>CM052661.1:1240241-1272943 GCA_028533165.1 Leontopithecus rosalia | reverse complement strand
GGGACAGCTGAGGTCTGGGGGGACACCTGGGGTCTGGGGGACTAGCGGGGGTCAGGGTGAACAGAAGGGTTTGGGGGGACAGGTGAGGTACACAGGGACAGCTGGGGTGCAGGGAACTAGTGGGATGGGGAACAGGCGGGGTGCAGAGGGAACTGGTGGTGTGCAGGGGGACAGCTGGGATCCGGGAGACTGGTAGGGTGCAGGGTGAACAGGGGGTTCAGGGGGACAGGTGGGGTACACAGGAACAGCTGGGGCAGGGAGCTGGTGAGGTGGGGGACAGGTGGGATGCCGGGGAAAGACGCCGGCTTTTCTTACACCTATCCTCCCCTCCATCCAGAGGTGGACCCGTTCTTCCTCTTTACCAAAACATCCAAGTTACTCCACGACCCCACACGACCCCCGCTCGCCCCTCGGGCTCCTTAAGCTGATCGGGGCTCCCTCCTGCCCTTGGAGCCGGGGTCCCTGCGGCCGGTGCCGACGCCCCGCGCCCAGGCCGGCGCCGTTATCCTGACGTGCCAGGGGCGCCGCGAAAGGAGGAGCTGCTCGGGGGTCTTAGCCCCTTCCCCGCAACGTCTGTGCCGGGGGTCGGGGGCGCCTCCGCACCTCAGGGTGGAACCCCGCGACTCCGGGGGAGCCGGGCAGAAGGGAAGTCTCAAAGCACACCAGAAGCCTGCGGGGCCCGCACTCACCTCGGCGGCCAGGACGCAGCGCGCCGTCCCCCGCTGTCCCCCGCTGTCCCCCGCTGTCCCCCGCTGTCCCCCGCTGTCCCCCACGACCCCCGCCGTCCCCCGCTGTCCCCCGCCGTCCCCCACGTCCCCCACGACCCCGTCGGTCCCGAATCGCGCACCCGCGCGACAGGGATGCGCCAGGCCCCTCCCGCCCGGACGGCCGGCTCCACCCACCACGCTGTCATTGGTGGACCCAGGCCGTGCCGGGCGCCCATTGGTAGCAGCACCTGCCGGTTTCTCGGCCGCGCCCCGCCCACACGCCCGCGCATTCCTTCGAGGCCACGTGGCTGCCCGCGCCCCCTCCCGCTCCCCAACGCCCCGCCCGGGCTGCGCGCGCGTGGGAGGGGGCGCGCGCGTGGGAGGGGGCGCGCGCGTGGGAGGGGGCGCGCGCGTGGGAGGGGGCGCACGCGTGGGAGGGGCGCACGCGTGGGAGGGGGCGCGTCCCCCGGATCAGAGCCGGGCCCGCGGACCCCTGGGCCGAGCTCCCTTCGGGGGGTGCTCGGCAGTCCCGGCGCCCTCCCCGCCCCCAGCATCTGCGCCCTCCCCGAGAGCCGCTCCCGGCCGGGAGCCGCGTCCGATGCGGAGGGGGCGCCGGGCAGACCCTAACCCTCGCCCCAGAGCATCGCCTCCCCCCAGGCCCGGGCCTGCCCACACGGGAAGGGGGCGTGGGGACCCCCCGACCCTCGGTCCTCGGCGGGCCCCGCCCACAGGGCGTTCCGGGTCTTCAGCGCCAGCTGCCCTGGACCGGCCCAGGCTTGGGCGTTTGGAGATGCGATGACTTCAGCCGCGTTTCCGAGGCAGTTTTTGAAGCTTGCTTCTTACCAGGAAGCACTCGTTTTTTTTCTGGGACCTTCCCAGTGGATTGGCCCCTTCTGAGTTATTGGCATTGTTCACCTTGAGCATGAATTTATCTTATACTTTTAAAAAGGAAACAGAGTATCCTTATAATTACAATTACAGAAAAAGGAAAAAAGAGAGAAACGAAGACATTTTTAACCAAGATAACTGAAGGATGTGATTACCCGGTCCACGCATTTAACATAAGCGTTCGCATATGCTGGATTTATATCTATGCCTTCTCCTACCCAAATCTCTGAGTCATAGAAGTAATTTATGTCAGCATTTTAGAACTGTCAGGCTTCTTAGAGATTTCCAGTCCCTTTCACTTGTTTTAGGGAAGAAATACAAAGACCTATTTCACATGCTGAGTAGCACGAAATTAATTCAAACATTAAGTACCCTTACGGCTTGTGTGCTCTGGAATAAGTTATTTCCCTGAAAATTCCAGACTGTGTAAAAATCATAGCCAACGTGGAAAGACTACAATGGTTGGAAAAATAATGGTAGGTACGGTGATATTTTTTCAATATTTATTACTCACACTTGCCAGTTTTATGGAATCAGACCAAGTTACTTTTATGAATTGAAAAAGGTGTTTCCTCTCAGCAACCTTGAGATTAGAAAACTTACTTTCGGTTTCTCTTCCCAGGGTTCTCTGGGTACCTTATTCAAAGATCTGTTGCACAATTAATGGTCGTGGTCAACAAAAGTAAAAAGGTCAACAGAATTAGTTCTTGTTTCCCTAACTTCGGTGAGAAAATCCTGATACTTGCTATGTTTTCTGAAAAACTAGACTAAAGATAAGAGGAAATGGTAGTGCTTATGGAATAAACAACTCCTTTTCTCAGTGGCTGGAATTGAGCCCCTGAACTCAGGGTAGCCAGGGACACAGCTGAGTGGGGCCACAGGGCAATGCCTTCCAGGCGGGTGGGGCAGAAAAATCGTCTGATTCAGAGCTCCAATAGAACCTGTCCGTCTGCTTTATTCTGGCATTCCTCAGAGATACATCCCTATTTTTGTAAGCCCTGATACGGAAAAGTTGGGATTTTCCATTGTGATTCCCTGTTTGACCCATGGGATGCTTAGGAACGGTAGCTTTACCTTTGAAATATTTGGGGACTTTCTGGTTTTCTTCTTATTATAACTAAAGTTGAATTCCACTGTGGCGTTAAACCATAATCTATTTGATTTTATTTTCATCGTTTAAGATTTTCAAACACTTGCCTCACGGCTCCACATTGCCTATTTTGGTAAATGTTCATGAGTGCTTGCTAAGAACATATTTGCTTTCATTGATATCATGTTCTACATATGTCAATTAGGTCATATCTGTTACTGTTTTTTTTTTTTTTTAGACAGAATCTTGCTCTGTTGCCCAGGCTGGAGTGCAATGGCACGATCTTGGCTCACTGCAACCTCACCCTCCTGGGTTCAAGTGATTGTCCTGCCTCAGCCTAGGGAGTAGCCAGGACTACAGGTACCCGCCACCAGGTCTGGCTAATTTTTTATATTTTTAGTAGAGACAGGGTTTCACTGTGTTAGCCGGGATGGTCTGGATCTCCTGACCTCGTGATCTGCCCACCTCGGCCTCCCAGAGTGCTGGGGTTGCAGGCATCAGCCACCACACCCGGCCTGTTACTGATTTTTTTAATCTGCTTGTTGTATCAGATGCTGTAAAGGTGTCTAAAATCTTTGACTATCCACAGTCTATTCAGCATTGTATTCCAGCATCTAACAAGTGTTATAGGTTATAAAAACAAAAAGTAAGCACTTTGGGAGGCCGAGGCGGGTGGATCATGAGGTCAAGAGATCGAGACCATCCTGGTCAACATGGTGAAACCCCGTCTCTACTAAAAATACAAAAAATTAGCTGGGCATGGTGGCGCGTGCCTGTAATCCCAGCTACTCGGGAGGCTGAGGCAGGAGAATTGCCTGAACCCGGAGAATTGCGGAGGTTGCAGTGAGCCGAGATCGCACCATTGCACTCCAGCCTGGGTAGCGAGAGTGAAACTCTGTCTCAAAAAAAAAAAGATTAAGTGGCTCATAATTTCTAATGTCGTGACATCATTGAGAAAATGAAAAGGCAAGCCGCAGACTGGAAGATCTCAGGGGCAGTGCAGGTATCTCACAAATGACTTGTCTTCATCCATGTTGTGCTGCTATAACAGAATACCTGGGAATGGGCGACTTACAATGAACAGAAATGTGTTTATCTCAGCTCTGGAGGCTGGGAAGCCCCAGATCAAGGAGCCACATCTGTCAAGAAGCTTCTGGCTGCAACGTTCCATGGTGCAAGGTGGGAGGCGGAGAGTGACAGGGAGGTGCAAAACGGGCGAAACTCATTTTTTATAAGGAAGCTGCTGCGTCAGTGATGACATTTATCCATTCACGAGGATCATACCCCCATGATCCAGACACCCCCATTAGGCACCTTCCAACATTGCTGCATTGGGAATCAAGTTTCCACACGTGAACTTTGGGGAAAACGCTTCAGACCCTAGCACTGGTGAACAGAGAACTCCTGCAGATGAGCAATAACGAGACAAGCCTGTTTTAAAATGGACAAAACAATACAACAATAACAAGTCTGTAAATAACAAGTTATTTCAAAACAAAAGACTTAACTACTTCACCAAAGATTTCCTGACAGCCAATAAAAACAGGAAACGGTGCTCCGTGTTATCCAGAGTAACCCAGGTGAGAGGCCACCACCCTCAGGCACACGCAGCTGACACCAAAGACCGACACGGCAAACATAAATGTGGAGCTCCGGGAGCTACTGTCTGCGTAGCTAATGAGAGTGCAGACAGCGCATCCACTCTGATTAATGGGCCGTTTCTCAGCAATCCCACCTTCAGGTTTGCCAAGGCAAGTGAAAGTCCCTTGAAAGACTTTACAGCCAGACACAGTGGCTCAAACCTATAACCCCAGCACTTTAGAAGGTCCAGGTGGAGGACTGCTTGAGCCCAGGAGTCTGGCATGAGAGTGTGCACCTGCAGTCCCGGCTACTCAGGGGGCTGAAGTGGGAGGATGGCTTGAGGCCTGGAGGTCAGGGCTGCACAAGTCTGCAAAGAGTCATGTTCACGCCACTGCACCCCAACCTGGGTGGACAGAGCGAGACCCTGTCTCAAAAAAAAAAAAAAAAACGCTTTTGTTTTTCAGACAGGGTCTCGCTCTGTCACCCAGGCTGGGGTGCAATGGCATGCTCTCAGCGCACCCTCCACCTCCGGGTTCAAGAAATTCTCCTGCCTCAGCCTCCCGAGTAGCTGGGATTACAGGTGTGCGTCACCACGCCTGGCTAGTTTTTGCATTTTTAAGTAGAGACAGGGTTTCACCATGTTGGTCAGGCTGGTCTTGAACCCCTGACCTCGTAATCCACCGCCTCAGCCTCCCAAAGTGCTGGGACTACAGGCATGAGCTACCGCGCCCAGCAAAAAAGAATTCTTTTACAAGAATTCTTTATTTAAAGCAGTTCAAATACTTCAAAACTGGGAACAACCACAAATTCCATCAGCAGGTGAACTCATAAAGTATGGTATCTTCATGAATAATAGAATAGTATTCAGTAATAAAAAGGAATAGACGGATATGCTCCATACAGAGATGAATCTTCAAGACGTGAAAAAGACACAAGGGCACATATAATTCAATGTTTATGAAATTGAAGAATGTGCCAAAGCAACCTGAAATAATGGGAATCAGAATAGGGGTTACCTTTGGGGGTTGTCTGGGAAAGACAAAGGAATTCTGGGGAGCAGTAAAAATGGTGACTGCATCTTGATTTGATTTGCAGACACGTGGATGGGTTCACTTTGTAAGACAATGAAGCCGAACAGAGTAAGGTGCTTCATGGACTATGCTGTGGGCTCAATGCATCCCTCCAAATTCATATGTTGAAACTTCATCAATGTGACAACACAAGAGGTGGGGGCTTTAGGAGGTGAGTATGTCATGAGGGAAGGGATTCGTGCCCATATAGAAGAAGTGCCAGGGAGCGGTTCACCCTCTTACCCGTGAGGACACAGTGCTAAGGGTGCTGCCTTCCAACAGAGACCAGCCTCTCCCCAGACACCAAACCTGTCAGCGCGTTGGCCTTGGGCTTCCAAAACTGTGAGAAATAAATTTCTGTTGTCTACAAATGACCCAGTCTCTGGGGTTTTGTTACAGTAGCAGGAACAAATTATGTATCAATAAAAAGGGGTTTTCAAAGCTGGGTTCCTTTTAAAAAATGATTCTCTTTATTAACTGAATATAAAATATCCCTTTATTAGTTGCAAACTAAATAAAATGCAAGGCCTCTGCCCAGTGTAGGGTGATCTATACCCAAGGTAGGACATTCAGAAAGGGAAAACATGGCAAAGACAGCCAGCCTGGTTCTAGGCCTCACCTTTACTCCAGAGACGTTCTTCGAGCCCCACGAGGAGCGGGTACATGGGGTCCACTCTAGCAGGGCCTAAAGCCTGGGATCTGTCATCAAATAGGCCTGAGGGCTTCTGCCTCTTCTGCCACCACATGGGCTAGTCATTCGACATCCCCAGCCTCAGTCTCCTCACTGAAAACAAGAGAAATGGCTACCTACTTAGGCAGCTGGAAGGCTCAACACTTTAGTATGCAGAGACCTGTGTCAGGGCGCCTGACCCCATGGACGTCTGGGCGGAGCCTGAGGCACTGTCCGAAGATGAAACCTTGTATCCACTCCCAGGCACAGTTCCTGGGTTCACATCCCAGGCACTTCCCTTGCCCGCTCTGCGATCTGCATTGCTGTGCCTCGGTTCCCTGTAAAGAATTGGGAGGACGTTGGTACCTAATGTGAGGGTCGGTTTTATATGTCATCTTGACTAAGTCACAGTCCCCAGTAATTCATTCAACGCAAGTCCAGGTGTGGCTGTGGAGGTGTTTTGTTGGTGTGCAGAAGGTCCATCTCAGTGGACATTAAATGAGGGAGATTATTCTAGAGAATCCAGGTGGACCTGATTCAGCACTCAAAAGGCTTTCCAGAGAAGAAATTCTGCTGTGGGCAGTAGCTTCAGCTCTGCCCCAGGTCCAGCCTGCCCCTCCCACGGCCTGCCTGCCTGGACCTCGCCCCCAGGCACCCAACGCGGTGCAAGATCCAGGCCCTAAATCTCTTCAGTCCTCTCACTTCGTACTGGCTGAACTGTTGCTGCGGATCACACCATTGAAAGGGAGATCACATGCACGCGTTGCAGAATAGCTCCACTCCACAGGCGAGGGGCAAGACCCGGAGTTCGGGCATGGCGAACGTCCCTGCATGTGAGACCTCAGACAAGTCCCCAACTGTCCTTAGCCTGCTATCTTTCAGATACAGGGTTAGTCACGAGTCCCTGGCCCTGGAGAGGCCGTGAAGCTGAAGGCAGCCTGGGTGTGCCTGGTGCTCTGCGTGGCCCACAGCTCACGCGGGGTGGACACAGGGCTGTGTAGGTGCTGTGAGGGGAGAAGTGAGGCTCCACCCGGTGCCGCTCGGTGAAGGGACCCAGGTACAGCCTTGTAGGGGACAGACATCTCTCCAGGGAGACCCCAGGGCAGTGTGCAGGTGGGGTGGGGCTGTCACACAGCAGAGGCCCTGGGTAAGTGTGGCCACCACCTCTGTCTGGGTGGCTCAGAAGCTTCCTCAGAGCCTGGAGTGTGGGGGTGGGGGACATGGAAATCAGAGGACCCCTTCAAGCCTCTCCAACTCCCAGCCTCGAGCTATACACTCTATCTGGGCTTGCCCAACCCCAGACGTGGCTGGACAGGCTGAAGTGCCGTCCAGGGCAGGGAGGAAGCTGCCGTCCTCACTGTTCCATGTCCTGCCTTCGCCTCCTGACCACCCATCCCCAGTCACCCCGAGGCATGGCCCAGCAGCCTCTCCTGGCAGGTGTCCCTGGGGCAGCACATCCGACAGCCTGGGGATGGGTGTTCCTGTCACCTGCCCCACCAGGCCACACCACTCCCAGTGCTGTCCCAACAGGGGACTTGGGACTTACAGAGAACAACACGGTGTGGGGGCCATCGCAGATGCTTTTGTGAAAACAGGATGCTCTGCAGATAGGACTGCTGTGGCCACTTCCCCGGGAAGCTGCCTGAGCTCCAAGGGCTCCGGACACAGACCGTGCTCCCGGCTTTGAAACCACACACAGTCCATTTCCTGGTGTGAATTCATCTGTACTCATCAGCTTGTGTCTTTATAAGAGTTCTAAAATGAAACAAAAGTAAATAAGGACAGTGACACAGGCCGGGCGCGGTGGCTCAAGCCTGTAATCCCAGCACTGTGGGAGGCCGAGGCGGGTGGATCACGAGGTCAAGAGATCGAGACCATCCTGGTCAACATGGTGAAACCCCGTCTCTACTAAAAATCAAAAAATTAGCTGGGCATGGTGGCGCGTGCCTGTAATCCCAGCTACTCAGGAGGCTGAGGCAGGAGAATTGCCTGAACCCAGGAGGCGGAGGTTGCGGTGAGCCGAGATCGCGCCATTGCACTCCAGCCTGGGTAACAAGAGCGATACTCCACCCAGGGATGAGTTGCGCCGGCCTCTAGCGGGTGGCTGGTGGCTGCCATGCAGAAGGCAGGTTCCCTAGGAGCCAGGCAGGCTTGGGAGAGGCCAAGCTGGCTTTCCTAACTGTGGCGACGGTTTCACAAGCTGTGTATTCCTCAGATGTCACTGAACCACGCACGGCAATTACGTGAAGTTCATTGGATGCCAAGCAACAAGGCCTCAGTAAAGCTGCTAAAATAAGCGAAGGCCAGGGCAGCCCCGCCTGTGGGTTTGCCGTGTGTTCGAAGCCGTGGGGAACCGCCCGGAGTCTCCTCCTGCTTTCTATGGCGGTTGTGTTCCTGGGACGAGTGGCGTGCGTGTCTGCAGGTGAACCACGTCTAGGCTGGGATGGTTACAGATAGCGTTTCACGCAGGCGGCGTCCCATGGGCCCACGTAAGCCACACAGGCCGCCCTGGACTCTGTGGCCAGTGTGTGGGCTGCAGGATGGGCATCCCTGGCCTCCACCTGTGAAATGCCCCACGCTGACCTCCAGACACACCCCCAACCCCCAGCGAATTCTAAAGCTTCCCTAGCAGGGAGTCTCTGCCTGGGAACCTTCTCCATCCCGCCTCCCTGACTCCACGGCCTTCCGATGGACGCCGCGACCCATCTCGTTAGAAGGCCGCCATGCCTGCATGTGAGTCTGCTCCAAGTCTCAGATCAAAATTGTATCCTGTGTTGGAGGTGCTGCCTAGTGCGAAGTGTCTGGGTTATGGGGCTGGGACCCTCGTGAATAGATTAATGGAGGGGGTTGTGTCTGAGTTCTTGCTCTATTAGTTCTGGGAGAGCTGGATGCTAAAAAGAACCTGGCACCTCCCCCGTTCCACTTTCTTTCTTTCTTTTTTTTTGAGAGTCTCACTGTGTTACCCAGGCTGGAGTGCAGTGGTGTGATCTCAGCTCACTGCAACCTCCACCTCCGGGTTCAAGTGATTCCCTTGCCTCAGCCTCCAAGTAGCTGGGATTACAGGCATTTGCCACCACACTGGGCTAATTTTTCTATTTTTAGTAGTAATGGGGCCTTGCCATGTGGCCCAGGCTGGTCTCAAGCTTCTGACCTCAGGTGGTCCGCCTGCCTAGGGCTCCCAAAGTGCTGGGATTATAGGCGTGAGCCACCATGCCGGCTGCCCCTGCCACTTTCTCTCTCTGATCTCTGCTGTGCAGGCTCCTCTTCTCCTTTCACCGTGAGTGGAAGCAGCCTCAGCCTCTCTCCGGATGCAGATGCTGGTGCCATGCTTCTCCTTCAACAAGAGGCCACATCAGCCTCTTTTCTTTATAAATTACCCAGCCTCAGGTGCTTCTTTATAGCAACACAAACAGACGGAAAACACATCCCAATGTGACGTTTCAAAGGGAGAAAACAATAGCTAGATGTCCCCAGGAAAAGGGTTTGCAGCAGAAGGGGAAGTGGAGGGGCGGACAGAACACACACGCTGGGCCTCGTCAGGTTAGCCTGGCTCCCTCTCATCCCAGGCTAAGGGATAGTCCAGTCCACACAGCGATGGCTCCCAGCATAGATTCCAGCACCTACATCTCCCAGGGCACTCAGTGGCCTTGAGGTCTTGCCATCCTAGCTGGAGAGCCTAGAACAGATTCTCTGGCTCAAACAGGCGTTCATAAACCATCATTAGAGTGTATCTCTAGGTGTTAGACTGGTCTGGTCTGTTGAATTAGAAATGCATCTTGAACCAGCCTATGCATCATGGCAAGACTCCGTCTCTACAAGAAAATAAATACATAAATAAAATAGCTGAGCCTAGTGGCGTGCACCTGTGGTCCCAGCTACTTGGGAGGATGGGGCTAGAGGATCACTGGAACCCGAGAGTGAAAGGCTGCAGTGAGCTGTGTAACACCACTGCCCTCCAGCCCGGGCGAGGGTGAGATTGGTCTCAAAAATAAAACACAGCAAACAGAAATGCACCTTGGTAAGTAGAAGGTGCCCATTAAGGAAGCAGTGAGAAGAGGGAAATTACACGATGCCTATGTCTGAAGAGCAGCCAGCGCAGGCCACAGCCTTCTTGCGACAGGCCCTGTAGAGGGCCTGCCTGAAATATTTCTGCTTCCCATGCCCACCCCATCCACGCCCCCTTTGATGGAGGGCAGGCCAAAGGCAAAAGAGGGAGCAGAGGAGGAAAGGTAAAAAAGATAAGAAGCAGACAGGAGGCTGGGCGCCCCCAGAAAAGATCCAGAGGCTTAACACTGTTGCAGTGTTTGAAAGGAATCCGCATGAATGCGGTGGGGGAGAAGGAAGCATTGTTTCAGGGGAAAACAGTGATGTTTTTGTTTCCAGAGCTCTTGCAACAACTAAGCCTGTTTTCTTGCTTTGCGCAGATGGGAGGGAGAGGCGAAGAGGAGGGAACTGGAAGAAGGGAATGCCACTCTCTAAATGGCCCAGAGCAGGAGGTGGTGGGGAGGATGGAGGAAATGCTTCCCCTTTGCAGCGGCTCACGCTCACCGAAGGCCCAGGGAGAGCTGTGGCTTTCATCTGGGGCAGGCCCCACCAGCACCGCCCTCCATCCTGCCCCTACCCTTCCTCTCCAACGTCTAGAGCCAGCCTCTGCCAGCACAGCTCAGAGGCCCCTGGCGGGGCTGGAAGGAACGTCCATGCAGAAACCTGGGGTGGGAGGAAGCTGGGGCTCAGGCGAATTGGAGGGGTGGCGGGTGGTGGGGTGGCTCTGCCGGTGACATCCAGGGCTCCCTCCTGCACTGGGGGCCTGGCATTCAAAACATGCTGTAACCCTCAGCTTGGGGGGGGGTTGGGGGAGGGGTCCGTGCTTAGCAGGAGAGGTGGCCAGGGCAGGCCAATTTGAGACCCGCAGGGAGAGTGCCCCACACCCGAAACACCCTGTGCAGGTGGGTCTTCGGCCCTGAAGTTCGCTGTTACTCCTGGTTAAAGCACCGAAACCCTCGGTTATAACATAAGGGTGTTTCCTGAAGTCCCTCATTTATAGTGAGCGCACCTGAACGCCAGCTCCACACTGGTTGTTTGAGGACCGTTTAGGAAGAGCAGGGAGGACGGGCAGGTTTACGTGGGAAGCGAGGGCAAGGAAAGATGTGGGACCACACAGGAGCGAGGGGGTGGAAATTCATGTGGCATAAGGTTGCTGGGCACGTGAGGACAGTGAGACATGAAAAATGGTCAGAGAGGGAAAGAAAATATGCCACTGGGTCTAACTGTATCCAGAAACATGGAGGCTGAACGGCCACCCGATCTGTCCCAGCTCCTCAGCTCTGTTCCCGGGACACGGAGTCCTCTTCCTGCTCAAGCCCACGGCAGCCCAGGGGTTTACCAGCGCAGGGTTTACCCCAAGTCTGTCGCTATTTCAAACCATGCGTAAAATTCATATGCCCAACAAAGTCCACGAAACTGCTCAGAAGCTCCTTTCTTTCTTACCTGTCTTTGCTCAGAAACTCCTTTCTTTCTTACCTGTTTTTGAGGCAGTGTCTCGCCCTGTCGCCAGTCACCAGGCTGGAGTGCAGTGGCTCCATCCATCTCGGCTCACTGCAACATCCGCCTCCTGCCTCAGCCTCCTGAGTAGCTGAGATCACAGGCACACGCCACCATGCCCAGCTAATTTTTTTATTTTAGTAGAGACAGGGTTTCACCATGCTGGCCAGGATGGTCTCAATCTCTTGACCTTGTGATCCGCCCACCTCGGCCTCCCAAAGTGCTGGGATTACAAACGTGAGCCACCACGCCCCGCCCAGAAACTCCTTTCAAAGATGGCTAGTCATGCTCCCCCTACGCTAGGATCCCCTCAGAGTCCTCTGTGCCCATGCTCCGGTGGGGTCTCCTCCATCCCAGGACCCCTCAGAGTTCCCTGTGTCCGTCCTCCAGTGGGGGCTCCCCCTCCACCCCAGGACCCCCTCACAGGTCCCTGTCCATCCCCCGGTGGGGGCTCCCCCTCCATCCCAGGACCCCCTTACAGCTCCCTGTTTACTCCATCTGGGATCCCTCAGAGTTCCCTGTTCACGCCCCAGTGGGGGCTCCCCCTCCACCCCAGGACCACCTCACGGGTCCCTGTCCATCCCCCGGTGGGGGCTCCCCCTCCACCCCAGGACCCCCTCACGGGTCCCTGTCCATCCCCCGGTGGGGGCTCCCCCTCCACCCCAGGACCCCCTCACGGGTCCCTGTCCATCCCCCAGTGAGGGCTCCCCTCTGTCCAAGGATCTTCTCCAGTGTCATCTTCCATCCTGCAGTTTCTTTTTTCTTTTTTCCTGAAAGCTGCCCCCTTACCTTCAGTCTGGAGTCTGTCCTTGGGCTGTGGGGACACTTTGCCCGTTGCTAGAGCCAGGTCTCCCGTGTCCATTGCTGAGGGGCTCAGGTGTGGGGAGGCTGGTGGTTGACATGAGGGGCCTCGGCAGGTGGAGTTCGTGCCGCGGAGCCCTCCAAGGGTCTGGCTGGGCCAGGGCTCCCTGAAGCTGCAGCCTTGCGGCCTCCTCCCCTTCCTCACCCTGTCTTCTCCCCACTGGTGGCTGCTCGGGGACTGTTTCCTAGCACATGTCTGTGCGAATTCTGGACTCTGGGTCCAAGTCTGCAGAGCCTGAGCGAGGACACTGGCTGTCTCTGCTTCTCACCCCACTGTTTGTGCTCCATGTTCTCCGGCCTCGGGACCCTTCCCACTGCAGAGGCCTCCCCAGGCTGAGGGAACCTGGAGTGGCTCTCAGGCTGCCCTGTCCCCGCTGCCCTTGCCCCCAGCCATCCCCTGCTGCAGGCTGCCCTCTGCCAGGAGAGTGGCCTCCCGGGCAAGTTCTCCCACCCGCCCTGTCTCTGTCCCTGCTGTCCCCCGCCCTGCCTTGGTTTCGGGATCTGTGCTGGGATGATTCCTCTGTTTTCTCCTCCCGGACACATTCTATGCTAGACCTCCTGCCCAGCTCTATAGAACGCAAAGCTGGCAGAGCCGTTTGGAATCCTAGGCACCTGCAAGGCCTCCCCTCCTGCCTCCGGGGACTCAGTGCAAGGCTGTCCTTCGTGGAAAAGGGAGTTTCTGCAACAGTGGTTGGCGGGCTGCTTGCTATTCATCTATCTCCCGTTTCTTCTGTGGTCTACAGAGATTGAGGGAAGCCTGAATTATATGACTCCTGGTTTCCATCCTTCCCACTGCACCAGACCAGCAGATGGCACGACATTTTAAGAAATATTTGAAAAGTTTTACATAAAAATATTTATTACTTCATATTTCTAGGATGTATGTACTGCATGTAGAAAGGCCAAGGACTGATTCAAATGGAATCACAGGGGTCCTGGGATACACAGTGCCTGAGCACCCAGGATGAACGGACGCTGGGCTCTGCACCCTCCTCTAAGTTAGCTCTCATTCTGCCCGTTCCGATGGTTTTAGCTCCCCCGGGCTGATGCCTTTACCTACGCACACAGAGGAACGTCGGCTGATTTCTGCGATCACATCTTTCATCCCGCTAAGGGGCGATGTGGGTGCCGTATCCTTGGTTTCTCTCCATCATCTTTCTTATTTTCCTTAATTCCCTTAAGGACTGATCTTGTTTTCCTCTCTCTTTTCTGTTTGCGATCCTCCGAAAATGACCCTGCCCTCAATTCATTGAAAACGAGTTGTTTACCCACTAGAATGAAGAAGCGAAAAAGCTGGACGATACCGTGTTGGCGAGGCCGGAGAGTGACCGGAAGTCTTAATTAAATGTTGCTTATGGGGGTAAAAAGTCATACATTTTATTTGAAAACCAGTCTACAGTCCCTTATAAATTTTTTTTTTGAGACGGAGTTTCGCTCTTGTTACCCAGGCTGGAGTGCAATGGCGCGATCTCGGCTCACCGCAGCCTCCACCTCCCAGGTTCAGGCAATTCTCCTGCCTCAGCCTCCTGAGTAGCTGGGACTAGAGGCACACGCCACCATGCCCAGCTAATTTTTTGTATCTTTAGTAGAGACGGGGTTTCACCATGTTGACCAGGATGGTCTTGATCTCTTGACCTCGTGATTCACCGGCCTCGGCCTCCCAAAGTGCTGGGATTACAGGCTTGAGCCACCGCGCCCGGCCAGTCCCTTATAAATTAAGCACACACTTAGCATATGACCCAGAAACTGTGCTGCTAGGTGTTCACCCCAAGGAATACAATTTACGTTCTAAGAACAGGGAAACTCTCCACAGCTTTATTCAAGATAGCCCCACGGTAGGTGGGTAGATAAAGTGTGCTCTACTCGAACAATGGAATAGTACTTAGGAATGAAAAAGAACGATATGGATGAATCTCAAAACATGCTGCCGCGTGAAAGCACTGAGGCACACGGGAGTTCATCCTGTACATCCTCGCTGACGGCGTTTTCGAGCAGGAGCAGAAACGGTCAGTGTTAAAGTTGCTCTGACCTGGCCAGTCTCTTTCGGTTTCTGCTCAAGTCTCTGCTCTTTACTTTTCTGAATTAGACTTACCTTTTTTGAGCATCGAGATTTAACAGAAACGGTAAATGATTTCTCATTTCATGATTTGATTATGCCGTACTTTTCTTTTTGGTTTACCTTTTGGTATAGAAACCTTGTTTTAGATTACCTATCATTCCAAATGCATGGGCACCTGGCTCTGGCAGGTTGTTGTTTTTTTTTGAGACAGTTTTGCTCTTGTTGCCAGGCTGATGGCAATGTCAGCTCACTGCAACCTTTGCTTCCCGTGTTTATGTGATTCTCCTACCTCAGCCTCCCAACGTCACCGTGCCCGGTCCACTTGCTTAGTGAACATCAATATTTAATAAAAATGTTAAAGGATGTCTTACTCGATTATGTCATTCTGTACTACTTTTCCCTGTGGTTTACTTTTGGGTATAGACACTATTTTTATTACTTATTCCAAATGTGTGGACCTGCGGCTTTGGCAGCTTTTGCGTGAGTCAGAGCAGTGCTGCCGGGGCGGCAGCTGCCTGGAGTTGGGGCTCGGGACGCGTCCCTCACTCACAGCCTCCACGCGAGGCCTGCAGGCAGCTGCCTGGAGTTGGGGCTCGGGGCGCGTCCCTCACTCACAGCCTCCACGCGAGGCCTGCAGGCAGCTGCCTGGAGTTGGGGCTCGGGACGCGTCCCTCACTCGCAGCCTCCAGCCGCCAGGAGCCGGGCTCCATGTGCAGCTGCCCCCCGGAAGGTGCCCGTGCTGTTGGCTTTTCAAATCGGTGCATTCCGTTCTGCTATCACAGGCATATTTAAACATTTTACAACTTTTTTCAATTTTCACCTAATTGCCCTCAAATTTAATTCTGATAGAACTGCAGTATTTAACAAACTGGCCACCAAGAAGCTATTGTGAAGACAGAACCCTGCCCTTTCACTTCTACAGTGTCGGCCACTGCTGGGCTGGACACAGCCAAGGTTTTCAGGCATTTGTAGACAGACTCTGACTCACTCCATATTCACAGCGTGTCGTTTTACTCCCTTTTCCTGCTTCCTTCCCAAACACAACTTACACAAGACTGCCATATTACGGAAGGTGAACAATATTAGCAAACTGTTTTTGAGGGGAAATGCTATAAATTCTAAATCCTCCTAAGCATTTCCTCTTCTGAAAACAGATAAGGGTATCTTAGTATTTATAAGCAGCAGCATCCTGCTGCAATCAGACGTGCATCCGGGCCAGGGCTTGCTTGGTGGCTCACGCCTGTAATTCCAGCACTTTGGGAGGCCACGGTGGGCAGACTGCCTGAGCCCAGGAGTTTGAGACCAACCTGGGCAACACAGTGAGTCTACATCGGTACAAAAACACAAAAGCCGGCCGGGCATGAAGGTGCACATCTGTAGTCCCAGCTATTCTGGAGGCTGAGGCAGGAGACTCGCTTCCACCCATGATTCCAGGCTGCGGTGAGCCACAACTGTCACCGCACTCCAGCCTGGGCGACACAGCAAGACCCTGTCTCAAAAAAAAAAAGTGCATTTGGCTGAAAATAAAAAGGTCTACATATCTTGATCTTCATGCTTCCACTAGCTGGATCACTGTGGATAAGGTGTTTAGCTCTTAGGCCTGTGAGTTGAGACATGAACCGGAAGTGCCCAGACAGCAGACAGCTGTGTGGCAACCCAGTGTCACTGCACAGTCCCCGCTGTTTGGTTTCTTTGCCATTCGTCCCATAAAGCACCACATAATTGACTCAACCAAGTGCAAAATGTCAGCGTTAGCATATCATGAAAGTCCATGGCATCTTCCACACACTTGGAATCGTGCATGCAGCACGCACGCAGACCCAGAATCATGCGTACAGCACACACGCAGACCCAGAATCATGCCTGCAGCACACACGCAGACTCAGAATCATGCAGACTCAGAATCGTGCCTGCAGCACACATGCAGACTCAGAATCACGCAGACCCAGAATCATGCGTACAGCACACACGCAGACTCAGAATCACGCAGACTCAGAATCACGCAGACTCAGAATCGTGCCCGCAGCACACATGCGGACAGGAAGAAGCAGAGGATGAATGCCCCTGGAGCGACCTCCCAGTTTAACAGACAATTAATAAGATACATGCACCCCTTCCTCCACCCGCAGTGGGACCTGGAGTACCCTCAATCGGGGCTCACCATCCCTTGCTCTAATGCCCGTGTCTCAGCCTAGCCTGTATCTGCCTGTTTTTCTCATTTTTGTTTAGATTGCAGGTTCTTTTTGGTTTGTTCACTTGTTTTTGAGACAAGGAGGTCTCACTGTGTTGCCCAGGCTGGAGTGCAGTGGTGGTACCACAGCTCACTGCAGCCTTGACTCCCCCAGCTCAGGTGATCCCCCCACCTCAGCCTTCCAAGTAACTGGGACTTCAGGCGTGCACCACCACGCCCAGCCAATGTCTGCAGAGACGGGGTTGCGCCCTGTGGCCCAGGCTGGCCTTGAATTCTCATGCTGAAGCCATCCACCCACCTCAGCCTCCCAAAGTGCTGGGGCTATAGGCCAGAGCCATCGCGACTGGCTGCATAGCACGTTCTTGGTACCTCATACGACTGGCATCATACTAGGTGCATTTCCCTGAGGCTTTCTCTGCTATTCACTTTAAGTCCCTTTCACTCCTCTACAGTCAGTCAGTCATGCATATGCCATGCTGCTGGACGTTTCTGTCATTCCTGCTTTAGGGCTACCACAGGCAACACTGATGCGAACCCTCGCATAGATGTTTATCATGCACTTATGCGTTGTGCAGGGCGTGTGTCTAAGAGAGGATTTGCTGCTGCTGGTGTCTCCACATCTTCAGCTTCCCCAGACCATACCAGTTGTTTTCCAAAGAGCTGAAACTGTTTAAACTTCCACCAACTGGGCTCAGTATTCTGAGTTAATTTTTGCCTATCTGATATGAGTGTAAATACCCTTTATCAGATTAAGGGAGTTCCTTTTCATTTCTAACATGCAAGGAGGTTTTATTTTTTGTTTATTTATTTTTGAGATGGAGTTTTGCTCTTGCTGCCCCGGCTGGGGTGCAATGGCACAATCTCAGCCCACTGCACCCTCTGCCTCCCCGATTCAAGCGATTCTCCTGCCTCAGCCTCCCGAGTAGCTGGGATTACAGGCGTGCACACCCACACCCAACTAAGTTTGTATTTTTCTTTTTTTTAAATGAATGACAGGTTGTTATGTTGCCCAGGCTGGCCTCCACTGCATAGCCTCACCTCCTCAAGCTCCAGGACAAGTGGCCTGAGCCACTACAGCTCCCAAGTTTGTATTTGTAATAGAGATGGAGTTTCTTCATGTTGGTCAGGCTGGTCTCAAACTCCCGACATCAGGTGATCCGCCCTCCTCAGCCTCCCAAAGTGCTGGGATTACAGGGGTGAGCCACCATGCCCAGTCCAGGAGGTTTTATCATTAATGGAGTTTGATTTTTATCAAATGCCTTTCTCCAGTTACTGAATAAACATATACTTTTTAAAAAAAACTTTAGGTGGTAATGTGGAGATTCGAGGTAATAGATTTTTGCAAGAATTACTGTATTTGACTGGCTAACTTTTGGAAGTTATTTTTTCCCATCTCGGTTCATGAGTGAGACTTTTGCAATTTCTATCTCTCATACTGTTCTCACCAAGCTGAAACCGACCTCATCAAATGTGTGAATTCTTGCTACTCTCTGGAAGAGTCTGTTTAAATTTTATATTTCCTCTTCCTTAAATGTTTTGTAGAACTAGCTCATAAAAGCACCTGTAACTTTTGTTTCCTTGCTGAAAGAATTTTATTTATTCAAACAGTTATTGAGCGTTCAAGTCTTGCCACTTTCTTCAGCCAGTATTGGGGAGTTCTGTGTTTGCGAAATGTGTGCATTGATTCTGAGATTTCAGATGTATTTCCAGGGAGCTGCTTATGACTTGTCATGAGTTTTACTCTCCGCTGCCCATAAAGATACGGACTCCTTTTCATGCCTATGTTAGTTTGGTATTGCTCCCTTAACAATTACCACAAACTTTGGTTGGTTGTTTGTTTGTTTGAGATAGGGTCTTTCTCTGTCACCAAGGCTGGACATGGCTTACTGCAGCCTCAACCTGCTGGGCTCAAGTGGTTCTCCCACCTCAGCCTTCCAAGTTGCTGGGACCACAGGTGTGCTCCACCACATCTGGCTGATTTATTTTTAGTAGAGATGAGGTCCCACTATGTTGCCCAGGCTGGTCTTGAAATCCTGGGCTCAAGAGATTCTCCCATCTTGTCCTCCCAAGTAGCTAGGACTGCAGGTGCACACCCCCATGCCTGGTGATTTTTTTTATTTTTATTTTTGTAGAGACAGGGTCTCACTACATTGCCTAGGCTGGCCTTGAACTCCTGGGCTTGAGAGATCCTCCAGCCGTGGCCTTCCAAAGTGCTGGGATTGCAGATGTGAGCCAGTGCACCCAGCTACAAACTTAGTCTTAAAACAACGCAAGTTTTCTGACTGGGACTTCTGTACCTGCAGGTCAGAATCCAGCAGGGCTCTCTCGGAGCTGGAGGCTCCAGGGAGAAGCCCTGTCTTCACCTTCCTCACTCCTGGGATTGCAGCCCCTTCCTCCACTCCAAAGCAGCAAAGGTGGATTGAGTCCTTATTACAGGCATGAGCCACCACGGCCAGCCCCTTTTTGCATGAACTTTTAATTTTTGTTTATACATTTTATGACTATATATACACACACATGAATTTTTATGAATGTAAATTCATTTATATATATTTGTATATAAAATGAATATATGTATTCATTTTTATGAATACATATAGTATATATTTTGTGTGGAGAGAGAGAATTTCTAGTTGTGAAAGATTCAGAAAATCCACTGATACAAATATTACTGAGAACCCTTAGAGGGTAGGACGTGAGGTAGCCTCCACGTCAAAACCGCCCTTTTGCAGGTGATTGAGAGACTGGGAGTTACAGGATTATCTGGGTGCGGGGTGGGGAGGGTGTGCTGTTGAAATAAAAATCAAAACTCTGGAGTGTTCCTAGACCAAATTAACAGTTTCATGTGAAAATCAGCCCCAGGGAAAACCCCGGAGACAGCTGGGTCCATAGCCGAGGACAGTCAAGCCCGGAGAAGCAGGCTCACTTTTCCCGCCCAGTGGTGGCCATGCCATGGCCCTCCTCCCATGTCTCCCAGCAGCACCTAAAACTAGTAAAGATGGGAATAAAACGTACCTTTGGCATGTGTGTAAGTTATGCAAGGTGTGAATAAAACAAAGAAAACGCTGCCAGCGTATGGCCTTGAGCAGACACACAGGAGAACCGACTGGAAGGAAATTTACCAAGATACTAACACGGTCTGTTTCCCTCTTTCTTTGGAAATATACTTTGTATTTCCAAAATTAATACTTATTACAATGAACGGATTAAAACAATGAATGAATTTCTCTAATAGATAAGAAGCATCAATATGTACAAGTCCATTTTATTCATGGCTGAACTTGCAAGAAATGCACATGGACCCGCTAGGCATATTTCTACAAGCTCTGTCTTTTTAAATTAGCACTAACAGTAACCTATCAGCATGACTAAAATAAACATTTGTAAACGACATCTTCCCTTGTAAAACGACATCTTCCTCGTGTCAAGTGTTTAAAATGAACATAAATGGGCCTGCTCTCTGCGGTTTTTTGAGCAGCGATTTGCAAAACTTAAGGCCTGAAACCTTGAAGCCTGTACCAAACGGTGCAAAGAGGCAGAGCTGGTGACGATGGACGCCCCACTATTTTCTCATGCAGTCCAGAATAGGTAGGATGTAGTTACAAGAAGAGTCATACCAGAGAGCAGGAACACTTTGCAAAGGAAGTTACTGACAGAAGGTAAAATCCACCTGATTCTAAAAAAATTACAGTACATGAGTGAAGGTGAGCTGCTGCCAAGAGGAAAGCTCACACAGATCACAAAGTCCACATCGTAGAAAAATCAATCATCACTCCAAAGATCCCACCTCCACAGGGAGGCTTAAAAATATGACATTTACCACGGATAAAAGTGTGAACTCAAAAGTATCTGAGATGCTCCATAGATTTAGAAAGTTCCTTTTGCTGTATTCATTCATTTTCACACTGCTATAAAGAAATACCCAAGACTGGGTAATTTACAAAGGAAAGTGGTGTAATTGACTCACAGTTCCACACGACAGGGGAGGCCTCAGGAACCTTATAGTCATGGTGGAAGGCAAGAGGGAAGCAAGGACCTTCTTCATAAGGTGGCAGGAGAGCCAGTATGAGGGAGCCCGGGCAACTGCCTTTATAGAACCATCAGATCTTAGCGCTCACGAGACTTATTCACTGTCACCAGAACAGCATGGGGAAGGCCACATGCCAGGATCCGCTCACCTCCTGCCAGGTCTGTCCCTCAATACCTGGGGACTGCAATTCAAGATGACATTTGGGTGGGGACACGAAGGCTAACCACATTATTTGCCAAGGTTAATGGTGTGCCCCTGACGCAGCCTCGGGAGGTCCTGATGACATGTGCCCGAGGTGGTCGGGGCACAGCTCAGTTTGATACATTTTAGAGGGACATGAGACATCAGTCAGTACGTGTAAGATGCACATTGGTTTGGTCTGGAAAGGAGGGGCAACTCCAAGTGGCGCTTCCAGATCACAGGCAGATAAGAGACAAACAGGTGCCTTCTTCTGAGTCTCAGGTGGCCTTTCTTTCACCAAATACACAATTTACATGTGAAAGGGGGGGTAGAGGAATAGTCACTCATGCCTTAGTCTGGTTTAGAGAATCTGCATTTTTTTCTTATTTTTTAGAGAGGATCTTCTACATTGCCTAAGATGGTCTCAAACTCCCAGACTCAAACCATCTTCCTGCCTCAGCCTCCTACAGTGCTGGTATTACAGGTGTGAGCCACTGTGCCCTGCCTGAATCTGCAGCTTTAAATACAATGGAAGGCAGGACTGCCTGACACAGTTCCTAGCTTGACTCTTCCCTTTGGCTTAGTGACTTGGGGTCCCAAGATTTATTTTCCTTTCACAAAAGCCTGTGGTTCCACTGAAAGGCTCCAGTGGCTGATGCAGGGCTAGGAGTCGTCGGATGTGGCTGCGGACTGAGTGGCCAAGGTAGGCGGAGGATTCACTGGGTGTGGCTGCAGAGGTGGCTCCCAGCCAATGCCAGCCACTGCATAACCCTTCCTCACTCACTCTTTCTGGCCCATCGAACTTGAGCTCTGTCATTTCAGGGGTTTCTTGGGACCCCTCCACCCAAGGTTATGTTGGCCCAAGCCCAGGAATGATAAAGAGCAGTTTGGAGGTCAAAGGCAAGAGTTGGTTAGGTCAGGTCTCCTTCAACGTCATAATTTTCTTACTGTTGTAATTGCAGAAAGGCAGTTTCGTCACTTCCAGGAGGGTAGCAGACGTGTCCTGCTCTGGTGGCATTTCCTGTGCGTGGCTGCAGGACTGGGCACAGAGCGGCTGTCAGAGGCCTGAGCGTTCTCGACTCCTGTGTTCCCGTCACCCAGCTCTCCTGTAAGCCAGGCAACAAGAGACGGGAGAGAAACAGCCACATGCAAAGCAGCCAGACCAGAATGAAGAAATGAGAAGATAAATTGTTAAGATCTGAAGTCAAGGTTTTCAAATACCCTTGACTTTGTGGTTTTAAACTTGCCTCTTTGAGACATGTAAATACTCACTAATCTATCAAAATACCAGTCATCAGGCATGCCAGCATGCTTCCAGATAAACACATAGCGGATGACTTATCGGGAGGAACAAATGGCCGTCCTTATCTAGGCACTTTCCCTTACTGCACGGCTCAGCACGTGGCATTTTTATGATATGTAAAACCGACTCATACAAAGTACTTGTCCACTTGCCCAGTTAAATAACTGCCAAAGCATATTTCCAAGGAAATGACCCTGCATTGTTCTCAACTTTGCTTCGTTGTTAAAAAAGTTGACATTTTATTGTGAAATAAAACATACACGCAGAAGAATTCACGAACCTTGCATTTAGTTAATGGCTGTAAAGCAAACAGCTATGTAACCAGATCGTCAGCAGGGCCCTGCGGCACCCCGGAACCCCCACGCATCCCATCCTAACCACAGCCCCATTCCCTGATCGGGAAATTGGTTTGATTTTATTTGCAAGCCAACCCATAACCTCACCTCATGTTCCAAGACAGTCCCGCAGCGAGAGGAGCCCAATCTGTTCAGCTCTTTTTATAGGGAATTCTTTACGGCCTAAACTCAAAATACTTCCCACTTCTGGGAGCCTGTAACTCACTCCCATGCTCTTGGCCTCATCCAAGCAGGAACTTTCTCACAAGCCTGTTACTCCAGTTCCCAAGAAATCAGATTTTATTAAAAGATTGTGTTTAGGACAATTAGGTAATTGATTAGTGGATCACAGTTGTCTGTGAGAAGAACATAAAATATTAGAGTCGAGACATCAACTCTGTGAAGGAAAACAAGCAGAAACCGTAACAAAGGCAAGATGGGGGTTGTTTAGATCAGACGCACGGGCTCCTGGTCCAACGGGCAGACAGAGCACTGATGACCGTCCATTTCCTGCTGAAATCTGGCTAAAGCGGAGAGAAGATAGAAGGCTAGGCTGGGTGTGCTGCTCACGCCTGTCATCCCAGCACTTCGGGAGACCGAGACAAAAGGACTGCTCAAGGCCAGGGATTCAAGGCTAGCCTGCGCAACATAGTGATACCCCGTGTCTATTTATAAAGAAGAAGAAAAGAAAAAGAGGAAGAAAGGAGGAGAAGGAGAAGGAAAAGAGAAGATAAAATGTTCCAGGGCCAAGACAGTGAATGGCAGAGGGCCACAGCCAAGTCTGGGCACCGGAGGCAGATGCACAGAGGTCGGATGGACAGACACATGTGAGACCAGCTAGAGGAGGTTACTAGAGCCACAGGGAGAGCCAGGGAAGCCTCGGCACCTCGAAAGGGGGCATCAGGCGAGGCTAAAAGCAGGAGGCGCCGGGTCCCCAGGTCCTGCTCCACACCCCGGAGGGCAGGCGGGATCCCTGTGAGCTGGGAGGGCCCAGGAGGAATTGTCCAGAAGGCCCTGTCATGGAGATCTGGGGGTGAGAACGGGAAGCAGGAGTGAAGCAACAGTGACCTTTGCCTACTTGGATCCAAGAGTGTGGCAGCCAAATTACAGATCGTTCCATCCCACAGCGCAGGGGACAGAATTACAGATCTTTGCAACCCACACCCCAGGGACCCCAGCATTCCTTTCAGGGAAACACACACCCATGAGAAAAACCTGCGTGATTCATGGGCTCCTGAATGAGACCCACGAGGCTCCCTAGTCAGCCCGCGTCCCACAGGCAAACCTCCTTACGCCACCCCCACACCCCTTCTCAGTGCCTCATGCTGAGAAAGTCAGAGACGCCGGACACAGGAAGCCTTCGACATGGAGAAAGAGGCAAAACGAAACTGCGTGTTCAGAGGAGACAGTAAATGCGCAGAAGAAACTTCAACAGAGAAAAGCGCCCGTTCAAACGCTCGGAGACGCCTGTCGCCCACCCTGGAACCGCTGTGATGCCCACTGTATGTCCGCCTGTGCAGAGGACTCTCCTGTCTCCAGTGGAGACTCTGGGATCGAATTAGCGATGGATACATGAACGCTTAACAAACTTCCAGAGAAGGGCGAGGGCACAGGGCTTCATTGCGAACAGCCTCAGTCCACGGGATCGGCCTGGATGGGAGTGGATTTGAAGAGAAAGAGGAATCGACAAAAATCCCGAGTTTCGACTGCAACAACTAGAAGCAGAGCAGCCCCCTGTACTGAGATGGAGGTAGCAGGAAGAAGAGCACCTTGTTGGGCTGGGGGTGGTGGGAAGCAAAGCCCTGGAGTGGGTGGTCCGAGGCTGGAGAAAGCCTGTGATGCGTTGGATAAGATGCCAGCTGACCCAGTATTCGGGTCTGGGCTGGAGATGAGATTTTGGGAGCTTCTGGGACATGGATGTGATTTACAGGTGACTTCGCCTGGGAAGAGCCTCTAGCTGGAGAAGAAAGACGGGAGGAAGTTAGGATGGTGGGAGGGGGACCAGGATATGGCTCCAGGATCCCCCCCCCAAAAAAGCACTTCTGCAGGAGGGGTTGGTGGAGCAAATGCTGCTGGGGGCACCGTGGTAGGGGTGACTGGGGGTCAGAGGGCACTGGAGTGGGCTGTGGCCTGAGGAGAACAGGAAAGAGGAGGGGGTATCAGTGTGTAGAAGTCCTTCTAGGTGGTTTCTCTAAAAAGAGAAAAAGAGGCGGCTGCTGGAGGGGATGAGATCCAGGGGTCTTTTCATGCAGCAGCTCTCAGCATGGCATAGACGGACCAGTACCCCTGAGTGTGAAGGGGCGATGGTCCTGGGTGGAAGGGACTTTGGACAGGCACCGGACGGGAGACAGTGCAGAGCCTCAAGGATGGGGCAGGGTCGATGTGATGGGAAGCAGACCGGGATGTTCTCTCTGGATTCCTCCATAAAACTTAGTGGACAGGGAGAGAGAAAGAGAAAAGAGAGAGGAAAGAGGAGAGAGAGCAGTGAGAGCTCAGGCAGATGCGAGTTCCTGACCCCGGGAGGAAGCCTGGGAGGACAGAAGGGGTCCCGCTCCTCCAGCTCTGGGGACTGGGCGTCCCAGGAGTGTCTTGGGATCTGTAATGCCTGGGAGACACCTGGGCAGAATCCGCAACAGCCCCACTGTGCGAACAACTGGTCCAGGAGGACAGAGAGATTTCACATGTCCAGACTCCAAACAGAACTACACCAATGGGAAGGTGTGGAGCGTGACGCGGGACCTGATTTGCAGACTGGAGCCTCCAGCCTGGGACTGAGGAACTCAGGAAGGAAGAAGACAAGGAGAATTCAGGGACAGCTGGAGAAACGGCCTGGAGTTCCTACCAGTCAACGGCAAAAGCAGCAATCTTGTGAGTGGGAGCACCAAAGGGGAGGCTCCAGGCTGGGGGGAGATGGCTCCACCCGCCTTCCTTTCCCCTCCCCTGCACAGCAGGCAGGTCTCCACCTGTCTGGTCCTCAGAGGACGCCTCGCCTCACTGCACTTTCAGCTGTGTGTTTTTGAGAGTTTGACTGCACCTCCCTGCCCCTAGATGCTGGAGGTAGGGCTGGAGCAAATGGAGTGGTTAGCCCAGATTCTTCCCTTCCCAATTCCAGTTCTGGGGAAGAGCCGACCTGGGCCTTCTCAGGCCAGCGTCTTATACCTTAGGGGGACACACTCACTCCAAGTAGCTAATACCTGAGGGCTGCAATTTCTGAAAAAGAAACAAGTTGAGCTGAGGATACTGTTCAAAGTTTTACTTATTTTATTTATTTTTTGGAGACGGAGTCTCGCTCTGCCACCCAGGCTGGAGTGTAGTGGTGCAATCTTGGCTCACTGCAACCTTTGCCTCCTGGGTTCAAGTGATTCTCCTGCCTCAGCCTCCTGAGGAGCTGGAAACCTGTTCAAAGTTTTAAACAGATGCACAATAATTTATACAAATGAACATATTCAAAGAGATAAGGGCAGATAGCAGAGACATAAGGCAGGGAAGAAGGAATGTCTAGCACCCAGTGAAAGACCTGAAATAAGAAACGTGATGGGGCCAAATGCAGCCAAAGCCAGGTGAGCAGCCTGGAGGCGACTCACCAAAAAGGTACCAGGAAAAGAGAGAACGTGTGAAAGAGCAGTTAGAGGCGACTAAGGTAATTAAAGAAGTGGCAATGTACACATGATGGAGTTCCTGGAACAGAGAGAAAAATAAAAATGGAGAAAAAAATATTCAAAGGTTAAAATGAGGAAAATTAAACAAAGGCGAAAGCTCTCAAATTGAAAGGGCTTAGAGAGCACCAAATAGGTTGGATGGGAAACTTACATGTAATTCATAGTGAAATTCAAGAGTATCAAAGAAAATTCCAAAATTTCTATGAAGAGCAGATCACCTACAAAAGAGTAAGAATAAGTTTGGTTTCAGAGTTTCCAGCTGCCACACTGGGTGCCAGAAGACCCTGAAGTAATATTTTTAAAGACCTGAAGGAAAAGAATTTGACATAGAATTTTACAGCCAGCTCAACTGTCACTGACGTATGAGCACATATCGAATTATCTTCCAATATAAAAGGCCTCAGAAGATCCACTTTGACAAGAACCACTTTGAAAATGTTCTTCAAGGAAATTAGAAGATAAATAAATCCAGAAGGATGTTGTGTGAGATATAGGAACTATGGGTATAAAAAGCTTTAGATCAAATAGATTTTAGTAAAGTCTACTGTTGGCTAAAAATGCCAGGACCAAAATGAGGAGAGATTATGTACATTTACAACAATGCAAAAGTGAATATCTAAGCAGAACCAACACAGGAGTCCAAAGATTTAATATAAATCTGCTCAGAAAATCAATACGATTAGACATATATTGATGTGGTTCTCAAACTAAACGCAACCACCATTAAAAACTAGAGAAGAAACTTGGGGAGAAACGAAGGAACATAAAAGCCAACTGTGAACGAAGGAGGCAGAAATAAAGTCCTGATGGAAGCACAGACAATTAACGAGCTAAAAACACCAACGCAGAGCTTGGATTTACGAAGAAAGAATACACGGTTTTCTAAGAGAAGCACACTTAAAAGTAAAGGATACTAAAATGTTTAAAATAAATAGAAAAAGAAGTACTAGGCAAATTTGAATCCACATAAAACTAGACAGCAGCCCTACTATCTGCAAAGTCCAAGGCAAAGAAATCACCAAAGATCAGCATGATGTGATCTGCTTATAAGAGGAAACAGTACACAGGGTGCAACCCTCACGAACTTACTGTACTGAGTAACGTTTCTTTAGAAAAGCAAAAACTGATACATCTAGACAGAGAAAAGCAGAAGCTGGCAATTATAGTAGATGTTTCCCAAAACATAAAAAAGAGCAGAAACATCAAAGGTTTGAAATATACAGATTCTAAATTACATGATATTTACATAGAACTCTGCATCCAATGGAGACTATACTTTTAAAAATGCATAGAATGTTTATACAACTTGATCGTATATCATGAAAAAATGTATTTGGCAAGAAAGAAACACAATAAACTCTAAAGCAACAGAGCATGTCCTCTCTAACATGATATTATAGTAAATTTTGAAATGAATAACCAAAGGATAGATTTTTTAAAATACCACATTTTTGGAAAGAAAATAACATTACTAAATAGCCCCTGGGTTTAAAAGTAGATCAGAAGAGGGTTACAAAATATTTAGAACCAAATGAAAATAAAAACAAAATGTCAAACTGTGTGGGACAATGTTAAAAGAAACTTTATAATTTCAAATGTATTTACAGGAAGCAAGAAGACTTCAAAATGAAACAACGTATTCAACACAAAAATTCTGAAAAAAGAAAAAACTGAATAAATTGAAAACAAGAAGAAAGGCAATAATAAATATAAGGACAGAAGCAAACAGTTATCAAAAAAAAGATTAACAAAAAAAACCCCTTCCTGCTTAGAAAGATTAATAAAATAAACGGAGCTTGAACAAGACCAATCAAACTAAAAAACAAGTAAGGGCTGGGCGCGGTGGCTCACGCCTGTAATCCCAGCACTGTGGGAGGCCAAGGCAGGTGGATCACGAGGTGACGAGATCGAGACCATCCTGGGCAACATGGTGAAACCCCGTCTCTACTAAAAATACAAAAAACTGGACTGGAAAAATGTGGCACATATACACCATGGAATATTATGCAGCCATCAAAAACGATGAGTTCGTGTCCTTTGTAGGGACATGGATGAATCTGGAGAACATCATTCTCAGCAAACTGACACAAGAACAGAAAATGAAATACTGCATATTCTCACTCATAAGCAGGTGATGAACAATGAGAACACATGGACACAGGGAGGGGAGCACTACACACTGGGGTCTATTGTGGGGAACAGGGGAGGGACAGCGTAGGGGGGAGCTGGGGAGGGAAAGCATGCGGACAAATGCCAGATGTGGGTGAAGGGGAGGAAGACAGCAAATTACACTGCCACGTGTGTACCTATGCAACTATCTTGCATGTTCTGCACATGCACCCCAAAACCTAAAATGCAAATAAATAAATAAATAAACAAAATTAGCTGGGCATGGTGGCAGGCACCTGTAATCCCAGCTACTCGGGAGGCTGAGGCAGGAGAATTGCTTGAATCAGGGAGTCGGAGGTTGCAGTGAGCTGAGATCACACCACTGCACTCTGGCCAGGCGACAGAGCAAGATCTGTCTCAAAGAAAAACAAACAACAACAAAAAGATACAAATAAACAACATATAGAACACAACGCCCTGCAGATATAGAGATTTGCTAATATTTTAAAAAGTGGTACGTTATTTAGGAAATATAGATGAGAGATACATATTTTTCAAAAATATAAATGCTGAAACTGTAACAGTTTTTGTAAAAAAAAATACTGCACGGGCCAGATGTGGTGGCTCATGCCTGTCACCCCAGGACTTTGGGAGGCCAAGCTGGGCGGACCACCTGAGGTCAGGAGACCAAGACCAGCCTGGCCAACATGGTGAAACCCCATCTCTACTAAAATACAAAAATTAGCAGGGCATGATGGCGGGTGCCTATAATCCCAGCTACTCGGGAGGCTGAGATGGGAAAATTGCTTGAACCCAGGAGATGGTGGTTGTAAAGAGCCAAGATCACACCACTCTAGCCTGGGCACCTGTGCAAGAATCTTTCTCAAAAAAAAAAAAAAAAAAAAAGAATCCTGCACGATTCCATGTGAAAGACAGCCTAGAGCAGGCTAATTAATCTAAGGTGAAAAATAAACTAGAAATGGATCAAAGACCTAAGTGTTAAAGGTAAGACTATAAAAGTCTCAGAGAAAAATACGAGTGTCAATCTTCGCAGTGTCAGATTACGGAAAGCCTTGTGTGACATGATATGCAAAGCACAAAGAACAAAAGGAACATGGAAACTTCCAGAAACATCAAGAGAGTGAAAAGAGAAGCTCAAGAGTGGGAAGAAGTCTGTGCGGACCAGTGTCTCATAAATGGTGTGCGTGCAGAGTGGATCCAGAACTCTTCCCGCTGCACGGTGAAAGAATTACCCCACTGGGCCTCACGGACAAAGGATCTGAAGAGGCCCTGCTCTGAGGAGACACGACAGGGCCAGGCACAAGCGAGGACATGCAGCGTCATCAGCCATCAGGAAAACGGGAATCAAGCCACACTCAGACAGCACCCCACACCCACTACCATGGCACTCAGGACGCAGACGGGCAGCACCAGGGGCTGCCAAGGATGAGCAGAGCCCGGAACCCTCACGCAGTAAAGGGAACACAGGCAGCGAAGCATGCACGTGCTTCGGGAAACGGCCTGGCAGATCCTCAGCATCTAAACACAGAGCCAACGAGGGGCCCAGCAGTTCCATTCCCTGTGGAACACATCAGACAGGGGACACTATATGTCCCCACAAAAATGTGCACGACACTCATGACAGAATTGTTCGTAACAGCCAAAAAGTGGAAATAACTCAAAAGTCCGTCAGCTGATGGACAGCAGCATAAAATGTGGCCCATCCATACGCCGGAGAATTATCTGGCGATAAAAAGGGAGGAGGTGCCGTGTGCACCACACCGACGAACCTCGGCAACGGGACGCCGTGCCAAAGAAGCCAGGTGCACAAGGCCACGTATTTATTCTATGATTCCCTCACGGGAAACGTCCAGAACTGGCAAATCTATAGAGACAAAAAGATTAGCTGTTGCCTAAGGCCAGGGAGGAGGACTGAGGCGGCAGGAGTGCGAGGGAATGGGAATAGCTACTGATGGGCACAGATTCTTTTTTGGTTGATGAAAATGTTCTAATATTGATTGTGGTGGTTTCCCAATTCTGTGAGTACTAAAAACCACTAAGTACACTTTAAACGGGGGAATCTGATAATGCGTGAATTGTAGTTCAGGAAAGCTGTTAAAATAAGTGAACTGGTTCCTTTTGGAGAAAGCAGGACAGAAGAAATAGGGAGGAGATGACAGTTCTCTGAGCACAGCTTCATGAATAGTTTTAACTTTTGGAATCATGACATTTTACATATTCAAATAATAAAATTATCGAGAAGTGGGGAACATGCTACAACAGAATTCCAGAAGAGGAACCCACTGTCTTTCCAGTTATTAGCCATCATCAGGAGAGTTGGGAAAGAACTAATTTAAGTAATTTTTGAAGACAGCGCTTTGACCACATACCCTCAGACTAAAGAAAAACGCTGCGGACAGGTCTGGAACTCTCAGTGGGTCTGCTTTCTGTGGTCCTGTGGGTGGAGCTGTTCCAAACCTGCTCCGTGCTGTGCTGTGTTTGAGTCACGTGTGATGCTGCCTTGGCTGCTGTGAGCTGCAGTCATCACCACGCAATTCGGGATGTGCAGGAGTGGGGCAGGCAAGGAAGTGCCATGGCGCTGGGTGCAGTGCAGGTAGAAGGCTCTGGAGGTTCTGATGCCCGTGAACAACGAGCACGTCTCACACACATCTTGACTTCTAAATCCCATTCCTCACTAAGAATCCAGATTCTTAGTGGATTCACTAAGGATTCCAGAATCCTTGGAGCAAGGGCTGGATCCAGTGGCATGGCAGAGAAGGTGCATCCACTGCATAGAAAATAAGGACTCAAAACAAGGACTGGTTCAGAGAAGGATGCTGGAACCACCTGGACAGACCCCCACGGCAAACCTGGAACAATGCGGCAGCAACAACTGTCAGAACAATCAACTGTAACCCACTAGAAACAGAATAACGTTACCAAACAAAGAATCCGTGAAGCCACAGTGACAGTAAACGCTGGGAAGAAAGTGGCCCTTCTTTATAGAATGCCGTAGGGAGTGATGGAGTTGGAAAATTAGCGTACTGAACCATCGCCGAAAAGGTTGACCCAACTGAGTGCAAACATGACTTGGTGCCAGTGAGGCCAGCCTGGGGCAGGCGGCAGCTTTGTGGACAGACAGGGCATTCTCAGCCTCAGCAGTCACCCACAATACACCCAAGGACGGGGACAATCAGTGACTATTCAGAGGAGGAACCACCTTATCAAGGACCGAAATTAACATTGCCCATAAGGACAGAGTGGCAGACGCCTCTGCGTCTGATATCCTAAGGACGTGTTTACAGAGCCCTCCAGCCAGAAACACATAACTTGAATTCAATCCCGACAAAATCTCAGACCAAACCAAATTGAGGGGCATTCTTTAATACAACCGGCTGGTATTATCAAAAACATCACTGCCATTAAACAGAGAGACAGACTAAGAACTGCAGCAGATTAAAGAATAAAGTCATGTGATACTAGAGCATGTGATCTGGCACGCCGTCCTGGATCAGGAAAAAAAGGACAGAAAAGAAACTGAAAGTTACAGTGCACCTGCAGATGACATGGAGTACTGGCTCCAGGTGACATTTCTTGAATTGATAGCGTATGTGGTTACATGACAGTATCCTTATTCTCAGGAAATAAACACTAAAGGTTTTTGTGTTTGTTTTTGTGTTCTGGTTTCCGTTTTGTATTTTTGTTTTTTTCTTGAGACATAGTCTCACTCTGTTGCCCAAGCTGGAGTGCAGCTGCATCATCTCAGCTCACTGCAAAATCTGCCTCCAGGGTTCAAGTGATTCTCTTGCCTCAGCCTCCTGAGAAGCTGGGATTACAGGTGTGTGCCAACACCGCCAGCTAATTTTTGTATTTTTGGTAGAGATGGGATTTCACCACGTTGCTCAGGCTGGTCTCCAACTCCCGACCTCAAGTGATCCACCTGCCTTGGCCTCCCAAAGTGCTGGAATTACAGGTATGAGACATTGCGCCCGGCCAATAAACACTAAGTATTAAGGGGTAAGGGATATGAGGTAAGAAAAGAAAGAGGCAAGGAGAGAGACCTAGGGAGAGGGAAAGAGACTGCCATGACGAACGTGGCAAGAAGAGAGAGAGACCTAGGGAGAGGGACAGAGACTGCCATGATGAACGTGGCAAGGAGAGAGACCTAGGGAGAGGGAAAGAGACTGCCATGACAAACGTGGCAAGAAGAGAGAGAGACCTAGGGAGAGGGAAAGAGACTGCCATGACGAACGTGGCAAGGAGAGAGACCTAGGGAGAGGGACAGAGACTGCCATGATGAACGTGGCAAGGAGAGAGACCTAGGGAGAGGGACAGAGACTGCCATGACGAACGTGGCAAGGAGAGAGACCTAGGGAGAGGGACAGAGACTGCCATGACGAACGTGGCAAGGAGAGAGACCTAGGGAGA
>CM052661.1:1219578-1240141 GCA_028533165.1 Leontopithecus rosalia | reverse complement strand
ATGAATGTGGCAAGGAGAGAGAGAGACCTAGGGAGAGGGACAGAGACTGCCATGATGAACGTGGCAAGGAGAGAGACCTAGGGAGAGGGATAGAGACTGCCATGACGAACGTGGCAAGGAGAGAGAGAGACCTAGGGAGAGGGACAGAGACTGCCATGATGAACGTGGCAAGGAGAGAGACCTAGGGAGAGGGATAGAGACTGCCATGACGAATGTGCCACAAAGCTAAAAAAGGATAAATATGGATAAAGAGTATATGGAAGGTTTGGTTTGTTCTTTTTTTTTTCCTTAAATTTCTGTAAGTTTGAAATTAGTTCAAAACAAGAAGTTAGAAACAAAAACAAAATGGAACAGAGTAACTTCCTTTCAACAGCACAGTCTTCCTGTGGCATCTGAGACACAGGTGACGTCCAGGCCCCCATCCTGTCTCCCTCCCAGCCAAGATGATTTTGACAAAGTCCACAGCTGCAAAGCACTGGTGTCTTCTAAAGAGGGTTTTCTTTTTTTTTTTTTTTGAGACAGAGTTTCGCTCTTGTTACCCAGGCTGGAGTGCAATGGCGTGATCTCGGCTCACCGCAACCTCCGCCTCCTGGGTTCAGGCAATTCTCCTGCCTCAGCCTCCTGAGTAGCTGGGATTACAGGCACGCGCCACCGGGCCCAGCTAATTTTTTCATATATTTAGTAGAGACGGGGTTTCACCTTGCTGACCAGGATGGTCTCGATCTCTTGACCTCATGATCCACCCACCTCAACCTCCCAAAGTGCCGGGATTACAGGCGTGAGCCACCGCGCCCGGCCGACAGAGGGTTTTCTACTCAGTCACGTGGTTAACATGGTTAGCAGGTTAGCACTCTTCATTCTGTGTGTTTAGGAACCTCCCTGAGACAGGGTAAAGGTGAAGAAAGCAGGTGGGGTGTTTCCTTCACTGGTGCCATCAGGCCGTTTTTTTCACATGATGGGACCCCAGGCTGGTGGCCCGGGGCTGTGATATCCATTCCTTCCCACGCCGGAGTGCGGAAGTGGATCCTCATGCCTGCTCCTCGTGGTAGCAATGGCAGGTGCCCCTGTAGGGACCGGGACTGCATTTCACGTCAAAAGGAGGTAGGAAGGCGTGGGAAGGTGTCCTCGATCCAGGCTTGCCTTCACTTGCAAAGGAAAACGCACTCAGCCGCTAGCCCTCCCCTTCCTGGTGGCCAGACTGTGCTGCGTGCATACCAAGGGCCAGAAGACAGGCAACAGCTGGCAGAGGACGGGCTGGCGAGGGACGCATGCTGGCAGAATGCAATTCCAGTCCTATAACCAGCTCCAAATTCAACGTTAAAAGCCACATTTATTTAGCAAATGAGATTTTCCTTGAGCTTTATTTTTTTAAAGGGCTGCATGCTTTCTATTTCAGATTCTGAAATTACAGAAAATGCACAATGGGAATATCGCATGGCGGGCTCAACCTTGCTAAGCTTTGGCTGTCGGCAAAAAACTACTCTTTGGCTTGAACGCTCTGTGCTCTGCGATTGTTTTGTGTGGCAACAAAATCTCTGGGGTTGACTAGAAATGCTTGGAAATTCCTTGGAACAAGTGAAACTGGCTAAAATGCACTGGGTTCCAATCGGGACTGTGCATCTCACATATTATTTTTGAAAAACCACACAGAAAACGTTGCAAACGTTACCAGGCCTACAAAAGTGTTGTATGCAGGCTGGGCACGGTGGCTCACTCCTGTAATCCCAGCATTTTGGGAGGCCGGTGTGGGAGGACTGCAGAGGAGTTTGAGACCAGCCTGAGAAAGTAAGCAAGACCCTGTCTCTACACAAAAATCTAAGAATTAGCTAGGCACGGTGACACACACCTGTGATGCCAGCTACTTTGGAGGCTGAGGCAGGAGGATCATGTAGGCCCAAGAGTTTGAGGTTACAGTGAGCCATGATCACCCCAGGGCACTCCACGCCCGGCCAGCAAGCAAGACCCTGTCTTGGACTTTGTAAAAAATGTTTTCTACCTAAAGAAACTTTTCAGATTGAGACTTGACATTTAATAGCTTTCTGTAACAATGGAGGGTTTGAACTTGGGTTCGCTTTGTGGAATCTTTCTCTGGGTTTGAGGTAGCAGGTATGGAACGCTGCAGGAACGGGATGCACACGGCTGCAGGAGGGCGGGGGTGCTGACTGAGGCGGCCGGTGTGAAGCAGCAGAGCCGTGAAAGGAGTGACAAAAGAAATGAACTCACACGACGGGCCTGCAGATGTGGAAATGAGGTGGCACTGAGGCCAGGCGCCCGCGCTCTGGGGTTCCTGGCCGGGCTCCCAGAAGGAAGGGTGTGGCTTCTTTTTCCTCCTGGATGGCTGGCTCCCGACCCTGGATACCTCAGAGTCAATTCCGGACATCTGGGGTTGAGTCATCAGAAGAAAATAGAGGCGTCTGGATTTTTCACATCACTGTTTTAAACATGATTAGTAAGTATATCTCTGTTACTAAGACAGTAAATGCATTTTACTAATAGTACATTGTAGCGACTAAAAAGGAGAAATGTTATTCAAAAACATAAATATCGAATTAATAAGCTCTCGCATTAGAAGAAAATAGGACGAAGTTAGCGAAGACAGCGGTGAGCTGCAAGCGTTGTTCGAGAACGTCTGGGTGCGGTTTATTCTGATTTACTCTGCGGGGCCCGCAGGGCCGGTGATGCGTCTGTGTCCAGGCTGGATGGGCTCCCGGGTGTCCACCCGCCCTCTCCTGCAGCCACTCCTCCAGGGCAGGCCTCCTGTCCTGGCAGCCCGGCTGTCAGCCTGTCACACAAAATCACGTGTGCTGGGTTCTGCAGAGCGAAGCCAGGTGTGAGCACTAGGCAGGCAGGCAGGCTGGCTCTCGCAGACCCTGTGATGGAGCCCCTGCGCCTGGGTATGCTCTGATCACAGAGGTGGCAGCCTCTGATAGTCCCCCGACCTGTCATTACAGTCCCGTGACTTCAGGGAGGGGCAGCTCCTGGGAGCTCCCCGCCAGGTGACACCTGGGACTCTGCCTTTCCTTCCTGGGCTGCTGTGGGTGTCGGGCGGGGGTCTGGTAACCCTGAGGGCTGCCTTAACACTGCTGCCTGTGTTCCCGTTGTGACGTGGGTGCCTCCTGTCTTTACTGCCGAAGCCACATCAGGGGGGTGGGGCACCTGTGCACCTGACCGGTACCTGTCTAACCCCAACCCGCCTGGGCCACCATGGGAGAGAGCACGAAGCAGAGCCCCAGACGCACTTTGTGGCTGAGCCACCAGCCCGATGAGCGGGAGGCCTTTGCAGTTCAGCTGCGTGAGGGCAGAATGACGGGTGCCCCCACTTCTGTCCGCCTGAGCACACGCGCTCAGAACAAGGAGGCTTCTGACCCCGTCAAACACCTCAAACACACTTAAGGGAGGAAGCTTTCAGCACGCTATCAAATGCTTTGACACACACACACACACACACACACACACACACACACACACACATCTCCATCCCAGCGTGAAGGAAAGGCAGCTGACCGTGGCAGACCCCACCCAGGCTGGTCTGCACTGGAGGCCCGATCGTTTCCCCTTCTGGCCATGTGGATTCCAGTGTCCACAGTTCTCCACTGAGGACGTCACCTCCAGCCGCTGGTCTTGCCAGGCACCCTGTGCAAGGGTGAAGGTGGCTGCCCAGCCTCTCGGCCCTGCCCTTATCATGGGTACCACGCCCTTCAACAGACATCCCTGCATCAGCCCTTGGGACTGTCCCCTGTAGGGCCCTGCCTGGCAGTCCCCGGTACTACTGGTTCATCCACTCCCCACTGCCGTGCCACCATCCTGTGCCAGGCACCCAGGGCTTGGAATAAATCCGAAAACAAAACAGACGGAACCCTGGCCTCGTGGAGCTCACAGAATTCTGACGGGAGAGAATCACATTCACCGGTGCTGTGGTGTGACTGTGTCCTCTCCAGAATTCACGTCATTGTCATTGTCATTGACATTGCAGTGGTATTCAGAGGCAGGCCCTACTCTTATAGACGGCTTCATGCCTCATAAAAACGCAGCAGGGAACTAGCTGAGGCGTCAACCTTCAATCCCCTCCACCATGTAAGCATGCAGTGTTCCCAGCAGATACTAATCTGCCCACACCTCCACCTCCCGGGTTCAAGCAATTCTCCTGCCTTAGCCTCCCAAGTAGCTGGGACTACAGGCATGCGCCAGCATACCCGGCTAATTTTTTTTTTTTTTTGCACTGACAACTTGAAATAGGCACTGTTGAATCCACCTCACAGCAGAGGAGCCTCCGGGTCACAGAGGTGGTGATGTGCCCAAGGTGATGCGGCTGGTGAGTGGCCACGCCTGCCTCCGGGCGCAGCCTCCAGCGCCAGAGCTGGGCTCTTCAACGCAGCATTGAGCACAGAAACTTGTGTTTCGGGCAGTGGGGCCGCTCTAACAAAACACGCGAGACTGGGTCATTTATAAAGAACAGACATTCAGGCCAGACATGGTGGCTCAGTCCTGTAATCCCAGCACTTTGGGAGGCCGAGGCGGGTGGATCATTGGAGGTCAGGAGTTTGAGAACAGCCTGGCCAACATGCTGAAACCCCATCTCTACTTAAAAATGGGAAATATGTCCCTTAAGCACAATACCTGGCAAAAAAACCTCACACCGAACAGCTGCCATAAGTCCAGCATCACCCAAGGAGCCTGGACACCGAGGCAAGCAGCAGCCTGCGCGGCCCGGCCCCCGCATCATGGCGAGGAGGCTGCAGCAGCCCTTGGCTCTTCAGTCACCCATTGAGAAACAATGGGTCTGCAGAAGTATTTCAGCACCGAAAGAAAAAGCGCGGGAGGAGTGATGACAGCACGGCCTCGCTGGAGAGCCACATCCCAGCTAAAGGCAGGGCCGTTTCCATCTGGGTCACCTGCCATCAGGTAGAGTCAAGGCTGATAGTACCCAGCCTTCCTAGTTTTCAAGCAATTCTAGAACTCCTGACTGTTATGTGAACTCGTCCCATTTAACACTCGCTGTAACTTGAGAGGCACGCAGCACACACGTGCAGATGGAAGCTGGCCACTGTGGGCTGCTGAGTGGGCCAGGCCCAGGCTCACACCAACCTGGCACCAAGAGGCCAGAGCTCATGAGTGTCACTTGCACCATGCTCCACTATGGATACCCCACTCCCACTGCTGGTCGGGGAGACTGAGGCCAGTGAAGGCCATGGGAAAGTGCTGGGCAATCTGGAAGGGGTCCAGATGGTAACAGTTCACGAAGCCTTTTCCACCTCACAACCTCCAACTCCAGGCTCTGCACTGAGGGATCCCTGGCACAATGTGTGTGTGACACTGGGCACAGCGGGCAAGCCTGGCTTCTCTAAGGCACCTCCATCTCTATGCATCCGAACAACACGTGTATAATACCTCTCCTGTGGGGCCCTGCCTGGCAGCCCACAGGAGGTAACGTGTGGACCTCTGCAAGGTCAAAGTCCTAGTGACGGTGGGATGCACATGAGGCTACACACTTCAAACTCCAAACTGAAATCTGAACACATGAAGGTCGATCATTATGTTTTATATCTCCAAGATAAAACGTTCACAGCAATATGAATAGGTTATTTTGACATCATTTGCGTTCTGTAAACAGCAGTGACTTTATTATGCCTCTGCCTGGCTGAAAAACACGAGCTCCTGCTTACTCCACAAGGGCACGGACGCAGAGGGCACTGCCTGCCAAAGTGCCAGGATTCAAGTTCAAAGTCTCAGCAGGGACACCATTTGCTGGATGAGTTTAAGATTAAAATCTCTTCATAAAATGTGATAAATAGGTTACCATACACATGGATCAATAAAGTTAAAGCATCAGCAATCAAAAGACACTGCTCCAGGCTGGGCGCGATGGCTCACACCTGTAGTCCCAGCACTTTGGGAGGCCGAGGCGGGCAGATCACTTGAGGTCAGGAGTTGGAGACCAGCCTGGCCAACATGGTGAAACCCATCTCTACTAAAGACACAAAAAATCAGCCGGGCGTGGTGGCGCCTATCTATAATCCCAGCTACTCGGGAGGCTGAGGTGGCAGAATCACTGGAAATCAGGAGGTGGAGGTTGCAGTGAGCTGAGATGGCACCACTGCATGCCAGCCTGGGAGCCAGAGCGAGACTCTGTCTCAAAACAAACGAACCACAGCTCCGAGAGTCCCACGATACATGAGGAGCTTAAGTCACGCACAATTCTCAAGAGCAGCCGATGTTTTTCTATAGACATTTCAAAGGTGCTTTTGATAAATAATAAACTGAATTTTAATAGCACATTTAAAACAAAAACAAACCCACACAATTCTGTGTGTCTGTCAACAAAACTGCTCAGTTGGTGTATAAATTCTACCTGGGCATACAACAGTAACGTGCCTTGGGACCTGTCGTCAGGCGCTCACTGCCAGGGACTGCGGCTGGACGATTCGAGGCCCCCAGGGCCCTGCAGCTGAGCATCTCAGGGGTCCAGGTCCACCCAGCAGCTCGGGGAAAATGACATCACTACTTTCCTTGAGAGCTAGCGAAAAACACCAACCACAAAATTAGGGTGTGGGTTGGGTGCCTGCAGGTAACTCTGTCAATGAAAAGCAACTCTAAAACCCAGACAACCTGATCACTAAATATTTACCTCATTTTGTCAAAGGAGCAATGTAGCATGAATAGTAAATTCTCTTTTTAAAACAGGTTCCATGATTTAAAAAAAAAAAAACTTGCAATATTTCATCTCAACCACCCCACACGCTGGTTGGTGGCAGGTAAACACCAAGGCGTCTCTGCTGCTACAGGAGTCACTACCCCTCAAGATGTCGTTGTACCACTTGCCACCAGATGGCACTGCCAGACACCTAGGTTTATAATTTTTTTTTTTTTTTTTTTTTTTTTGTGAGAGAGTCTTGCTCTGCTCCCAGGCTAAAGTGCAATGGCTCAATCTCAGCTCACTGCAATCTCCGCCTCCTGGGTTCAAGCGATTCTCTTGCCTCAGCCTCCTGAGTAGCTGGGATTATAGGCACGCGCCACCATGCCCAGCTAATTTTTGTATTTTTAGTAGAGACACGGTTTAATCATGTTGGTCAGGCTGGCTTCAAGTGATCCACTTACCTCAGCCTCTGAAAGTGCTGGGATTACTTTGGGTGTGAGCCAGTGTGCCCAGCCTAGAATATCACGCTATGGGAAACTTTAACAAGGAACAAGTCATATTATTTTCTATTTTAGCCCAATTCTCTCCAGCTGAAAAGAATGTGACTTCTGAATAAGACACACAGCGTGTGTGTGTGTGGCTGGAAAACCAACGCTGACCCACCCCCGCAGCGGGCGGCACTTCACTATGAAGCCACTTCCAGCATTCGGACAAGGCCACCCCTCCTCAGCAGGTGTGATGCCTGGATGTCACGGACGCCTCTCCTAAATGCCTGACACGGTCCAGGTGCTCAACCTACAGAGCCAGTCAGGACAGTCGCAAAATTATAATTTCTTAAAAAAGCTTTGTAGCTACTTCAAAATTAATGCTAATGAGAAATAAAGTTAGTATTTCCCTTAGAACTAAACACAAAACATTCACTGCCTCATTAATTCAAAAGCCACTATTCATGGAACTTCCCAGAATCCGTGTGCTGACCCACTGGGGCCCGGGAGCCCTGGTAGGAGCAGCTAGGGCCTCTTCTTCCGCAGCAGCTGCCCGTTGCCTTCCGGCCTGCTCTTGGCTTCTGGCTGTGCAAAGTTCCAGTCCACCGGATTGAGAAGCTGCTGAGTCTTCTTATGGGTCCAGTATGGATTAATGATTAGTGTAAGCAGAGCCAGTCCAACAAGGTACAGTGCCAAATGGGGCAGGTACAGGCTGCTGACCAGGCCGTCCCAGTGCCAGAAACACACCCACCACATGTGGTAGGACAGGACCATGCGGCAGTGAAACATGTGAATCATCAGCCACTGGTTGAGCTTCCAAAACAGAGAATCGGACCAGCCCGCCTGCACAGAGACAAAACAAACGCACAGATCAATGCAAGACAGTGAAATGCATTCTTCAGATCACAAAAAGGTATCTGCTACCTTGCTTACCAAACAAAACAAACTCATTTCAAAGCAACAGAATTTCCTCACCAGAGCTCTGCTCTCACTGGGACCTTGTCCTGGAAGGAGGCCACCGGCTCCGCGCGCGCACAGGCCAGCAGGGCTGACCCTCCCTTGCTCTTTGACTTCCGCTTTTTAAAGTTATAATAAATTCAACCTTTCTTTCGGTCTCTCTTCAGTCTGTTTTATCTTGAATTTGCATATATTAAGTAAATAAGCAGTACTTACTTAGCAAAACCAGACATAGGTACATCAAGCTCCTGTACCCAGACACTGGGAGAAAAAATCTCTTAGCAGAGGTGAGCTTAGGATAAAGAATGTTTCCCGGTTTGTTGAGTCCCTTAACAAAGGCCAAAATGGGCTTGCCTTAAAATATGCTAAATTTGCAGTAAAACTAGTTTCCAGCAGTCCTAGCTAAAACAAAGAAGGGAACTTGAGGATGGTATGCATCAGACCACAGAGCCTCATCAGCACCAGACAGTCCAGAACATGCCAGAAAGAAACTCATGCCCAGAAGACGAGGGGCACTGGAATGCAGGGACCACTCTGAGGTCAGACCAGGAAAGAGGTGGGCTGCCACATCCAGGCAGAAACCACAAGGTGTTCTCAGGAAAGGGGCCGACTTTACTAGCGCTCCATCTGTGACACTTTGAAGAGGACCCGGCATTACCAACTTCTAAGGGTCACTAAATCAAAAGGAAGTCTACTCTCAAGTTACAAAAGCATGTTCACACAGTACACACACACACACACACACACACACACACACACACTAGAATCAATGACTAAGAGGTTGCCTTACAAATGTATCGGAAAGAAAACAAGGAGTTTGTTGTTTGAAATACTGAATTTGTCTGAAAACAACTTCATAAAAAAATTGGAATTGTCTCTCACTGTTGGATCAGACATAGCCATATCCTTTGCTTTTACCAGCATGATGACCTTATCTCTATGTGATACTTATTACTCACTGGATGTGTGTCTCAAAATTCATGCGATGAAACCCTAACTCCCAATGTGTACCCAGAGGTGGGGCCTTTGGGAAGTGATGGGGTGGGATGAGGTCATGAGGGTAGGGCCCCAGGATGGGATCAGTGTCATAAGAAGAGGAAGAGACTAGAGCCTTCCTTCCCCTCCTCCCTGTGAGGACTTGCAGTCTCCAGAACTATGAGAAAGGAATGCCTGGGCTATGGCAGTTTGCTGTGGCAGCCTGAGCTAAGACAGTACAGCTCCTGCCCAGCACAATATTCTAACTTGGACCAGGTACGGTGGTTTACGCCTATAATCTCAGCAGTTTGGCAGGCCGAAGCAGGTAGTTCACTTGAGGTCAGAAGGTTGAGACCAGCCTGGCCAACACAGCAAAACCCCATTTCTAATAAAAATACAAAAAATATTAGCCAGGCGTGGTGGCACACCACGTAATCCCAGCTATCTGGGAGGCTGAGTAATGAGAACCATTTGACAGCAGGAGGCAGAGACTGCAGTAAGCTGAGATCACACCACTGCACTCTAGACTGGAGAAAGAGCGAGACTCTGGCTAAAAAAAAAAAATTCTAACATGTTTTCCCGGTATTTTAAATATTTAAAGCTCAGGTATATTAGCTCTTATGGACAGTCCGCTACTCACACAGGTTTGACTTACAGTTGTTTGGCTGTAGGAAGGTGAAAAGTGGTACACATTCAGTAGAAACCATACTTCAGCACCCACATAACCACTGTTCCAACTTTCAGTACAGCATTCCCAGAATTACATGAGATGTTCCACATTTTGTTGTAAAATAGGCTTGTGCTGTATGATTTTGCCCAACCTTAAGTCTTCTGTTTAAGGCAGGCCACGCTTCACCACGGTGTTCAGGAGGCTGCTCGTATTAAACACATTTCTGATATAATATTTTAAATTTATGATGGGCTTATTGGGCTGTAACCCCATCCTGAGTCAAAGAGCATCGAAGTCTGGACAGCAAAAATCAATGTGAGGAAAATTAGACAAGAAAGGCCAGTGGAACAGAATAGGTTTCCATAATTGTCACGGGAGTCAGGTCTCAGAGGGGACCTCAGTGCTCCCACGTGTGCATCACGGCACCCTCATGCACACACACGAATTCAGAGACCGCCGGCGCAGCTTTCACAAACATGCCAAGCGCTTAGCTCACCCCAACTCCAGGTGCAAACGAAACACTCCCACCTGTGACTGGGGCCACCTCAAGGTAGGTCAGGAACTCACCCTTCCCGCACGCTCAGCCTTGCTAGGCACAATGACCACTCAGGAAGAACAGAGGAAGCACGAATCCCAAACAAGCCTGGAGCCTCCAAACTGGAGGGGACAGGGGAGAAACTCACGCAGACCAGAAGAACCCATGGTTGTCAGTTCTGGATGGTTAAGTGACGTGGATTGAAATGAAATGTGAAGAGTTAAAACTATTATTTCTTCCTTGTGAAATTACAGAGTTAGGCTACAAGTTCTTGAAGTTCTTGGTATGTCTAAAACAAAAGTCACACATGTAGCTGGTTCTCAGCTCCTGGGGCGGCTGCAGATCCTGGTTTGCCTGGGGCAGTCCCTGACCTCCTTGACCGGGGTAAACAGTGTAGTCACTCTGATAACTGGCCACAATCACCAGTTCCAAAAGTGCTGAAGGACAATACTGGACTTTGGCGCAGGCAAGTTTTCAATCTCACACCTGCTGCAGACCCACAGTGGCAGCACCAGGTGGGCCCACACAGCAGTACCGGAGCTCAGTGCCTCTGTGTCGGCCCACGACGCACAGTGCATACATGGTGGTCTCACATGAGCTTGTAACGGAGCTGAACAATTCCTGTCATTTGCTGTTTTACTATACTATACTTTTTATCATTGTTTTAGAGTGTACTCCTCCTCTGATGAAAATAAAGTTCACTATAAACAGCCCCATGCAGGTCTTTCAGGAGGGTCCAGAAGAAGGCACAGTCATCACAGGAGGTGGTAGCCCCGTGTCTGTTACTGCCCCTGAAGTCTCTCCAGCGGGACAAGATGTGGACTGAAAGAAGGTGATGTGGATGACGCTAACCCTGTGCAGGGCCAGGTGAACGTGTTTAAAAATTAAGAAAAGCTTATGGAATAAAGGTATAAAGAAAATATATATATGATGTGTTTGTGTTTTAAGCTAAGTGTTATTACAAGAAAAGTTTAAAAAAATTAAAATGTATAAAATAAAAAAGTTACAGTAAGTTAAGGTTAATTTATGATTAAAGAAAGAAATGTTTAAAGTAAATTCACCTGTAATCCCAGCACTTTGGGAAGCTGAGGTGGGCGGATCACGAGGTCAAGAGATCGAGACCATCCTGGCCAACATGGTGAAACGCCCCCTCTACTAAAAATACAAAAATCAGCTGGGCGTGGTGGCACGAGCCTGTGGTCCCAGCTACTCAGGAGGCTGAGGCAGGAGAATTGCCTGAACCCAGGAGGCGGAGGCTGCGGTGAGCCGAGATCGCGTCATTGCACTCCAGCCTGGCAACAGAGCAAGACTGTCTCAAAATAAATAAATAAATAAATAAATAAATTCAGCATAGCTTAAGTACACAGTGTTCATAAAGGATACAGGAGTGTACGGTGACGCTCTAGGCCCTCACACTCGCCACTCATCTGTCTGGCCCAGAGCAGCTTCCAGTCCTGCAAGCTCCATTCCCAGCTAACGGCCTGCACACGTGCACCATTTTCCATGCTTCACACGGCATTTTTACTATGCCTTCCTATGTTTAGATGTTTAGATAAACAGATATTTACGATTGTGTTACACCTGCCTACAGTGTTCGGTAGGGCCACGTGCTGCACAGGGATGCAGCCTGGGGGCAGCGGGCTCTGGCGCACAGAGCCTGGCATGGAGTGGGTTTGGCACGCGGAATGGCACTCTAGGATGGTTGCTCCATGACGAAACAGCCTGAGGACACTTCTCAGAACATACCCCGTTGTTAAGGACGGTACACGGAACAGAATCACACGCCGTGTCCTCTTCTGGGTCTGGCTAATTTCTCTCACTATGGCCGGGTCAACCATCCTGATTGCTCCCCACCCCTCTGCTGTGTGGGCAAACCCAGCTCAGTAGGATTCAGTATGAGGCCAGATGAACAGTGAGGCTAAGACCATCCCGGTACCTGTTTGGGTGCTGGGGCACAGACCTACGCCTGGAGCTGCGAGGACACCGAAGTCTCGCACGCTGTTCCCCTCGCTAGTCATCAAACTGAAGACACTCAAGCACTTACCAAGTAAACAATGGCTAAGAACCGAAGGCAAGACGATGCTCCTTCTGCCACATGGTGGACTGCAGCATGGCCACACAAACGTGTGCCCCTCCCAGAGTCCATAGGCTAGAACCTTCTGTCATCACATGTCATGTATGTGTGCACTGGAGCAGGGCCACACATAAATCTGCCCCTCAGATTTCACCTTCCGGAACCTTCTGTCATCACATGTACGTGTGTACTGGAGCAGGGCTACATGCACATCAGCCCCTCAGAGTTCACCTTCCAGAACTTTGTTATCACGTGTGTGTACTGGGGCAGGGCCACACACACACACACATCTGCCCCTCATAGATTTCACCTTCCGGAACCTTCTGTCATCACATGTATGTATACTGGAGCAGGGACACATGTATATCCCACCCTCACAGATTTCACCTTCTAGAACCTTCTGTCATTACGTATGTATACTGGAGCGAGGCCACATGGATATCCAATCCTCACAAAATGTTAGCTTCCAGAACCTCTGTCATCACAGGTGTACTGCAGTATGACCACACATACAGCCGCCCCTCACAGATTCCAGCTTCAATCTTCTACTGTGTGCTGGAACACCACCAGCTACATGTGTCCCCCCATAGATTCCAGGTTCCAGAATATTCTGTCATGTGTGTGCTGGAACACCACCACCCACATGTGTGCCCCTCACAGATTCCAGCTTCCAGAATCTTCTGTAGTGTGTGCTGGAGCACTGCCATGCACACATGTGCCTCCCACAGATTCTCACTTACAGAAGACTACGAATCATCTTCCTTATGACCCGGTGCCTGGCACAGGGCCTGGCAGAGTGCTCGTTACTACTCATGAGGGCGTCTAGTATCAACAGGAGCGAAAAGACTGTGTGTCTGAAGACAAAACACTGAAGAGTCGATGTTCTGAACGTCAGAATCCTCTGCGCTAGCTGAAAGGCCCCACACAGTGATGAACCATAGAGGACACCATGCACTCAGCCCTGGGCTCTTGTGAGCTCAGTCTTCATTCACTAGGCCATTCCCTCACAATTCACAAAAAGCTCTCCTCCACCATTTTCCTTACTGAAAGTAGTCACCTTGCTTTTGTTTGTTTGAGACAACCGCTCTGCACTCTGTTGCCCAGCCTTGAGTACAGTGGTGTGACCTTAGCTCCTTGCAACCTTCACCTCCCAGGTTCAAGCGATTCTTCTGCCTCGGCCTCCTGAGAAGCTGGGGCTACAGGCATGTACCAGCATCCCTGGCTAATTTTTTTGTATTTTCAGTAGATATGGGGTTTCACTATGTTGGTGAGGCTGGTCTCAAACTCCTGACTTCAAATGATCTGCCGCCTCAGCCTCCCAAAGTGCTGGGATTACAGGCGTGAACCTCCGCATCCAGCCAGTTACCTTAAATTTTCAATAGTCACATCAGAATACTATCACTACCTTAAGTTTAGAAAATTCAAAGCTTGAGAACTGAGAATTCTTTGGGTTTACTAAGGCACTAAAATTTTTGTAGCCAGTCACCAAAGGCTTTGAGAAAACTAGCAAAATCTATAGGAACAAAATCTGTGACATAACACATGCAAAGCTCTGGAGCCTGGCAGAATCTATCAGCTTTAAAAGAATTTACATCTAGCAGCTTCAAAAGAATTTAAAAGAATTTCAATTAAATATATAGTTACCCTCAGTATCCTTGGGGGGACTGGTTCCTGAGCTCCCTGCAGATACCCAAATCCACAGCTGTTCAGGTCCTTTATCTAAAACAGCTCTGTATGTGCATATGACCTAAGCACACTCTCCTTTACACTTTAAATCACCTGTAGATGGTTTAAACCTAATGATTTAAACTTATAACACCTAATATAATGGAAATGCTACATAAAGTTGTTACACTGTTTGGTATTTATTCGTGATATTTTTATTGTATTGTTATTTTAGATTTTTCTCAAATATTTCTGATCCACAGTTGGTTGAATCCATGGACACAGAACCCATGGATACAGAAGGTCGACTGTGTACATACGTATATATATAAACACACACGTGTATATATAAAATATAGAAAAACTGACAGTGGTTTTTGCTTGTTTGTTTTTGTGTGTGTCTTTTTTGTGTTTGTTTTTGAGATAGGGTCTCACTCTTGCCCAGGCCAGAGTGCAGTGGTGTAATCAAAGCTCACTGTAACCCTGAACTCCCAGGCTCAGGTGATCCTCCCACCTCAGCCTCCCAAGTGGCTGGTACTACAGATGTGTGCCACTATGCCTAGTTAATTTTTGTATTTTTTGTAGAGATGAAGTTTCGCCATGTTGCTGGTCTTGAGCTCCTGGGCTCAGGTGATCTGCCTGCCTTGGCCTCCCAAAGTGCTGGGGTTCCAGGTGTGGGCCACCACGCCTGGCCTGACAGTGTTCTGTATCACCTCATTTGTATTATGGAATAGTGAGTCTGCGGATAGATTAGATTTAGAAGTTTGGGTCCTATGTCATTCATTTATTAACCCTAAACATTTCAGAATCAAATCCAAGATGGAAGTACGAAGAACAAGCCACCATGCTTGACTTAGACGCGCAGCCTAAACTGATGGTGATATGTTGTCTTTACATCCTTTAGTTCTGATCAAATCAGACCTTGACGGGGGAGAAATGCTGAATCCTCATGCCCTACCAAACAAGAATCTAGCAGCTTTATAAGAATTTCAATGTTTTAGACACAGGGTTTTCTTACAGCATTTGGCAGTATTTCAAGTAGTACAAACAGAGCTGTCTAGACATACTGGCCCTGAGCTATATTAATTAGGGCATAATTTTCTGTTATTGGGGTCGGTTGGTTTTATGCAGTTGACATGAGCAGGTTAGGAGTAAATACTTAAATAACCCTTTATTCACTCTACACAAACAGCCTCCTAAAAGCTTTAGGGAATGTGCAAACTCCGAAATAAAGTCTTGCTCTCTGAGTCTATCCTCCTGGAGGCCAGGCTCCACCACCACACCTGGGGAGGAACTGCGGGAGGCACCTGTGTCGGCAAATCCTGCAGGAGGCGCTGTCCCCACACCTGGCTCCAGGAGAAGTTCAGACAGAACCCTTGAGAAATCCAACACTGCTTTCCCCTGAGGACTGGAGACAGAAAGACTCATTGCTTTCCTTCCCTTTTAGTTTTTTTTTAAAGAACTTTTAATAAAAAAATAAAAATACAAGGTAACTGTTAACCTATTTCTCAAAACACACTAATGATCCCAGGCACACGACCCGATGGGATGTATTAATAGTTTAGTCACTATTTACCACTCATCGATATGAGTGAGCGCTTGTGCTTTCCTTTCAAGGGCTACATTTTCTGCCACAGCCGAGCGATTCCTGAAGCCCGGGGCTTCCAGGTGGTGGGGAGCAGGCAATGCAAAGGGCAGGCCACAGCCTCTTCCCCCAGCACACACCTCTCCACTCCACACTGATCGCACGCCAGAGAAACCTGGGGAAGTCACAGCCCTGCCCTGCATCCCAGAAGCCTAAACTCTTATGGAAATAACATCCACGAGGATGCTGATGGGGTCTCAGGTCACAGGGTCTGTCCTAAAATGACCCCACATTTGGACCAGCAGCTTCTCATTCAGTCATTTGCTCAGCAAGGGAACTCAGCAGCTAGGTCACTGGAGGGGCTCTTTCAAACCCTTCATGGTTCCAACCTTCTTCTCTGGTAAGGTCTACCCAAATCACACCTGCCCCCGAACTCCTCCTGCCACCACCCAAAGCACACACTCCCGAGGAGGCCTCCAGTATCGCCCCCTGTGGCTCCATCTGCTTCCATAGCCACCCGGTGAGGCTCTGCACTGCTGATGACTATGCCTCACTCACCTCACTCACTAGGCCCAACACAGATGTGCCCACCTGCTCCTCCTACACGGGGTCCCCATCTGGGGATTTCCTGTCACCGTGCTCACACAGCCCATGTGGCGCCAGATGGGGCCAACCTCAGGAGACAGCAGGAACATGAGTTCCTCCTTGAGTTCTCAGGTGCAGCACAGTATCTGACACGCTGGGGTCCACGGTGTCCACACGCTCGAACACCGGGCTGGTGTCTATGGTGGCCACACACCAAACGTCTGTACTGTTTACTCTGCAGTGCACTTTCCATGGACTGACACCATCTACCCACCTAGACCCAAAGGCAGGAGTGATTCGTTATGCATATTTTTCCTCTCAAGGCCACCAGTGTCCTGTACACAAGAAATGTGCATAACATGACCCATGCGTGTGAATGGTTGAACATTTGAAATTTTATATAAAGTATCCCGTAAACAACGTGATGAGTCATAAGACATAGCAAGAATCTACGTAAAAACAATTTTAAAAAAGAGTTTAACATGAAGAACATTTTGTCATCAAAATGACAATCAAGTGAAAAACATTTTTAAAACATGTTCTTCAGCAACAGAAAGAAAGTGTCGGGGAAATAACTATGCTCGGTCCCAATGCTTCTGATCACTAGTAAAACAACCTTATCCAAAAATAAAAAGCAGCAAGATACGTGCGTACACACGTATTACTTCAGTTTTTTTAAGTATTAAAAGAGGCTGGGGGCGGTGGCTCACACCTGTAATCTTGGCACTTCGGGAGGCTGAGGAGGGCAGATCACGAGGTCAGGAGTTCGAGAGCAGCCTGGCTAACATAGTCAAACACTGTCTCTACTAAAAATACAAAAAAATTAGCCAGGGGTGGTGGCGCTCGCCCGTAGTCCTAGCCACTCGGGAGGCTGAGGCAGGAGAACTTGAACCCTGGAGGCGGAGGTTGCAGTGGGCCAAGACCACGCCACTGCACTCCAGCCTGGATGACAGAGCGAGACTCTGCCTTAAAAATAAATAAATAAATAAAAATGTGAAAAAAATACTAAAAGAAAGAAAAAAGTGCTTGCAGACACTCTCTACTGAGTGATAAGATCTCTGGAGCTTTCTTTCCTTAAGAAGCAGAAAGCCTTTGCATTCAACTAAAATGAGTTTATAACTGAATGTGGATGCTGCAATCCAGTCTGCTGATGAGTTTAACGCACTGCCCACGGCATTCTAACCAGTAATGAGGTGTGTGAGGTACCTGTCACCTTCTGCTGATGTGTGCAAAAGCGGCACACGGAGCGCTTACCTTTAAGAGCATCCAGGAAATGCAGGTGAAGGGAGTGCTCATCTCCAGGAGCAGCGTGCTCATGGCCAAGTAGTGGCCAGCTTGGAGACTCACTGAGCAGCCAAGGAACCCCAGAAAGGCAAAGAGATGGTGGACAGCCAGAAACGGGTCAAACGTTCGGAAGGCCAAGTTGGACAGGTGGACCGCGACGTTTTCAAAGAAAAAGAAGCCCGTGGCCGTTGTGATGTGAAACCAGCACCAGTTCTGCTGGCCACGGGCCTTGTCGGCATGAAGCACAGGGTCCCCCAGCAGAGCCCACAGGCCTGCAGCCGTGCTCTGAACACCAAAGACTGCACGCGTGGCCGCCAGGTCCCAGAACACCTTCTCTCTGGCCACCAAAGCACGGTACGTGGCATTCAGGGAGGACGACAGCTGGTGGCAGACCACAAAGACGCCCACGTAGAAGACAAAGCCAGCGGCCACCAGCGTGGAGCGGATCCCCCAGGACGCATAGTCCAGGTCGAAAATGCTCTCCGATGAGCCCCCGTTGCTGGCAGGATTCATTGTCCTCAGCTGTATTCTGAAGGAGGCCTGGGCCCAGCACAGCCCGGGCCCTACACAGTCTTGTCCAAGAGAACGATGTCAGTGGAGTGATCCCTGGGCCTGTCAGGTATCCATCTTCCATGTAAAGAGAAAAGATCATTCACGTTATGTTGACTAAACAGAAGCAAGGACACGTCACTCCCCCAGGCACGCAAACATTGTAACACAAAAGATTTCTTTAAATTCTGTACCTTATTCTTAATGCATTTAAAGGATGCATAAACACAGCAAGGGAGCATCCACTGACAGTACAGGAGGAAAGAAAATGAGACTGAGGCTAGAGCGGCCCAGCAGTGAATGGGAGGCAGGAGTGCTGCCGGCAGGAACAGAAGGTCCTACGCTCCTCCTGTGGGTACCCCACGAGCAAGATGCCCACTTTTACAGCAGTCCTGATCAGTCACACAATTCAGACATCACAGGATAAAACATACTTAAGTCATTCCGCTAGGATGCACTTTGTTACAGCACTGAACTTCCAGACCCCAGTAAAAGAGCACATCTTGGTGCTCCGAGGTCTGTGGCAAAGTTATTTATGGACAATACTGGGTTTCAAGCAGTCCCCAGGTGTGCCTGGGTTCAAATCCCTGCTCTGCCACACACTAGTCACAGGACCCTCAGACTTTTCCAGGGCTCAGTTTCCTCCTATAAAAGCGCACAGGGAACGCTGGAGGGGTGAGGGATGTCATGACCTGGAGCAGCGCCTGGTGCACCACCGGCCTCGTAACTCGTATTTCAGTGTCAAGATCACCAGCACTCACTGTCATTCAGACGCTGTTACATAAAATGTCCTTAAAAAGAGTGGAGAAATGCCAAATGTGGGTGAAGGGGAAGAAGGCAGCAAAACACACTGCCATGTGTGTACCTATGCAACTAACTTGCATGTTCTGCACATGTACCCCAAAACCTAAAATGCAATTAAAAAAAAAAAAGAGTGGAGAAAACACCAGTCCTCAGGTCCTGTCTGTTAACTTGCAAATGGTCTGAACTGTTTTCAGAATCTCCTCTGAAATGAGTGCCCTGGAGCCGACCTGAGAAGGATGCCCCCATGCACGCCACTGCTCGGCCCACCGCAGACCCACGAACAGCTGAAGGGCTCTAGCCTGCTAAAGCCACTGAAGCCGTCACGTGGCTCTGAATGGTCTTCCCCAGAATCTGAGCAGTACCTGCGGAATGAAGCCCAGGCCCCATGCTGGACTAGGGCATCTTAACGGTCTTCTCCAGCTCTCAAAATCAAGAGGGCAATTCTTCTCAACCCTGAAAACCACTGCCTTCAGGGCCGGTACACCATGATCATGTGACCTAAGGGCCACAGATAGAGTTTATCAGAACCTTCTTTCAAAACCTCATTTTCTCCTAGTCACCGTGTCTGCCTCCAGGCAGGAAAAGCGTTGTGAACTAAATGGGTGTATTTGCCCATCCGAAAACAAGTTCAACCAAAATAAATCAATAACTGCCATCAGAGATGACTGCAAACAGCTCTACTCACATAAACCAGTAAACCAGGAAGAAATGGATAAACTCCTGGACACTTGTACTCTACCAAGACTAAACCAGGGGGAAGCTGAAACCCTCAATAGACAGTAACAAGGGCTGAAGTAGAGGCAGCAATCAGTAGCCTACCAACCAAAAAAAGTCCAGGTCCAGACGGGTTCACGGCCGAATTGTACCAGACATACAAAGAGGAGCTGGTTCCATTCCTTCTGAAACTGTATCAAACAATACAAAAGGAGGGAACCCTTCCTAACTCATTTTATGAGACCAACATCATCCTGATACAAAAACCAGGCAGAGGCTCAACTAAAAAGGAAAACTTCAGGCCAATATTCATGATGAACGTCGATGCAAATATCTTCAACAAAATACTGGCAAACAGATTGCAACAGCACATCAGGAAGCTTATCCATCATGACCAAGTAGGCTTTACCCTGGGGATGCAAGGCTGGTTCAACATACGCAAATCCGTAAATGTAATCCATTACAGAAACGGAACCAAAGACAAAAACCACATGATTATCTCAATAGATGCAGAGAAGGCCTTCAATAAAATTCAACAGCCCTTCATGCCAAAAACTCTCAATAAACTAGGTATTGATGGAACCTATCATAAAATGACAAAACTATATATGACAAACTTACAGCTAATATCATACTGAACGGGCAAAAGCTGGAAGAATTCCCTTTGAAATCTGGCACTAGACAAGGATGCCCTCTCTCACCACTCCTATTTAATATAGTACTGGAAGTTCTAGCCAGGGCAATCAGGCAAGAAAAAGAAATAAAGGGTATTCAAATTAGAAAGGAGGAAGTCAAACTGTCTCTATTTGCAGATGACATGATTGTATATCTACAAGACCCTATCATCTCAGCCCAAAATCTTCTCAAACTGATAAGCAACTTCAGCAAAGTCTCAGGATACAAAATCAATGTGCAAAAATCACAAGCATTTCTATACACCAATAACAGACTTAAAGAGAGTCACATCAAGAATGAACTGCCATTCACTATTGCTACAAAGAGAATAAAATACCTAAGAATACAACTAACAAGGAATGTAAAGGACCT
>CM052661.1:1193862-1212673 GCA_028533165.1 Leontopithecus rosalia | reverse complement strand
TACAGGTATATATAGATATGGATGTAGATATTGATATGGGTACAGGTATAGACGTGGATATATAGGTATTGATATAGGTAGATATAGATATGGATGTAGATATTGATATGGGCATAGGTGTAGACATGGATATATAGATACTGATATAGGTATATATAAATATGTAGATATTGATATAGGCACAGGTGTAGACATGGATATATAGGTATTGATATAGGTATATATAGATATGGATGTAGATATTGATATGGATGTGCATGTAAGAATATGTAGATATGGGTCTGGGTATACATATGGATTGGGTACAGGTGTAGACATGGATATATAGATATTGATATAGGTATATGTAGATATTGATATGGATATAGATGTAGATACGGATGTAGGCATGTAAGACACACACATATGATTGGCGTGTCTACCTGGGATAACACAGATAAAGATGCTTCCTCTCTTTTCTCCTAGACTGGGAGCTCATGGGCAGCAAAGACCCCACATTGCCTCCTCTGTTCGTCTGGATGCCACAGCTGCACCTCGGCACAGAGCAGACGTTCCTGAGTACCTGTCAGGAAGGCTGACACAGCCTAACCCCCTTGCCCACTCCTCTGACCTCCCACGTGAGTGGAACCCCACCAGGCACTATGGCTGGAAGTTCTCTGGCCCTCAAAAATGGTTGCCCTACATAATTGAGCTCACTGATTAGCCCACAATTAATGGGGTCTTTGCCATCACATCCACGCCCCTCTCTATCTCATTTCCAGCAGCCCCGCAGTGCCCTGGCCTGAGCCCCCCACACCCCCCATGTTGCACAGATGAGTCATCCCGCTACCTTCCCCAGCTCTGCCCCAATTCCAGGTCAGGCTTTTGTGCTCCACAAATCATCTGTGGATTTTCTGCATAATACCCGTGATAATTTAGTGTCTCTCACCGGCATCGGCCTCAAGAAGCTGCATAAAACACCTGCACGTGAAATGGATAGTGGCCGCTTCTGGGTTGCTCCCTGAGCCAGATTCGCTGATGAGCCTGCAAAACATTTGCACACAGGCTTCCGTTGACAAGAACTTACATTTCAGCATGAGGCAGAAAGACAAGAAACTCTCTCAGACCTTATCTATTCTTCTTTTCAATTACTCTGTAATTATGCACTTCCGTGAAGAAGTTAATTACTTCAGCATTAACATTCCATCTATCCTTTTAAGATAAAACAAAGATTGGGTAAAAAAACAAGGTCTTACTGCAAATGGCAAGCACTTATGGAGCACTTGTCAGGCGGCAGGCAGGGTTTAGGGCTTCAGTCCTTGAGTATGTTACGGGAATTCCCACGAGGGCTAGGAGACAGACACCAGCCGTGCTCAAGACGCTTCACAGCCAGTTCAGCTCCACGTTGACTGTTGAGTCGTGGCAATGTGCAAGGGGTCCCGGGGAGTCAATTATTTACCAGCTGGCTTGGAAGTATTCGAATGTGTGACAATCGTCACTGCTGTGCCGGGGTGTGTGGCTTGAATCCCAGCCTCCGTGGCAGGAACAGCATCAGCCCATTTTACAGAGAGGGAAATAGAGACCCGGAGTCATCAAGTGAGATTCCCAGGGCTCACAGAGGGCGTGTCTGCAGACAAACCGGGCAGTCCGGCTTCCACAGCTGAGCCCACAGCCTCTGCACTAACTGCCTCAATTCTGGGATTGGAAGTGGACGGCCTGCGTAGGTTACAATATTGTTTAACGACCAGATACATTTTCTCACTTACTATGAAAGTTTTCAAAAGCACAGAAAAAGGGAAAAAGAAATAAGATGGATACTCATGTAGCAAACAACCAGACTTGACCGTTCCTACCGCAAGGTCATATTGACTTTATCTCACACACGGACACATACACACACGCTCACACACACAGACACATACACATATACTATCTCATACACGGACACAGCACTCACACACGTACACATACACACACGCTCACACACACAGACACATACACATATTGACTTTATCTCATACACGGACACAGCACTCACACACGTACACATACGCACATGTTCACACACAGACACATACACATATACTATCTCATACACACACACAGCACTCACACACATACACATACGCACATGTTCACAGACACATACACATATACTATCTCATACACATACACAGCACTCACACACGTACACATACGCACATGTTCACACACAGACACATACACATATACTATCTCATACACACACACAGCACTCAAACACATACACATACGCACATGTTCACACACAGACACATACACATATACTATCTCATACACACACAGCACTCACACACATACACATATGCACATGTTCACACACAGACACATACATATATTGATTTTATCTCATACACATACACAGCACTCACATATGCACACGTTCACACACACAGACACATACACATATATTGACTTTATCTCCTACACATACACAGCACTCTCACACACATACACATACGCACATGTTCACATACAAACACATATACATATATTTACTTTATCACATACAAGTACACAGCACTCTCACAGACACACATACACACATGTTCACACACACATATTGACTTTATCACATACATGTACACAGCACTCACACATATACATGCACATGTTCACACAGACACATACACATATATTTATCACATACACATACACAGCACTCACACACAGACATGTACATGTTCACACACACAGACACATATATTTACTTTATCATATACACATACACAGCACTCTCAAACCCATACACAGACACACATACATGTTCACACACATAGACACAAATATTTATTTTGTTACATACATGTACACAGGACTCTCACACATGTACACACACAGACACACACGCACATGTTCACAGACACATACACATATATTTACTTTATCACATACATGTACACAGCACTCACACACGTACACTCACACACACATATGCACATGTTCACACACATACACATATTTATCACATACACGTACATAGCACTCACACACACATATACATGTTCACACACATAGACACATACATATTTACTCTGTCACATACACGTACACAGCACTCACACAGACACATATACATGTTCACACAGACACATACATATTTACTCTGTCACATACACGTACACAGCACTCTTACATACACACAGATATACATGTTCACACAGACACATACATATTTACTCTGTCACACGTACACAGCACTCACACACACACATATACATGTTCACACACATAGACACATACATATTTACTCTGTCACATACACGTACACAGCACTCTCACATACACACAGACACAAACTCACATGTTCACACACATAGACACACACATAATATTGACTTTATCATATACAGGTACACAGCACTCACACACATACAGCACTCACACATACACACAGATATACATGTTCACACACAGACACATACACTGACATACACACACATTCACATACACTCTCACACACACAACTGAGTCCTTTCAGACTAAACCACCATACCGTCACTTAAGCCTGCTGCTTCAACACATTTCTCTTAAAAACATTTGTTGGGTAGAAAATATTTCTTTTTTTTTTTTTTGAGAGGGCGTTTCCCTCTTGTTACCCAGGCTGCAGTGCAGTGAATCGATCTTGGCTCACTGCCAAGATCGACTGAACCTCCACCTCCTGGGTTCAAGCAATTCTCCTGCCTCAGCCTCCTGAGTAGCTGGGATTACAGGCACGTGCCACCATGCCCAGCTAATTTTTGTATTTTTAGTAGAGACAGGGTTTCACCATGTTGACCAGGATGGTCTTGATCTCTTGACCTCATGATCCACCCACCTCGGCCTCCCAAAGCGCTGGGATCACAGGCTTGCTCCACCGTGCCCGGCCTGAAAACATTTCTCTTAAAAACACTGACTTGTTGCTGACTTTCTTAAGTGAGCTAGAAGGGATTACGATAATGCAGATTATAAGAACGCAAAATCATCTGCTAATCGTAGGAGTGCCTTCCAGCCCATCCGAGAAAGTCGACAATAAGTCACTAACATTACCTCAGGCTCAGTCCATTCGGAAATGTCCCCCGCTGTCCCTGAGGATGTGTCTGTCTGCTTGCTGCCTGTCGGAAAAGCCTCCAGTCACGGTTCGCGAGGTGCATGCGGTTGTGTCTCTTTGGCTGTGTCATCTAGACTTGACCCCCTGACACACTCCCCCACCCCCTCACCCCCTCCCAGCACACTGACCTGTTACAGAGACCTGGCCAATTGTTTGGCAGAATGTTCACATTCTGGATTTGTCTGGTTGCCTGTGGCTTCATTTAACGGTCCCTCTATGGCCTGGATTTTCTGCCACATGGAATTTCAGCCTTGATCGGCCAGAAAGCTTCACATGAGACACTGCGACTCACAGAACCATTTCCAGAAGCAGGTACCCTCAGGTCGACGACATGCATGTTATTGGTAGTCAAAGACATATAAAGCGAGATAATTCAGTAAAAATTCTGATGTTAATAAATACACTGGCTGGGTGCCTGGAATCCTAGTACTTTGGGGAGCCAAGGCGGGCGGATCACCTGCAGTCAAGAGTTCAAGACCAGCCTGACCAACACGGTGAAACCCCATCTCTACTGGAAATACAAAATTAGCCAGGTATGGTGGCACATGCCTGTAATCCTAGTTACTTAGGAGGCTGAGGCAGGAGAATCGCTTGAACCCAGGAAGCGGAGGTTGCGGTGAGACGAGATCACCCCATTGCACTCCAGCCTGGGCAACAAGAGTGAAATTCTATCTCAAAAGAAAAAAACATTCTGATGTTAATAAATATGCTGGCCAGGCATGATGGCTCATGCTTGTAATCCCAGCACTTTGGGAGACAAGGCAGGAGGACTGCTTGACCCCAGGAGTTTGAGACCATCCTGGGCAACATAGAAAGACCCTGTCTCTACAAAAAATACGAGAATTAACAGAAGCCGTGGCTCACACCTGTGGTGCCAGCTATTCAAGAGGGTGAGATGGGAGGATCATTTGAGCCTGGGAGGTCAAGGCTGCAGTGAGCTGTGATCACACCACTGCCCTCCAGCTTGGGTGACAGAGCAAGACCCTGTTTCAAAACAAAACACACACACACTCACACACAACAAACCTGCTGAGACTGAAGTTCGGATGTCCCATGTGTTCAGGGGTAATGACAAGAGTGGAGTCGTGTCAGGGAAAGCAAATCTAAATTCCCCAAAGTGCTTGCTCTGGCCATAGAGCTTTGTCCACTTCCTAAAGGAAGAGCCTGTCTTGAGTTTGGGGCTGGTAACCTGGCTCCGGGCTTGTCCCTTTTGCAGGAAAGTATTTAACTGTCAGTGGCCAGTCTGTCTTGTCAGATAAAATACATATTTTGTGCTTAAGCTTGACACCCCAACCTCTTGACACCCCAACCTCTGGCTGTCAGTCCATTGAGAAAGCCCATGGACAAAACAGAGAAGGAGGGGGACGGCAGGTGAGACGATGTCATTGGCCTACCTGGTTATCTTTTTCACTCTTTTAACAGAAGCTTTCCAAATATCACTCTTCTTATTATTTGCTTTGATTGCGAAAATTTCCAAACATATGGACATGTTGAGATGGCAATAATTAAAGAACAGAAACACATTCTTCGAGGTAGATTTAACGGCTGCTGACGTTTTGCCTTCTTTGCTTCATCTAGTTTTCTTTCTTCCTGATGTATTTTAAAGTAAATCGTGAACATGATGACATTTCATCCCTAAAAGAATCTCTACACATCTCTAAAAAACAAGAACATTTTCCTGTCGAAGCACAATGCCACTAACCATCCCACAAAATTAATGCTCTAACATCATCTAGTGCTGGCTACATCCATAATTTCCCAATTATTTGCAAAACTTATTTTCCGGCCGGTTAGCTGACATGTGGATGGAATTGAGGACCACACATTCGGTTTTCTGTCTTAAGTATCATTTAATGGTACAGTCCTCGCACTTTTTTCTTCTTTCCTGGCACTGAATTATTGAGAAGACAATGCCTGACAGTCCCAATGTGTCTGTTTCCTCAAGGTGTCATTTAACTTGTTTCCCATCCCCTGTATTTCCTGCAGACTGGCAGGTTGATCAACAGTTCTACTGGATTTTCACTCTGCAAAGGCGGTCCTGTGTGCTTCCTGCTGGACAGCCCTGGAAGGCACGTGGCTCACATCCCACTATTATGACGCAAAGATCTTCCTCTGAGTTAGGTGGTGACAGCCTCATCTCCTCATCAGCAAGGTACATTTTCCTCCTTCTGACAAGCACCTAAGCTGCGGCAGGTGCTGTGACAAGGTGTGCAGCTCCCCACTGCAGCTCCTTCTGCCTAATGGTTCCAGGAATCTATTACTGATTCTTACTACTGATTCTTACCCACCTCATTATATTTATTAGGAGTTGACAGATGGTGATTTTGAAATTCTGCCATTCCCGGCTGGGCGCAGCGGTTCACACGTGTAATCCTAGCACTTTGGAAGGCCGAGATGGGCAGATCACCTGAGGTCAGGAGTTCGAGACCAGCCTGGCTAACATGGCGAAACCACGTTTCTCCTAAAAATACAAAAATTAGGCGGGCGTGGTGCCAGCCACCTGTAATCCCAGCTACTTGGGAGGCTGAGGCAGGAGAATTGCTTGAATTCAGGAGGTGGAGGTTGCAGTGAGCCAACATTGTGCCACTGTGCTCTGGCCTGGGCAACAAGAGTGAAACTCCGTCTCAAAAAAAGAAAAGAAAATGCTGTCATCCCCTTGCATTCTCATTATGGTCCAGTCCTCATTAGGGAGGGAATTCAGGTCGGTGAGACAAAAGGAAAGCAAAAAAAAGTGGAGAAGCTGTGAATTTGCCTTTCTTCACGCTCCAGGACACATGGCTCTCCTGCACAGTAACTCACAGCCTCCCGGGCCCACCTATCAGACCTTCCGCTGATACAATCATTGCAAGTCAGCTCGCTGCAACCTTGGCGTTACCAGCATGCAGAAAGCCCTCTGCAGCTCACAGCACCAGCGCCATCCTGTAAAATCCCCTGAAAGCCTCTGTCTCCTGGCCGTCAGCTCCTCTCCTGCTGGCCTGCCCGTTGCTCCCTTCCAATGTACTTTCATACTTTTTCTAAAAAATCTGCCTTTCCTTACCATCAACCATCCTGGCAAATTCTTCTTAACCCCTGCACCACACCACTGGCTTAGATAATCTCCAGGCACCCACGACACTTACTTTGCAGTCTTATGTAAAAATGAGCTTTCCCCCTCAATTCAGTCTCTTTACTTGTCTTTAACTATCTTTACTTGTTTTGAATATCTTTATTTGCTCTCAACATCTCTGTCAGCCTGCTTCTCTTCTGTAGTGAGGACGTTTTTTTTTTCTGAGAGAGTCTCACTGTGTCACCAGGCTGGAGTGCAATGGCGTGATCTCAGCCCATTGCAACCTCCCACTCCCTGGTACGAGCAATTCTCCTGCCTCAGCCTCTTGAGTAGCTGGCATTACAGGCATGTGCCACCACCCCCAGCTAATTTTTGTATTTTTAGTAGAGACAGGATCTCACCAAATTGGCCAGGATGTTCTCAATCTCCCGCCCTCATGATCCTCCCGGCCCAGTGCTGGGATTACAGGGAGCCGCTGCGCCCTGCCTTGAGGACCTTCAATAAGCATTTCCAGGAGACAACAGGTATTCAGATCTTGAGATCTTTCTGAGACTCTGACAGTGATATGCTCCCTATCCAAGACACTTTGGCATCTAACTCTGCTGCCGAAAACACATTTTTCACCCTCAGCCAGCACTCACGGGAAAGCACCCACGGGAACCTGGTAAGGGCAGGGTGAAAGTGGAGAGCAGGGGCCACGGGCGCGCCGTGCCTGCTCTGAGGAGCTGGGGGAGGCCTGGCGGCTCCGTGGTGGGTGTGAGGCCGGTGGCCTCGCCGCGAGGCCGGACACACCCACCTGTGCACTCCGCACCTGCCTCTGCACCCGGCACCTGGCTCTGCGCTCGGCTCCCCAGGAAGCCACCTGCCGATGCAACCCGGGCCGGCTCTCACGCCGGAAACCCCGCCCAGCAACCGGCCAACCAATGGCAGCCCGCCCCGTCCCAGTCCCGCTCCCCTGGAGCCAATCAGAGCACCCCGCTGGTGCTCGGTCCTCATAGCCATAAAAACCCCGCCCCAGGAAGTCAGCGCGACTTCGGCCCCCTTTCCCAGGACCGGGATCTCAGTACATTGGCATTTAATTTTCTTATACGGGCCTCAGTTTCCTCATTTTAAACTCGGCAATAACCGAGTTCACAGTGCACGTCTGGGCTCACGTGCTCACCTGGCACCCCGGGTCTGCTCACCTGGCACCCCGGGTCTGCTCACCTGGCACCCCGGGGCCCACCCGGCCATCTCTGCCTGCCCAGAAGCAGAGCGGAGTTCTTTCTTCGAAGGAGGTCAGCCACTGAAGAACGAGCCTTGCTGCAAAGCCCCAGAGCCCCTTCGGTGACTGCCCTGCTGGTCTCGTGATACCCTCCCGCCCTACAGACCACCGAGCCCATGAGGTCTGCTGGGTCCTCAGGGCAGCTTCAGGCCGAGTCTATTGAGACCTGCGCCATTCCATGAACTTCTCCCTTTCCCAGCAAGTGAAAGAGAAGCAACCGTGCAGGGAAATCGAGAAATTGATGTAATGACTCGGGTCTTGACTGACTCAACCTGACACAGACTGACAGGAGGATGGACCACGTCATGCATTAATCGTTCCTCTGCTCTAGGTCCAAACCTTACAAAGTCCTGCATGGAGTCAGAGATTCAGGAGCAGATCCCCGCCCGATTTCCCTGGCTCTCTCTTCCCCTCCTGATTTTCTCACTGACATGGGCTTCAGCTTCCAAGCCCCTCAGGGCCCCACACAAACCCCTGCCCACCTTTGTGGTCTGCCAAGAAGCCTCTGCCCACAAGATACCAGCGCCTCCCCGCCATTCCGCCCCTCCAAAGACAGCTGGCTTGTGTTAGATGCTCTCTGAACACCGTGTCGAAGGTCCTGATGTATCACCTGCTCTTCACCTGGAAACGACTTGGGCTACAACCGGTCTGCCCAGCAAGCTTGGGGTTGCACGCAGCACAACCCGGCCCAGCCTCTCCTGGGGTGATGATGGACAGCCCATTGAGTGGGAGCCCCACTTCCTCAGCAGAGACAACGTCCTGTTACACCTCTTCATGCCAAGTGACTAACTTCCTGTGGAATGAAGTCCATGCCTGCAGAGTCATCATCAGACTGAGTCCACTCCGCCTTGTCCCATGCAGGCGACTCTCGAGAGGGTGTGAAACCTGGATTCCCTGTGAGACGGAGGAGATTGCACGCCTGGTCCCGTCACGGCCATGTGGGTCATCTAGTCATTTCATGGGGTGGGGGTGTGAGGGTGTTGATTGGAATTTTATTTCCTAAGTACTGTTCTTGGTTTCTGACCAGCTCATCCCAAGTTTCACATCCTTGTCTGTGAAGCTAAACTCAGTGCTGCTGTGTTGGAAGGAGATTTGGAAAGAAAACTCTTAGGTGTGTTTTCATTGTTTGGCGATTCACAAGTAGCCACTTCAGTGCTTGCTTTCTGGATCTGCCTACTTTGTAACATTCTACCTGACATTTTAAATACACGAAATTTCACTAAATTTCAATTTCTTTTATACATCTACATATTTGACTTATACCTTATTATGCTTTGTGTTTGGGGAGAGGGGAGGCCGGATGTGAGTCTGTAAATTTGCTCCTAAAACAGTAACAGGGATGAAAAATAAAACGATTATATCTCTATGAGTATGAAGCATTTCTTTTTTTTTTTTTTTTTGAGATGGAGTTTCACTCTTGTTGCCCAGGCTGAAATGCAATGATAAGATCTCAGCTCACCACAACCTCTGCCTCCTGGGTTCAAGCGATTCTCCTGTCTCAGCCTCCCAAGTAGCTGGGATTACAGACACCTGCCACCACACCTGGCTAAATTTTGTATTTTCAGTAGAGACGGGGTTTCACCATGTTGGTCAGGCTGGTCTGGAACTCCTGACCTCAAGTGATCCACCCCTCTGACCCCCAAAGTCCTGGGATTACAGGCGTCAGCCACTGCCCCTAGCCTGAATTAAGGTTTTTTTCTTTTTGAGACAGAGTTTCCTTCTGCCTCTCCACTTGGGCTGCAGTGCAGTGGACCGATATTGGCTCACGCAACCTCCACCTGTGTTCAAGCAATTCTGCCTCACCCTCCCAAGTAGCTGAGACCACAGGCAAATGCTGCCATGCCCGGCTAATTTTTCGTGTTTTAGTAGAGACAGGGTTTCACTGTGTTTCCCAGGCTGGTTCTCAAGCAATCTGCCTGCCTTGGCCTCCCAAAGTGCTGGAATTATAGGTGAGCCACTGTACCTGGCCTGAATTAAGCCTTTCTCAAAGCTGCACTGACATCCCTTAGGTTACCCAAGTGCCACTTGATAGCATTCCAAGAGATGCATGGAGACAAGACATGTTTGGGGCAGTGGAAAGTCCGTTTTGAGTCCAGCGTCCCTCTCTCTGCAGTTTTAGTTTTTAAGTGAAGGCGTATCCTTTTCCTGGATGTAGTTTTGTTTTTGTTTTTGTTTTTGTTTTTGTTTTTGTTTGAGATTGACTCTTGCTCTGTCGCCAGGCTGGAGTGCAGTGGTGCAATCTCGGCTCAATGCAACCTTCACCTCCCGGGTTCAAGCAATTCCCCTGCCTCAGCCTCCTGAGTAGCTGGGATTACAGTCACATGCCATCACACCCGGCTAATTTTTTGTACTTTTAGTAGAGACGGAGTTTCACCATGCTGGCCAGAATGGGCTCAATCTCCTGGCCTTGTGATCTGCCAGACTGGGGCTCCCAAAGTCCTGGGATTACAGGCTACCGCACCCAGCCAAGGTGCAGATTTTTCTCAAGCTCGGCTCCACTGCCATTGGGGCTAGGCCATTGCTGCGGGGCTGCCCTGGCATTGTCGGAAGCCTGGCAGCCTCTCCCTTCTGAAGGTCAGCAGCAGCAACCTGCTTCTCACCCCAGGTCATGACAGCACAAAACACCCCAGATACTGCCAAGTGTCTCCACAGGAGGGGGCTAGGGGATCGTGTGCTATGGTGACCCCACAAGAAGAGCTGTCTCTGTAGCCCCTAGAATCAACACGGTCTTGACGGGGCACTTTTCTTTTTTTCTTTTTTGAGACAGAGCCTGGCTCTGTCATCCAGGCTGCAGTGCAGTGGCACAGTCTCAGCTCACTGCAACCTCCGCCTCCCAGGTTCATGCAATTCTCCTGCCTCAGCCTCCCGAGTAGCTGGAATTAGAGGCATGTGCTGCCACATCTGGCTTATTTTTATATTTTTAGTAGAGATGCAGTTTTGCCAGACTGGTCACAAATTCTTGACCTCAGGTGATCTGACCGCCTCGGCCTCCCAAAGTGCTGGGATTATAGGTGTGAGTCACCAGGTCACATTTTAAAGGCTGGTTATTATGGCAATGGCTTCATCCGATGAAGATTTAGGGCTTTCTGTGTGCTGAGATAATTACAGCCATTATCTCAAGGTTATCATTTTCAGCAGGAAGAGCCCTGCCCTCTGTTGTTTGTCTGGTCCTCAAGAGGCAGAAGATTCAGGATCATCTAGTTTTAATGCTGGAGGAGACTTTAGGGACCAAGCTCAGCCTTTTATACTTGTGGCTCAGAGAGGTTAAGCAGTCGCTCCAAGGTCACACAGCCAGGAGAAGTAACACCCAAGGCAGACATCATCAAGACGGCGTCAGCGCCCTTTAGTACTACATCCCGAGGGTCCCACGCGCAAGCCTGGAACTGTGTTTTGTGGCTCAATATTTTTCATGTTTTAAGAAAGATACACTTTTTGGAAAAAGAAATGGACACAATGGGACACAATGAATGCCCACGTCAGCAGGAAAGACTGCAGAAAGATAATTTTCTATTACGAGTTCTTTCTCTCTTTCTAAGAAGGTATAAGACAGACTTGTCAACCAGGAGTCAAATTTGTAAAGTATTTGATGAGATTTATTCTGAGCCAAATATGAGGACAGTGATCAGTGACACAGTCCCAGGAGGTCCTAGGAATTAATGCATCCGGTGGTTGGGTTACATTTTAGGGGGACAGAAGTTACAGGCAGAAAATAAGAAAAGGGTACGAAGGTCCCCTGCCACCTCCATGATGTCATTTCAATGGTCTTCTCAAGCACCTCGTGACATCATGTTTCATCTGGCTTTGTCATTTAGCAGTGTGTGGGAGTGCACACGTTGCCTATGGATACGTGTAAGGTGCACAGTGATTCGGTCCAGAAAGGTGGGAGATGTGCAGGTCACAGGTGGAGTCAACGATTTTCTGATGGGCCATTTCTTGAAAGAGTTAAGTTACTCGGTGAAAACCTGGAATGAATAGAAGGGAGTATCTGGGTTAAGGTAAGGTGTGGACACCAAGGTTTCTATCCTCAGGGCTCGTATATGACCTAAAACAGGTGCCAAACTCTTAGTTAATTCTCTCCTGGAACAGGGAAAAGACCTGGAGAGGGACAGGATTCTGACAGGACATGGATTTTCTCCTACAAGAGACAGCTGTGTGGGGCCACTTCAAAACAAGTCAAAGATAATCTGGGGTAGGCCGGGCGCGGTGGCTCACGCCTGTAATCCCAGCACTTTGGGAGGCCAAGACGGGTGAATCACGAGGTCAAGAGATCAAGACCATCCTGGTCAACATGGTGAAACCCCGTCTCTACTAAAAATACAAAATTAGCCAGGTGTGGTGGTAGGCACCTGTAATCCTACTCAGGAGGCTGAGGCAGGAGAATTGCCTGAACCCAGGAGGCGGAGGTTGCGGTGAGCCGAGATCCTGCCATTGCACTCCAGCCTGGGTAACAACAGCGAAACTCCATCTCAAAAGAAAAGAAAAGAAAGATAATCTGGGGTAAAACACTTGCTATCTTCCAGGGCCTGCTCTCTGTCACGTGACGCCATCCTACAGTCAGGTTGGACTTTAGTATCTTGTGGCTGCAGGCTGTTTTGTCCATCTTAAGAGCTCTGCTTTAGTGTGTATGAGGTCAGCTGTGCCTGGATTTCAAGGGAGGGAGGGTAGAAGGAGCCTGCCCAACCCCCACTTCCCATCACCGAGGGAGGTACTTTTCAAGGTTTACTTTGGAAAGCCTGTGGCCGAGGCAGTTGAGGGGGGCTAGAATTTATTTTTGATTTGCAGTTTGAAGGGAATTGCCATAGGTACAGGGGCCGCTGCAGTGGGACTGGACTCAACGCAGTCTAACAGGGAAAAGGAGAATGTGTAGCCACAGAGCAGGTGAGGGCAGATGGAAAACTACGAAGGCGGGACATCAGGCCCGGGGTTCCTGCTAGAAACACCCAGCAGACGGGACATCAGGCCCGGGGTTCCCACTAGAACCACCCAGCAGGGTTCCTGTCGCAGGCAGGTCAGGTGATAAGATACCGAGGGTGGGGGATGAGGCATATGATCAGATAACAAGGGCTGGGAATTGTCACTGCATGGACCCGGCAGGAGTCTTTTGGAGGAAAGGGCCCAGGGTGCCACGTCAGGGCCTTGAGGGCTTCCAGGACCCTGCCTAGAGCTAGGTCAGGGTGAGTCCTTGCCACAGTGAGGCTGAGAAACTGAGCACCTGCTCTGCGGGAGTCCAAAGACCTTTTTTTTTGAGACAGAGTTTTGCTCTGTCCCCCAGGCTGGAGTGCAATGGCCGGATTTCGGCTCAGTGCAACCTCCGTCTCCCGGGTTCAAGACATTCTCCTGCCTCAGCCTCCCAAATAGCTAGGACTATGGGCGTCCAGTACCACAGCCAGCTAATTTTTTGTATTTTAGTAGAGACCGGGTTTCACCATGTTGGCCAGGGTGGTCTTGAACTCCTGACCTCAGATGATCCACCTGCCTCAGCCTCCCAAAGTGCTAGGATTACAGGCGTGAGCCACCGCACCAGCCTAAAAACCCTTATGCTTGCTGCGGACCGGCTGTCTGCGGATCCTGAACTTGGGTGCGTGTTTGAAAGTGCTGTTTGCAAGCACAGCGGTCCCGCTCTTCCACCCACAGAACTACTACTGCTCACTGGTGAAGGACGCTATGGATTTAAAATCAGTTCCTGTGTATTTCCCCCTCTCGCTCTGTTATCCATCCCTCTGGGAACACAGTCATCTCGCTCCTTTTAGGAGAAAGAAGCAGGCAGAAGACAACTCCTCCCATCCCTCTGCTATGTATTTTAAGACTCTGCTAGTCTATCTTTTCTGTCACGGAACAACCAACTTTGCAGTGAGCATAGATTCCTTACGTGACTAGAAAATTAGAAGAGTAAGATGGCCGACACCCCCATTAAGTCAGTTCCACTGTCTTCTCCAAACACCTCGTGGCATCGAGTCTCAGAGCTCGGCTTCGTCATCCGGCAGCGTGTGGAGGTGCAGACATGGCCTGACCTCAGCGTCCCTGAATGCTGGTTTTTCTACAGCACGTGGGTAATGGTGCCTGTCTCTGACTCCTGTGATGTTTGAAAGAACTGATTTACGAAAGGGCTTAGCCTGCTGCCAGATAAGCCGTGCACCCAAGATGAAGGTCTGCTGTGTCATTGGATCTGTTGGGGAAGGAGGTGAGACACCCATGGGTGGTGGGGCGGGGCGGGGAGAACCTGGGCTGTGAACAGCAGTGCTTCAGCTGTGACAGAGACACCCATGGGTGGTGGGGTGGGGTGGGGAGAACCCCGGCTGTGAACAGCAGTGCTCCAGCTGTGACAGAGACACCCATGGGTGGTGGGGCGGGGTGGGGAGAACCCCGGCTGTGAACAGTAGTGCTCCAGCTGTGACAGAGACACCCATGGGTGGTGGGGCGGGGTGGGGCCGGGCGGGGAGAACCCCGGCTGTGAACAGCAGTGCTCCAGCTGTGACAGAGACACACATGGGTGGTGGGCGGGGCGGGGAGAACCCAGGCTGTGAACAGCAGTGCTCCAGCTGTGACAGAACAAGCTGGGAATCTGCCCGGCCGGGTGTCATTCAGTCTTGCACATCCCACATGGGTACTGGTCATCAGTTAAACCTGTGATTGTCTTTTAGGAAACAAAACTATGTTATCATTCTGCTTTAAAGATGGCCAAGAGGAAAGATGCCATTCTAGAATGTTTAAAGTCAAGCTGAAGAACTTACTAGCCAGGTAAAAAGCAAGTTATGGTTCCATCTTTCTAGGCCTCAGTTCCTTCTTTGTACGACAGGCCTCAGCATAATGTGAGGGTGAATCTGAGGAACCCAAGGTTGCCGGAGAAAGGTCTGATCCAGACCCCAAGAGCAGGTTCTTGGATCTTGGGCAGGGAGGAAAGTGGGGCAGTCAGAGAGTGCAGTGAGAGGGAGCTTCTCCGATACAGAGTGGGGGGCCCGCAGAAAGCAAGTGGAGGAACGCGCTGTCTTTGTTGCAAAGGCATCGTGTATCTATGTAAAAGCTGAGCCACGTGTAAGTGCAGGTGGGCTGACAGCGCGACAAAATCTAGCACTTGGTGGATGTAAAGAAAGTTATCCTTGGCATGTCAGTGCGTACCTACATCCAAGCATGACTATAACAACCTTATTTTTGGGTTTTTTTTTATTGAGACAGCAGCCGGAGCACAGTGCCACCAAGGCTCACTGCAACCTCCACCTCCTGGGTTCAAGCAATTCTCCTGTCTCAGCCTCCCAAGTAGCTGGGACTACAGGCTAATGTAACTGCCAAACGGGTTTACGTTACCTTCTGCCTAGACAGAACTGATTTATCAAAACAGGTGAATTGCATAAGAGAAAGAATAATTCACACAGAGCTGGCTTTATGGGAAACCAGACTTTTATTATTAATCAAATCAATGTCCCCAAGAATTCGGAGTTCAGAGTTTTTGTTGTTGGTTTTTTTTTTTTTTTTTTTTTTTGAGATAGAGTCTTGCTCTGCCGCCCAGGCTGGAGTGCAATGGTGCAGCCTCAGCTCACTGCAACCTCCGACTGCTAGGTTCAAGTGATTCTCCTGCCTCAGACTCCCACGTAGCTGGGATTATAGGTGCCTACCACCACACCTGGCTAGTTTTTGTATTTTTAGTAGAGATGGGGTTTCACCTCGGCCAGGCTGGTCTCGAACTCCTAACCACCTGATCTGTCCCCCTCGGACTCCCAAAGTGCTGGGATGACAGGCATGAGCCACCACGACCAGCTCTGTTGTTTTTGAAGTGGAGTCTTGCTCTGCGGCCCAGGCTGGAATGCAATGGCACATTCTCAGCTTACTGCAACCTCCGCCTCCTGGGTTCAAGCAATTCTTCTGCCTCCGCCTCCCTAGTAGCTGGTATTACAGGTGCACGCCACCACGCCTGGCTAATTTTTGTATTTTAGTGGAGAAGGGGTTTTGCCACGTTGCCCAGGCTGATTTCAAACTCCTGACCTGAAGCAGTCTGCCTGCCTCAGCCTCCCAGAGTGCTGGGATTACAGGTGTGAGCTACCTGTGCCCAGCCTCAGAGTTCAGAGTTTTGAAGGATAATTTGGTAGGTAGGGAGTCAGTAAGCTGGCAGTGCTGATGATCAGAGAAGAAATCACATGGATCAAAGCTGTCCTCTTGGCCGGAGTCAGTTCCTGGGTGGAGCCACAAGATCAGAGGAGCCAGTTTATCCATCTGGGTCATCCCAGCTGAACTAGGAAGTACAGATCTGGAAAACGTCTCAAACACTGATCTTCCGTTTTACCAGTGATGTCAACCCCAGGAGCGATTCAGGGAGGGTCAGGAGCTTGTAACCTCCAGCTGCATGAGTCCTACACCGTAATTTCTAATCTGCTGCCTAATTTGTTAGTCATACAAAGGCAGTGTAGTCCCCAGGCAAGAAAGTGATTTGTTTTCACAAACTATAAGTTAAGTTCCTCCCAAAGTTAGTTAGGCCTACACCCAGGAATGAACAAGAACGCTTGGACATTAGAAGCAGGATGGAGTTGGTTAGGTCAGATCTCTCCCTGTCTCAGTTATAATGCTGAAATGGTGGTTTCACTCGTTTTAAGATGGAGGTTTTTTTTTTTTGAGACGGAGTTTGACCACCCAGGCTTGCATGCAGTGGTGTGATTTCAGCCCTGGTTCAAGCGATTCTCCTGCCTCAGCGTTCTCAATAGCTAGGATTAGTTGCCACCACCCAGCTCATTTCTTTTTGTATTTTTAGTATAAACGAGGTTTCACCATGTTGGCCAGGCTGGTCTCGAACTCCTGACCTCAGGTGATCCACCCGCCTCATCTTCCAGGTGTGAGCCATGGCGCCGGTCAAGATGGAGTTGATTTTAAAACGGTGTGACCGGTATGCTCCTGTTCCCCTAACACCACGAAGGCTTCTGGCTGTTTTCTGGCCTCCAGGGAGGCCTCCACGCATTTACCGATGTTCTTAGACAATCCTAGGGACTCAGGGTTTCAACTAACCTAAATGAACCAGCAGAAAAATAAACTTGAACGTGAATGTCAACGTTTTCCCACACGTACTGTAGCGCTATAATGATTTGAAACGTTTATTTCAAGCAGTGTTGGTAATTTAAACGTCCTATTTAATCCCCCAAACAGTCCTGAGGGGAGATAAGGCAGTCTTCACAGCACGTCGAAGGAAAAAAGCCCGGGTCCCAGGCCGACCATACCTCGGCTGAGAGCCCCGAGGCCGCCCCCGCCAGCCCGGGCGGGCACCCCCAGTACAGAAGCTCTGTATGGATCACCTGCTGTCAGTGTAGCACCAGTTAAGTGGTAGGTTCTCCCCTGGGTGTGGGTTCTGAAGAGGGAACCAAACGCATCAGAGAAGAGGAGACAAATAACTCGAATAACACCCTGAGCGGACGGCTGAAACTCGCACAAACACCCAGCGCGTGGGCGCAGCCGGGCCGGGGAAGCCCGCGGTCAAGACCTGAAGACCGGGGTTCGAGGACACGGCCCGGCCTTGCGACCCCAGCGCGCGCCTCCGGGGCTCTGGGCGGCTTAGAGGAGGGCGACTTAGCCGCAGCCGGGCGGGGGCTGCTGCAGCTTTCGGGTCTCCTCCGCCCAGTCGGGTGCAGCGCGATTCCCCGGCGCCCGCCGAAGTTCAGCCCGGCCCCGCCCCTCGCGCCCGCCGCGGTTCAGCCGGCCGTGGACCCGCCCCTCGCGCCCGCCGCGGTTCAGCCCGGCCCCGCCCCTCGCGCCCGCCGTGGTTCAGCCCGGCCCCGCCCCTCGCGCCCGCCCCGGTGCAGCCGGCCGTGGCCCCGCCCCTCGCGCCCGCCCGCCCGCCCGCCGTGGTTCAGCCCGGCCCCGCCCCTCGCGCCTCAGCCCGGCCCCGCCCCTCGCGCCCGCCGCGGTTCAGCCGGCCGTGGACCCGCCCCTCGCGCCCGCCGTGGTTCAGCCTGGCCCCGCCCCTCGCGCCCGCCGTGGTTCAGCCTGGCCCCGCCCCTCGCGCCCGCCGTGCTTCAGCCTGGCCCCGCCTCTCGCGCCCGCCGCGGTTCAGCCGGCTGTGGACCCGCCTCTCGCGCCCGCCGTGGGTCAGCCCGGCCCCGCCTCTCGCCGCACTCACGCCGCAATTTAGCCCGGCCCCGCCCCTCGCACCTGACGAATCAGCCCGGCCGTGGCCCCGCCCCCAACGCCCCTCCCCGAGAGGCATGGGCGGGGCCTCTCACAGCCACGCCCCCGAAGGGGCAGAGCGCTTGCGTGCGCGCATGCGCGGCCCGTGTTTGAGGCCGGAGAGTCCTGACCCGGCGGCAGTGTGATCTGTGACTACCCGGAGTCCTGCAGGGGCGGGGCGGCACCGAGTGCGGGGAGGCCGGGTGAGCGGGGGCCCGGGGGAGGGGGGTCCGGGGGAGGGAGCCCGGGGGAG
>CM052661.1:1174622-1193362 GCA_028533165.1 Leontopithecus rosalia | reverse complement strand
CATCTAGACCGGCTGGCCCAGTGCAGAACGGCCTGGCCTTCCTGCTCCAGGGCTCAGATCATACAGCCCCTGGTTGGTGTGGCAGCAGGTGCCGCCCTGCCGTGGATCGAGGGAGGGTGGTTTGGAGCCGTGGGGTGAACTGGAGTTCAAAACAGAAAAAGGCGCTGTCAGGATGAGGGTAAGAAAGTGCTACCTGGACTTCTCGCTTATTAGTGGCACCTTTTTATCTTTGTGGCTTCGTAATAGAATATTACTGGACAGTGTTGTCCAGGTTCCTGGCGTGTTGAACCGAGAAGTGAACAAAATGCACAAAATAGAAGAACGAAGCACCAGAACGGAGTAACGAAGGCGCAGATACATTGAAGAAGAAAAAGCACAATTCACGAAGCGGGGCGGGGCTTAGCAAGTGGCTCTAGAGCCTCCTCAATTAGGTTTTTATGTGTGTGGGGTTTTTTTTTTTTCTTTTTTTTTTTGAGACAGGGGCTCACTCTGTCGCCCAGGCTGGTGTGCAGTGGCACGATCTCAACTCACTGCAACCTCTGCTTCCTGGATTCAGGTGATTCTCCTGCCTCAGCCTCTTGAGTAGCTGGAATTACAGGCACCTGCCACCACGCCAAGCTAATTTCTGGTTTTTTTTTTTTTGGTAGAGACGCGGTTTCACCACATTGGCCAAGCTGGTCTCAAACTCCTGGCCTCAAGTGATCCACCCACTTCGTGCTGGGATTACAGGTGTGAGCCACCCTGCATGGCCCAATGAGGGTTTTTATAAAGCCTAACGAACTTGGCCACACCCCTCGGTGCCCTTTAGAGGCCTCTAATTGGTTACTCCTTATGAAGGATGGCCCTGTGGCCAATCAGAGGCTGCAGTGGAGTTGGCCGCGGCAATGAGGCTGAAGAGTTGGCTTCTGTCTTAAGAGGGAGGGGCTGGGGCCTGTGAACGGCCCCGCCCTGCCCGGAGCTGGCTGCACCTGCTGCACCTGCTGCGCCTGCTGCGCCTGCTGCGCCTGCTGCACCTGCTGCGCCTGCTGCGCCTGCTGCACCTGCTGCACCTGCTGCACCTGCTGTGCCTTTGCTAACGGAGGGCCCGTGGCTGCCCTCGGCCCCTATTCTCCCGCCGCGCAGCGCAGAGCTGTCGGAGGGTTCTCCGCGTGTCAGTGTCGTCCTCAGGCCTGCCCCGAGCGCAGCGGCCGGGCTGCTCCTTCCTGGCCCGTCTCAGGGCTGTGCGCGCGGGGACCCACCTTCCAGGGGCGGGGAAGCGAGCGAGGAGCAGGTGCCGACCGGCTGCGGTGGAGTGGGCGCCCAGCGTCCGTGTCCCTCCGCCGGACACAGCCGGCGTGCACGGGGCCTGCTCCGGGCTGTGCCACGTGGCCCGCGGCCGAGCTGCGCCACGTGGCCCCGTGGGCTGTGGGGCCGAGGGAAGCACAGACTCCTGCCCGGGCCGCCTCCTGCGCGGCGAGGAATCAAACCCCGGCGGGTCCGAGCAGCTCCCGATTCTGCCAGCGTCAGTGCAGTAGCCACAGGTAACTTTTTAATTTGTAAATAAAGTAAAGGAAAATCCGTGACCTTGTGGTTCAGCGTAAGTGGAGGGCTTATTACTTAATTTTTATTTTTTCCACGTGGAAATTGCTTTAATGACCTTTTACATCCCCTGCTGATAAAACAATTAGAAACCGAGAAGAGCTTTACAGTGGCAGCAGATACGATTTCACGTACGGAATTACACGTTAGAATTGAAGTAGACTCTGTGTGTCCCTAGGGGCTGAAAATTAACACGTGCCTTGAAACAAACTCATTAACTTGAGAAACAAGTTTGTGGCTACACCACTTTGCAGCGTTACCTCCTCTACCGTGATCTGTGCTGAAGATCCTGTAGTGCTGTCTTTGGAATAAGGATGATGAGTCTGAACTGCAAACATGTCTTGACTTTGCCCTTGACGATTATCTTTTTTTTTTTTTTTTGGAGATGGTCTTGTTCTGTCACCCAGGCTGGAGTGCAGTGGCGGAGCCTTGGCTCTCCGCAGCCTGAACTCCTGGGCTCGAGCCATCTGCCTCGGCCTTTTGAGTGGTTAGGACTGCAGGTGTGAGCCACCTGGCTAATCTTTACATTTTTTGTAGAGACGGGGTCTTGCTATGTTGCGCAGGCGGACTATTACTTTCATTTGTTAATGTTTTTCTATTTTTAAACTGCACCTTCTGGGGCAGAGTAACTCCTAGGCAGGGCAGCTGAGCCCTCGGCAACTGTGATACAGAGAAGGTAAGAATATGTAATCGGAGGAGGCAGGGTCTTGTTGGTGCAGAAATAGATTTAAAATTGGTAGAAGTCCTGAAGCTGATGGGGCCAAAATTAAAAAAAAGAAACAGAAATATCGGGGAAGGGCACATGTTGAGACCTGAGATAGCTTTTCTGGAATGGGCAAAAGCCAGTGTCCCAGCCTGGCCCAGAATGTGCGCTAAGGCGGTGTGTAGGAAGGACATGGGTACTGTAGGGCACGTGGGGAGCCAGATGTAGGGCTGAAGCCCCACAGGGTCGTGGGGTGAGCCTTATGCTGTGCTGAGGCGCAGGATCTGAGAAAGAGACAGGACACAGAAGTACAAGGAAAACGCAGCTGGGCTCAGGGGGCCACGCCACCTATAAGCAGAGTCAGGCGAGGCCCCAAATGTCCAGAAGCCTGAGTATTTATTGTGTATAGGTTAGGGGGCAGGGCAGTGAGTGGAATCATCTTTAAGGAGAGTGATAGGGTCGTGAGCAATAAAACATGGGGTCCACCCCCATTAGGTCACGTAGGCCAGGAGGTGGACAGTGCACAGCAAGGGGCCCATTCCCACGAAGGCAAGGGCCGTGCGCAGTAAGGGGTCCACCCCATTAGGTCCCCGAGGTTTGAAGGTGGGCCATGTGTAGTGTGCAATACTTCTATATAATCTATGGTCAAACTACTACTTTTTTTTCTTTCTTTCTTTCTTTTTTGAGACAGTTTCACTCTTGTTACCCAGGCTGGAGTGCAATGGCGCGATCTCGGCTCACTGCAACCTCCGCCTCCTGGGTTCAGGCAATTCTCCTGCCTCAGCCTCCTGAGTAGCTGGGATTACAGGCACGTGCCACCATGTCCAGCTAATTTTTTTGTATTTTTAGTAGAGATGGGGTTTCACCATGTTGACCAGGATGGTCTCGATCTCTTGACCTCGTGATCCACCCGCCTCGGCCTCCCAAAGTGCTGGGATTACAGGCATGAGCCACCGTGCCCGGCTCCATCAAACTACTTCTAAGAAGATTTATAGGAGGATGCTTTAAGTCACACAGCAGTGACAGAGCTGTCAGGGATACCGCCACCTTCTGGCAGCTTCCAGTGGGTTCTATGGGAAGATGCTTTTCAAGCAGCACAGTAGCAAGAGCTGATAAAGTTCACAGTCACCAAGGTGGATTGCTGGTCTGAGGGCAGCCTTCCACAAGAACTGGAGCAAGGTCCTACAACTCCTTTATCAGGAGGAGTGGCCCTTGCCCCAAGCCTGCCATACAGCGGGTATCTTTATGATACTGAACGCTGCTGCCTGGGCCATGGATTCTTGTCCTGGCATAACTGTTTTTCCCTTAAATCATGCTCTGCACTGTGTCTGCTCTAGGCATTCCTCTGATTATAAGCTGTTTATTCCTTAATTCATGCTCTGTACTGTGTCCACTCTAGGCATCCCTCCGATTATTGAACTAAGATATAATTATAGGTATATATGTAGGGAAATATTCTTTAGGCACTCATACTATTAACTATTATATGATTATATATAGAGGATTATATAAAGGGATTCCTCAAGCCCTAATTCTATAAACTGATATATGATTATGTAAAGGATTATATAAAAGGAAATAGCTGAGTAGTAACACTATAAAGTGAGATGTTCCTCAAGCCCTAACTGTGCCAGGGTTCTGCTTAGCTCTCACTCCTCAGCCCCTATATGGGGGTTACCTACCCACAGGTACTAAGGCAGTGAGGCTGCTCCAACAGCAGAGACCAGGGTGTTCCCTGCACACTTCCGGCTGCAGCTGTGTGGGGCCACGCGGGGCTGGCTTGGGTTCTGCAGTTCTCCGGGGAGTGAGTTCCGCCCTGCAGAGATGTCCCTGAGGGAAAGCAAGCTCTGCGTTTGTGCGGGGCGAGCCCCTGGTCACCAGCCTCTTGAACTTCTGTCTTCCTCATGTCCCAGTTGGAAGCCACAGCCAGAGCTTTGGAGTCTTCCTTGGTGATCAGCTCCACATCCTGAGGAGACACACCCGGCTCCTTCAGTGTGGGAAGGGACTGACTCCTCACTGCAATTTCAGAGGAGGTCTTTTTTTCACCTTTTCTCTTTTCTTTCTGAGACAGAGTCTTGCTCTTTTACCCAGGCTGGAGTGCAACCTCTGCCACCCGAGTCAAGCCATTCTCCTGCCTCAGCCTCCCAGTAGCTAGAACTACAGGTGTGGGCCACCACACCCAGCTAATTGCTTTGTATTTTTAGTAGAGATGGGGTTTCACCATGCTGGCCAGGCTGGTCTCGAACTCCTGACCTCAAAGTGATCTGCCCACCTCGGTCTCCCAAAGTGCTGGGATTGCAGATGTGAGCCACCGCGTCCGGCCCAGAGGAGGCCTTTCTGCCAAAAGCATGTCTTTACTGCCCCCGCCTCTGCACCAAAGGCTGCTCTGGACTCCTTTTGCTTTGACAAGAGGCTGCCCTGTTTCTCCAAAGCCTGGAGGTCTGGCTCCAGGAGCTGCCTGAAAGGTCCACTTCCTCTCTTGGCCAAGCACCTGGGGAGCATGTTCTGCAGCCCTGGATAGTGGCACAGCCTTGGCTTTGTTCCTGAGCCAGGTCTGAACCCAGACTATGAATGAGCACGGGATGTCCCTCCTCAGAGAGGGGGATGGCAGTGGATGCAGCCTTGCTCAGCTGCCTGGCCACATCCTTCCGCTTCAACCACGCTGCGCTGTGTTTCATCCACGTCAAAGGATGCCTGGGAAACCTCAGCCGCACCTCTGTGGAAATTGTCCTATGCCCTGTTCTCATTATTGGTCAACGCCAAACACTCGGTATTGGAAAGCAGTTACAGGAAGCAATCCTCATCATCCACACGGTGCTGGCCTCTGCAGGACTGGGGTGACCTGTGGCAGGGACTTGTCGATGGCCAGGATGTCACAGGCCTTGCGGCTCAGGTCCTCAAGGCAGGAGGTGGCCTCTGTGGTGTCCACTGCTGTAGTTGCAGTCCAGCTTTAGAGTCTGAATCTCACCACATTCTGGTGCCCTGGTGTCCCCAGTCACCTCCATCCTTGTCAGGGTGGGACTCGACTGCTTCCGGGAGGCTGCACCCATCGTTTTTTTTAAATACAGTATTTCCATCAGAGTACACAGTGCATAAGTGTTTTCCAGTAATATTTATTGAATCAATGAATGGTACACAGAGGGGTTTGGTCTATTCATCATCCAGCCAATCACCCACAGTGTGCTGAGAACTGAGGATGTATCCAGGGCCACACTTTCTTGGGAACTAGAGACATAACTAGGAATGTATGTATTTGCTCCTAAAAGGCTCACAATTTGATCACAAGCGAGGTAACAGATAGTTGCTGCTCATTGTGACGTATGATGACAGTTACCAGGTTGACCATCATTTTGGGAGAGGGAAGAGGAAGGCGACCAGTTCACTCTGGGAAGGACCAGGGAGACCTTTGGGGGTGCTCGTCCAGGCGGCATGGGGTGCCGGCACTGAGGGCAGGTGGGGGCTTGCACAGCCCCGGACGGAGCGCGGATTTGGGAATAGCTAGGATATCCAGCACGCAGTGGCTGCTGGAGGAGGCAGGGCTGGAGAGCAAGGCGGATTCGGATGTGGATGTATTCTGTGCATGTGAATGTGAGGAGGAGTCGTTGAAATGCAGCAGCCATTTGGGGAATTTGAATTTTAGAAATAGCTTGTTGGCAGCGATATGGATGCCCTCAGTATGAAACGGAGGTTTTGTGAGCACAAGTAGAGGAGGCTGCCGAGGGCAGGAGGGCTGACCGTGACCAGAAGACAAGAGGCAGTGAGAGGCGTGGACATCGGCTGCCCGCCTGCCTCTGGTGCCACCCCCAGGCAGTCTCAGCTTTCAGAAACTGGTGTTCCGTGCTAGGGCCCTGTGTTGTGCAGAGAGCAGGGAAGGTTGGGCCAAGGCTGGAGACCTTGAGACGGGGCAGGGGGCCCAGAAGGGGAGGCTGAGGGAGAGGCCTTGCTCTTCCTCCTGTGGCCGGCATCCGGAGGGCTCCTAACAGAGGAGGGAAACTGAGGACAAGGCTGCGAGTGCCAGGCTGCCACAGGGTAGGAGCAGAACCCCAGCAGGCCACGCACGGGTGACGTGTCCTGAATGTGGTCTGCGTCTTCAGAGAATCTTGTCTATGCACAGTGTGGTGTTAGTGTAAAATTGAATTTTTCACACTCTAAATTGTTACAGACCATAGTGGTGTTATGAGATCATTTGGAAATGGGTTTCCATCTGCATTGGACCCTAATTGTTCAGGAAAAGTCTATTTGGCCCATTTTAAATGGCAGTAGAGGCTGCTGAAGAACTCCTCGGAATGCAGGCGGGCACCCTGTGGCTGGATGCCAGGGCTTGAAGGGCGCTGTCTGGGTTCTTTCCTTCTTTCTCCACCCAACGTCTGTGTACTGCTCTCCACCTTCACCAAGACGCAAGTCGCAATTCTCGGGATATATTAAGTGGTGCTAACTTAAGAACTCACAAGATAAAAATATAAAAATAAGGAGCATAACTCTTTCCAGTGTTCTAATTTTAAAAAGGCAACTTCATTTAAAAATTCAAATAGTGGCTCAAGCCTGTAATCCCGGCACTTTGGGAGGCCGAGGCGGGTGGATCACGAGGTCAACAGATCGAGACCATCCTGGTCAACATGGTGAAACCCCGTCTCTACTAAAAATACAAAAATTAGCTGGGCATGGTGGCGCGTGCCTGTAATCCCAGCTACTCGGGAGGCTGAGGCAGGAGAATTCCCTGAACCCAGGAGGCGGAGGTTGCGGTGAGCCGAGATCACACCATTGCACTCCAGCCTGGGTAGCAAGAGCGAAACTCCGTCTCAAAAAAAAAAGAAAAAAAATTCAAATAATGGAAAACAAGCTGAAAACATTCAAATTGTTGTATCTGACATTTTCTCATCATCACCTCTTGTTGCTGATTTTAATAGAATTTTTTTTTTTTGAGACGGAGTTTCGCTCTTGTTACCCAGGCTGGAGTGCAATGGCGTGATCTCGGCTCACCGCAACCTCCGCCTTCTGGGTTCAGGCAATTCTCCTGCCTCAGCCTCCCGAGTAGCTGGGATTACAGGCACGCGCCACCATGCCCCGTTAATTTTTTTTATTTTTAGTAGAGACGGGGTTTCACCATGTTGATCAGGATGGTCTCGATCTCTTGACCTCGTGATCCACCTGCCTCAGCCTCCCAAAGTGCTGGGATTACAGGCTTGAGCCACTGTGTCCGGCCTGCATGTGTCTTTATAGTAGAATGATTTAGGTGTATACCCAGTAATGGGATTGCTGGGTCAAATGGTATTTCTGGTTCTAGATCCTTGAGGAATCACCACACTGTCTTCCACAATGGTTGAACTAATGTACACTCCCACCAAGAGCGTAAAAATGTTCCTATTTCTCCACATCCTCACGAGCATCTGCTGTTTCCTGGCTTTTTAATAATCATCACTCTAACTGGCGTGAGATGTTCTCAGTGTGGTTTTGATTTGCATTTCTCTAATCACCAGTGATGATGAGCTTTTATTCAGGTTTGTTGGCCACATAAATGTCTTCTTTTGAGAATTGTCTGTTCATATCCTTTGCTCACTTTTTGATGGGGTTGTTTGTGTTTTTTCTTGTAAATCTGTTTAAGTTCCTTGTAAATTCTGGATATTAGCCCTTTGTCAGATGGGTAGATTGCAAAAATTTTCTCCCATTCTGTTGGTTGCCACTTCACTCTCATGGTAGTTTCCTTTGCTGTGCAGAAGCTCTGGAGTTTAATTAGATCCCATTTGTCAATTTTGGCTTTTGTTGCCATTGCTTTTGGTGTTTTAGTCATGAAGTCCTTGCCCAAGCCTGTGTCCTGAATGATATTCAATAAAAACGTGGAACCTACAACAATAAAAACCCTGCAAGAAAACCATTGTAGGGTTTTCATTGTTTTAGGTTTTACGTTTAAGTCCTTAATCCATCTTGAGTTAATTTTGTATAAGGTGTGAGGAAGGGGTCCAGTTTCTGTCGGCTGCATATGGCTAGTCAGTTTCCCAGCACCGTTTATTCAATAGGGAACCCTTTTCTACTTGATTGTTTTTGTCAGGTTTGTTGAGGATCGGATGGTTACAGATGTGGCACCTCAGTTTATTAATTCATTCACCCACAGAAAGACATCTTGGCTGCTTCCAGGTTTTGACAATTAAGAATGTAAACATTCCTGAGCAGGTTTTAGTGTGAACACAAGTTTTCAGCTCCTTTCTTTGATGGATCATGCTTTTGGTGAAAGAACATCACCAAACTTGAGGTCACCTAGATGTTCTCCTATGTTATCTTCTGGAATTTTTATAGCTTTGTATTTTATATTTAGGTCTATCATCGATTTTTTATTTTTAAATTTTCTATACTTTTTATGATTATTAATTTTTTTTGAGACAGGGTCTTGCTCTGTTACCCATGCTGGAGTACAGTGGTATGATCTTGGCTCACTGCAGTCGTGACCTCCTGGGCCATGCAGTCTTCCTGCTTCAGCCTCCCACATAAGCTGGGATTATAGGCACTGCCACCACACCTGGCTAATTGTATGTTTTGTAGAGTCAGGGTCTCTCTATGTTGCCCGTGCTGGTCTCAAATTCCTGGCCTCAAAGGATTCTCTCACCTCAAACTCCTTAAGTGCTGGTATTACAGGAGTGAACCACTGTGCCAGCCAGCCCATGATCCATTTTTATTTTATTATTTTTAAAAAGTTTATTTGTTATACTTTAAGTTCTGGGGTACATGTGCAGAACGTGCAGGTTTGTTACATAGGTATACATGTGCCATGGTGGTTTGCTGCATCCATCACCCCGTCATCTATATATTAGATATTTCTTCTAATGCTATCCCTCCCCAATCCCCTCACCCCCTGCTATCCGTCCTCTAGCCCCCGCAACCCCCAACAGGCCCTGGTGTGTGATGTCCCCCTCACGTTGTCCATGTATGTGTTCTCATTGTTCAACACCCACTTATGAGTGAGAACACGTGGTGTTTGGTTTTCTGTTCTTGTGTCAGTTTGCTGAGAATGATGGTTTCCAGTTCTATCCATGTCTCTGCAAAGGACATGCACTCATTCTTGTTTATGGCTGCATAGTATTCAGTTGTGTTTATGTGCTACATTTTCTTTATCCAGTCTACCATTGGTGGGCATTTGGGCTGGTTCCAAGTCTTTGCTATTGTGAACAGTGCCACAGTAAACATATGTGTGCATGTATCTTTATAATACAGTGATTTATGGTCCTTTGGGTATATACCCAGTAATGGGATTTCTGGGTCAAATGGAGTTTCTATTTCTAGATCCTTGAGGAATTGCCACACTGTCTTCCACAATGGCTGAACTAATTTACACTCCCACCAACAGTGTAAAAGTGTTCCTGTTTCTCCACATCCTCTCCAGCATCTGTTGTCTCCAGATTTTTTCCTGATCGCCATTCTAACTGGCGTGAGACGGTATCTCAGTGTGGTTTTGATTTGCATTTCTCCAGTCACCAGTGATGATGAGCTTTTTTTCATATGCTTGTTGGCTGCATAATGTCTTCTTTTGAAAAGTGTGTTCATATCCTTTGCCCACTTTTTGATGGGGTTGTTTGCTTTTTTCTTGTAAATTTAATTTCCTTGTAGATTCTGGATATCAGCCCTTTGTCAGATGGGTAGATTGCAAAAATTTTTCCCATTCTGTTGGTTGACGGGTCACTCTAATGATAGTTTCTCTTTCTTTGCAGAAGCTCTGGAGTTTAATTCGATCCCATTTGTCAATTTTGGCTTCTGTTGCCATTGCTTTCTTTGTTTTAGTCATGAAGTCCTTGCCTATGCCTATGTCCTGAGTGGTTTTGCCTAGGCTTTCTTCTAGGTTTTTATGGTGTTAGGTCTTATGTTTAAATCTTTAATCCATCTGGAGATAATTTTTGTATAAGGTGTAAGGAAGGGATCCAGTTTCAGCTTTCTGCATACGGCTAGCCAGTTTTCCCAACACTATTTATTAAATAGGGAATCCTTTCCCCATTGCTTGTTTTTGTCAAGTTTGTCAAAGATCAGATGATTGTAGATGTGTGGCATTGTTTTTGAGGCCTCTTTTCTGTTCCGTTGGTCTATATCTCTGTTTTGGTGCCAGTACCATGCTGTTTTGATTACTGTAGGCCTCTTTTCTGTTCCATTGGTCTATATCTCTGTTTTGGTATCGGTACCATGCAGTTTTGATTACTGTAGCCTCATAGTGTAAAGTCAGGTAGCCTGATGCCTCCTGCTTTTTTTTTTTTTTTTTTTGCTTAGGATTATTTTGACTATGTGGGCTCTTTTTAGTTCCATATGAAGTTTAGGGTGATTTTTTTTTTCCAATTCTGTGAAGACAGTCAATGGTAGTTTGATGCAGATAACATTGAAGCTGTAGATTACTTTGGGGAGTATGGCCATTTTCATGATATTAATTCTTCCTAACCATGAGCATGGAATGTTTCTCCATCTGTTTGTATCCTCTCTTATTTCCTTGAGCGGTGGTTTATAGTTCTCCTTAAGAAGTCCTTCACATCCTTTGTTAGTTGTATTCCTAGGTATTTTATTCTCTTTGTAGCAATTGTGAATGGGAGTTCACTCATGATTTGGGTCTCTGTTTGTTATTGGTGTACAGGAATGCTTGTGATTTTTGCACATTGGTTTTGTATCCTGAGACTTTGCTAAAGTTGCTTATCACCTTAAGGAGATTTTGGGCTGAGACAATGGGTCTTCTAAATATGCAATCATGTCATCTGCAAATAGAGACAATTTTACTTCCTCTTTTCCTAATTGAATATGCTTTATTTCTTTCTCTTGCCTGATTGCCCTGGCCAGGACTTCCAATACTATGTTGGAGGAGTGGTGAGAGAGGGCATTCTTGTCTTGTGCCAGTTTTCAAAGGGAATGCTTCTAGTTTTTGCTCATTCAGTATGACATTGGCTATGGCTTTGTCATAATTAGCTCTTATTATTTTGAAATACATTCCATCGATACTAAGTTTATTGAGAGTTTTTATCATAAAAGGCTGTTGAATTTTGTTGATGGGCTTCTCTGCATCTTTTGAGCTAATCATGTGGTTTTTGTCTTTGGTTCTGTTTATGTGATGAATTGTGTTTATAGATTTGTGTATGTTGAACCAGCCTTGCTTCCCAGGGATGAAGCTGACTTGATCGTGATGGATAAGCTTTTTGATGTGCTGTTAGATTCAGTTTGCCAGTATTTTATTGAGGATTTTCACATCGACGTTCATCATGGATATTGGCCTGAAGTTTTCTTTTTTAGTTGTGTCTCTGCCAGGTTTTGGTATCAGGATGATGTTGGTCTCATAAAATGAGTTAGGGAGGATTTCCTCTTTTTGTATTGTCGGGAATAGTTTCAGAAGGAACGGTACCAACTATTCTTTGTACCTCTGGTAGAATTTGGCTGTGAACCAGTCTGGTCTTGGACTTTTTTTGATTGGTAGGCTATTAATTACTGCCTCAACTTCAGGCCTTATTATTGGTCTATTCAGGGATTCAGCTTCTTCCTAGTCTTGGAAGGGTGTAAGTGTCCAGGAATTTATCCATTTCTTCTAGATTTACTGGCTTATTTGCATAGAGGTGTTTGTAGTAATTTCTGATGGTAGTTTGTATTTCTGTGGGATCGGTGGTGATATCCCCTTTATTTTTTTTTATTCCACCTATTTGATTCTTCTCTGTTTTATTTTTTACTAGTCTGCCTATTGGTGTATCTATTTTGTCAATCTTTTCGAAAAGCCACCTCCTGGATTTGATTTTTCTGTGTGTGTGTGTGTGTGTGTGTGTGTGTGTGTGTGTGTGTATCTCCTTCAGTACTGCTCTGATCTTAGTTATTTCTTGTCTTCTGCTAGCTTTTGAGTTTGTTTGATCTTGCTCCTCTAGTTCTTTTGATTGTGACATTAGTGTGTCAGTTTTAGATTTTTTCTAGTTTCTCTTGTGGGCGTTTAGTGCTATAAATTTCCCTCTAGACACTGCTTTAAATTTGTCCTAGAGATTCTGGTACATTGTGTCTTTGTTCTCATTGGTTTCAAGAACATCTTTATTTCTGCCTTCATTTCATTGTTTATCCCATAGTCATTCAGGAGCAGGTGGTTCAGTTTTTATGTAGTTGTGTGGTTTTGAGTGAGTTTCTTAATCCCGAGTTCTAATTTGATTGCGCTGTGGTCTGAGAGACTGTGTGTTATGATTTCTGTTATTTTGCATTTGCTGAGGAGTGTTTTACTTCCAATTATGTGGTCAGTTTTAGAATAAGTACAATGTGGTGCTGAGAAGATTGTATATTCTGTGGATTTGGGGTGGAGAGTTCCGTAGATGTCTATTGGGTCTGTTTGGTCCAGATCTAAGTTTGTCCTAGATATCATTGTTAATCTGTCTAATATTGACAGTGGAGTGTAAAGTCTCCCACTATTATTGTGTGGGAGTCTAAGTCTCTTTGTAGGTCATTAAGAACTTGCTTTATGAATCTGGGTGCTACTGTATTGGGTGCATAATATTTAGGATCGTTAGCTCTTGTTGCATCGATAGCTTTAACATGTGATGCCCTTTTTTGTCTCTTTTGACCTTTGTTGGGTTTAAAGTCTGTTTCATCATAGACTAGGATTGCAACCCCTGGTTTTTTTTTTTTTGCTTTCCATTTGCTTGGTAAATATGCCCCCATCCCTTTGTTTTGAGCTTATGTGTGTCTTTGCACGTGAGATGGGTCTCCTGAATACAGCACACGATGGGTTACAAACTTCAGGGTGTGATCTTTCCACTTAGCCTTCTCATGGACCAGATACTCTATCTCATTTGCTCTTTTTTTTTTTAAGACAGTTTCGCTCTTGTTACCCAGGCTGGAGTGCAATGGCGTGATCTCGGCTCACCGCAACCTCCGCCTCCTGGGTTCAGGCAATTCTCCTGCCTCAGACTCCTGAGTAGCTGGGATTAGAGGCACGTGCCACCATGCCTAGCTAATTTTTTGTATTTTTAGTAGAGACGGGTTTTACCATGTTGACCAGGATGGTCTCGATCTCTTGACCTCGTGATCCACCCACCTCAGCCTCCCAAAGTGCTGGGATTACAGGCATGAGCCACCGCACACAGCCGGGTCTTAACTCTTTATCCAGTTTGCCAGTCTGTGTCTTTTGATTGGGGCATTTCGTCTATTTACATTTAATGGTTAATATTGCTATGTGTGAATTTAATCCTGCCATTTTGATGCTAGCTGGTTGTTTTGCCTGTTAGTTGATGCAGTTTCTTCATTGTGTCAATAGTCATTACCAATTTGGTATGTTTTTGCAGTGGCTGGTACTGGTTGTTTTTTCCATGTCTAGTGCTTTCTGCAGGAGCTCTTGTAAGGCAGGCCTGGTGGTGATGAGACCTCTCAGCAGTTGCTTCTTTGTAAAGGATTTTATTTCTCCTTTGCTTACGAAGCTTACTTTGGCTGGAAGTGAAATTCTGGGTTGAATGTTCTTTTCTTTAAGGATGTTGAATATTGGCTCCCACTCTCTTCTGGCTTGTAGGGTTTCTGCTGAGAGATCCGCTGTGAGTCTGATGGGATTCCCTTCATGGGTAACCTGATCTTTATTGTGTTTCTTCATTGTGTCATTGCTCTTTACCATTTGGCATGTTTTGGAGCGGCTGGTACTGGTTGCTCCTTTCTATGTTTAGTGCTTCTTTCAGGAACTCTTGTAAAGCAGGCCTGGTGGTGATGAAATTTCTGAGTAATTGCTTGTTTGTAAAGGATTTTATTTCTCCTTCGCTTGTGAAACAGTTTGGCTGAATATGAAATTCTAGGTTGACATTTCTTTTCTTTAAGGATGTTGAATATCAGCCCCCACTCTCTTCTGGCTTGTAGGATTTCTGCCGAGAAATCTGCTGTGAGTCTAATGGGCTTCCCTTCGTGGGTAACCCAACCTTTCTCTCTGGCTGCCCTTAGCATTTTTTCCTTCATTTCACCCCTGGTGAATCTGACTATTATATGTCTTGGGGTTGCTGTTCTTGAGAAAAATCTTTGTGGAGTTCTCCATTTCCTAAATTTGAATGTTAGCCTGCCTTGCTAGGTTGGGAAAGTTCTTCCAGATAGTATCCTGAAGAGTGTTTTCCAACTTGGTTTCATTCTCCCTGTCACTTTCAGGTACACTGATCAAACGTAGATTTGGTCTTTTCACATAATTCCGTAATTCTTGGAGGCTTTGTTCATTTCTTTTCACTGTTTTTTCTCTAATCTTGCCTTCTTGCTTTATTTCATTGAGTTTATCTTCAATCTCTGATATCTTTTCTTCCACTTGATGGATTCAGCTGTTGAAACTTTTGTATGCATCACGAAGTTCTTGTGCTCCATCAAGTCGTTTATGTTCTTCTCTCTGCTGGTTACTCTAGTTAGCATTTCATATAACTGTTTTTCAAGGTTCTTAGTTTCCTTGCATTTGGTTAGAACATGCTCCTTTAGGTCAGAGAAGTTTGTTATTACCCACCTTCTGAAGCCTGCATCTGTCAGTTCATTAAACTCACTCTCCATCCAGTTTTGTTCCCTTGCTGGTGAGGAGTTGTGATCCCTTGGAGGAGGAGAGGCGTTAGGATTTTTGGTGATGTCAGCCTTTTGTGCTGATTTCTTCCCATCTTCGTGGGCACATCTATCTTTGGAGTTGGTGACTTTTGGATGTGATCTCTGGGTGGACATTTTGATGCTGAAGCTATTTCTTTCTGTTTGTCAGTTTTCCTTTTAACAGCCAAGCCCCTCTGCTCCAGGTCTGCTGGAGTTTGCTGGAGGTCTACTCCAGAACGTGCTTGTCTGGGACTCGCCCATGGGGGCTGCTGAACAGCAAAGATTGCGGCTTATTCTTTCCTCTGGTAGCTTCGTCCCAGAAGGGTACACGCCAGATGCCAGCCGAGCTCTCCTGTATGAGGTGGCTTCCAGTCAGGATACATGGGGGCCAGGAAGCCACTCGAGGAGGCAGTCTGTCCCTTATCAGAGCTCAAGTGCTGTGCTGGCAGATACTCCCTTCAGAGCTGCTGGTCAGGGACGTTTAAGTCTGTTGCAGCGGAACCCACAGCCACCCCTTTTCTTAGGTGTTCTGTCCTAGGATGGTGGGGGCTTTATCTATAAGTCCCTGATGGGCTGTTGCCTTTTTTCAGAGATGCCCTGCCCTGCAAGAGGCAGTCTAGTCACACTCTGCCTGCAGAAGCCTTGCTGAGCTGCCCTGGGTTCTGCCTAGTTGCTGTGTAAACTTCCTCGTGACTTTATTTACACAGCTGAGGGCAAAACCACCTACTGGAGCCTCAGGAATGGGGGCCAGCCTCCCCTGACCAAGCTTGAATGTCCCAGGTGGAGCTCAGATGCTGTGCTGGCTGCAGGAATTTCCAGCCAGTGGATCTTAGCTTGCAGGTCTGCATGGGGGTGGGACCCGCCGAGCCAGATCACTCAGCTCCCTGGCTTCAGCACCCTTTTTCAGGGGAAGGGGTGGTTCTGTCTCACTGGTGTTCCGGGTGCTACTGGGGTATGAGAAAACAAACAAAAGAACAGCTGCAGGTAAAACGGTGCCCAGTTTTGTGCTGGAAATCCGGGGCGCTGGTGGTGTAGGCCCTGGAGGGAATCTCCTGGTCTGCGGGTTGTGAAGACCATGGGAAAAGTGCAGTATCTGAGCCCGTGTCGGGAAGCATCCCTGATGGCTTCCCTTGGCTGGAAGAGGGAATTCTCCCGCTTCTTGTCCTTCCCAGGTGAGACGATGTCTCAGGATACCTCACTCTGCTTCCGCTTGCCCTCCCTGGGCTACCCGGTGTCTAGCTAGTCCTAATGAGATGAACCTGCTACTTCTGTTGGAAATGTGGGGATCACTCACCTTCTCGATTGTCCTTGCTGGGAATCGCAGACCAGAGCTGTTTCTATTCAGCAATCTTGGCAGAAGTCCTCTTTCTTTTTTTGAGACAGAGTTTCACCCTTGTTACCCAGGCTGGAGTGCACGATCTTGGCTCACTGCAACCTTTGCCTTCTGGGTTTAAGCAGTTCTCCTGTCTCAGCCTCCCAGGCGTGTACCACCACTCCTGGCTGATTTTGTATTTTCAGTAGAGATGAGGTTTCCCCTTGTTGATCTGGCTGGTCTCAAACTCCTGACCTCAGGTGATCCTCCCATCTTGGCCTCCCAAAGTACTGGGATTACAGGTGTGAGCCATTGCACCCGGCCTATTTTTAATAACAATTTTTGTGAAAGGTCTAAAGTCTAGATTGTTTTTGCCTGTGGCTGCAGCTGTTCTAGCACTGTTTGTTTGAAAAACTTTTTTTGATAACTGACTTGCCTTTGTTCTTTTGCCAGAGATCAGTTGACTGCATTTATGTGGGTCTGTTTCTGGGCTCTCGATTCTGTTTTGTTGACTGAGTCTAGGGTGTTACTATCTGACTTGATGTTGGCTCAGGTCAGTCCGCTGACCTTGTTTTTCTCCTTCCGTATTTTGTTGGCTATTCTGGGTCTTCTGCCTCTCCACATAGAAAGTTGAGAATCTGTCAGTAGCCACAGGGTGATGTGCTGGGATTTTTAGTGGTTGCATTAAAGATGTTTTTAAAGTTCAGATTCCAGTTGATGATGGCTCCTATGTAAGACAGCAAGTGACTTTTGCATGTTAGCTTTTGGTCCTGCCCCAGCTGTGATGACCTTCGGTTCCATGAGGGTTTTTCTTTTGCAGTGGTTGTTCCTTTGGTATTTTCTATGCAGACCATTGTAATCTGCAAACACAGGTTTTTAATCTCTTCCCAATGTGTGTGGCTGGTCTACCTGTCCTTGCTTCACTGTGTTAGCTGGATCTTCAGTGTGACGGTGAACAGGAGCGGTGACAGGGACGTCCTGGCCCTGCTCCTGATCCTTCTCGGGTGCCTGGTCTACCTGTCCTTGCTTCACCATGTTAGCTGGATCTTCAGTGTGACGGTGAACAGGAGCGGTGACAGGGACGTCCTGGCCCTGCTCCTGATCCTTCTCGGGAGCCTTCGAGTTTCTGGTAATTAAATGCAGGGCTTGCTGTGGCTTTTGCGGTGTTCTTATCAAGTTGAGACAGTTCCCTGTGTTCCTGGTTTGCTGAGAGTCTTCATACTAAATGGGTGTTGAGCTCCGAAATGCTTTTTTTGTATGTACTGATAATATCATTTAAGATTTTTTTTTAGCCTGTGATGTGATGATACATTAATTGATTTTCAGATGTTCATAACAGTCTCATATACTGGGGATAAACCCCTCTTAGTTGTGGTGTACAATTCTTTTAACACATTGTTGGACTTGATTTGTTAATTTGGAGTTTTTCTTTTTTTTTTGAGGATTTTGCATCTATGTTCCTGAGAGATCCTGATCCTAGAGTTCCTTTCTTTTAATGTTTGTGTTTGACTTTGGTTTTAGAGGAATCTTGACCTCACAGTGAGTTAGGAAGTATTTCTACTTCTGTTTTCTGAAAGACATGATAGACTTTATGGAGAATTGGCCTGATTGCTTTTGCTGTTGTCCAGGCTGGAGTGCAATGAAGCCTCCCTGCAGCCTTGACCCTCCAGACTCCACTGATCCTCCTGCTTCAGTTCCCCTAGTAGCTGGGACTACAGGTGTGTATGACTCTGCCAGGCTACGGTTTTAAATTTTTAGTAGAGATGGAACCTCACTGTCTTACACAAGCTGGTCTCGAACGCCTGGCCTCAAGCAGTCCTCCCGCTCTAGTCCTTGAAAGTGCTGGGATCACAGGTGTGAACCTCCATGTCTGGCCCTGTGATATTCTTTTGTTATCCTTTTAATATTCATGGATCTGTAGTATTTTTTTTTCATTTTTTAAAATTTCTTTTTGTTGAGACAGAGTTTCACTCTGTCACCCAGGCCAGAGTGCAGTGGCATGATCTCAGCTCACTGCAACCACTGTTTCCCAGGTTCAAGCAGTCCTCCTGCCTTGGCCTCCCAAGTAGCTGGGATTACAGAGGCGCACCACCACACCTGGCTAATTTTTGTATTTTTAGTAGAGATGGGATTTCACCATATTGCTCAGGCTGGTCTTGAACTCCTGACCTTGTCATCTGCCCACTTTGGCCTCCCAATGTGTTGAGATTACAGATGTGAGCCATGGCGCCTGGCCTTTCATTTTTAATATGAGTAAATTATGTCATTTCTCTCTCTCTTTTTCTTAGCTGGGTTAGAGGTTTATCAATTTTATTGATCTTTACAATGCACTGGCTTTTGATTCCATTATTTTCCTCTGTTTCCTACTTTTAATCTTACTGATTTCTGCTCTGATTTTTATTTATATTCCCGTGCTTACTTTGGATTTAACCGCCTCCTGAAGTTGAAATCTAAATGGTTTTAGATGATTATTCTTTTCTTTTCTTTTTTTTCAGGGGGGAGGAAGGGAGGAAGGCAGGAAGGGAGGGAAGGAGGAAGGGAGGGAGGAAGGAAGGGATGTAGTAAGGGAGGAAGGGAGGGAGGGAAGGGAAGGAAGGAAATCAAGCAATGAGAGAGATATTGCCGACCTGGATCTAGAGG
>CM052661.1:1155757-1174122 GCA_028533165.1 Leontopithecus rosalia | reverse complement strand
AATTCTCTTATATTCCTCTCTAAGTTGTCTATTCTCATTAGGATTTCGTCAAACCTTTTTTCAAAGTTCTTAGTTTCTTTACGTTGGGCTACAACATGTTCTTTGAACTCACGGAAGTTTCTTATTATCCATACCCTGAAGCCTGATTCTGTTATTGGGATGCGCTCTTCCTCCATCAAGTCTTGTTCCATTGTTGATGAGGAATTGTGATCATCTTTAGAGGGAGAGGGGTTCTGATTTTGAGTATTCTCAGCCTTTTTATGCTGGTTTCTTCCCATCGTTGTACATTTATCCTCCTGTCATCTGAAATTACCAGCTTTCAGTAGGTCTCTTGAGTGGACGTCCAAGATGTTAGTTCCCAGGGCCAGGACAGCGGCGTTAAGACTGATGGTGTTTTTCTGCCAGGCTTCTCCTGTCTGGCTTCCTTCTTGTGTCCGTAATAGGCGAGTCTGCCTTCCCGGAGCTCCAAACCTCGGTCAGAAGGGGAGCCAGCCCCGCCTAGTCAGCTCAGAGAGCTGCCGTGCGGAGGTACCGGAGAAACTGCTGCACCACGGTGCCAGTGAAACCACTGCCCCGCGTGGCTCCTCCACTGGGAATCTTCTGCTCCTGAGCGACCAGAATTTGTCTGAAAGTGTGGCGTCCTCTAGTTCTATGAGCTTTAACTGCAAGCTGCAATCCCGAGATGTTAGTGATTGGCCATCTTGGATCTGTCTCGATCATTCTTTTCTAATACAGGCTTTGAATGCTATGAATTTCTCCCAGGCACTGCTTTTGCTGCATCCCACAAATTTACATATATTGCGTTTTTATTTTAATTTAGTTTAAATATTTTTAAATTTCTCTTGAGGCTTCTTTGTAGATCCGTGTGTTACTAGAAGTGCGTTGTTTAATCTCCACATTTTGGGATTTTCCAACTATCTTGCAGTTACTGATTTCTTTCTTTCTTTTTTTTTTGAGATGGAGTTTCGCTCTTGTTACCCAGGCTGGAGTGCAATGGTGCGATCTCGGCTCACCGCAACCTCCACCTCTGGGGTTCAGGCAATTCTCCTGCCTCAGCCTCCCGAGTAGCTGGGACTACAGGCACGCGCCACCATGCCCAGCTAATTTTTGTATTTTTAGTAGAGACAGAGTTTCACCATGTTGACCAGGGTGGTCTTGATCTCTTGACCTCGTGATCCACCTGCCTCGGCCTCCCAAAGTGCTGGGATTACAGGCGTGAGCCACCGCGCCCGGCCTACTGATGTCTTGTTTAACTGCATTGTGGAATTGAAAGTGCATGCATTGCATGACTCTGTTCTTTTACATTTGTTAGGGCAGAGCGTGGCCTGTCTTCCCGTGAGCTTAGGAAGCATGTGTGTTCTGCCGTAGCTGGATGAAGTAGGGCATAGGTGTTCGTTATAGCCAGGTGCACGGTGGTGCTGTTGAGGTCAGTTATGTCCTTCCTGATTTTCTGCCGGCCGGATCTGTCGGTGACTGGCAGAGAGGTGCTGAGCTCTCTAAACGCGACAGTGGGTTTATGTTTCTTTGTAGTGTTGCCAGTTTTTGTGTCAGTCCACACTGTTTTTAGGCACAGGAATATGGAACGCTGTCGCGTCTTTTTGGAGAACTGGCCTCTTTATCGTTACGCCACATCCTTCTGTGTCCTGGAGGAGGCTCCTTGTCTGAAGGGTGCCCTGTTTGGTGTTAACGGGTGACCGCAGCTTTCTTCAGGTGAGTGTTAGCGTGGTATATCCTGCTCCACGGCAGCACTCTTAATCCACGTCTTTGTATTTAAAGTGATTTTTACGGTCGATAGCATGTTGTTGGGTCTCTTTTTAGAAAACCCTGTGCTCAAGCGATCCTCTCACCTTGGCCTCCCAAAGTGCTGGGGTTACAGGTGTGAGCCACCATACCTGGCCTCCCCCACCCCCCTTTTTTTTTTTAATGCAAAAGTGCTATTGATGGGATGGTGAGGTGTGTGGGCAGGGGAAGCTTTCTCTTATCCTATGATTGGGTCTGAGTCTTAAGTGAGCCTGTGCCCTGTGCTCTGACCTTTGTAAATCCTTCCCAGTCCCGCTTCTCACCCCCGCCTTAGGATGGCTAGAGGGGATTGGCATTGGGTGTCTCCCTTCCCCTACATCTGTCAGGCTGTGGCAAACCCCAAGTCTGTCTGTTAGGCCCTGTCATTGAGGGCCTTTGTTAAGGTGAACAGAATGCTCTGGACATATTTCAGAATGGCTACTTTCCTTCCACCTGCTGGAATGACAAGAGCGTTTTTCTCTGATCTATGCCCTGAGAACTTGGGCTGTTCCTGGAGGTGAAGCTCACAAACTCTGGGGGGCGTTCTAAGACAGGGCCCCCTGAAGTTTTAATCCTTGAGTATGTCCATGCTGAGCCTCAGGCCTTATTAACCGCCACAGAGGTTTCTGTCCGTGGGCGTTTGCTCAGTGAGCTGTGAGTCTGTGACCCTCTGTCTGTCCCTCTCATTATGGGGGGCTATTTGGCCTGTGACATTGTTCTCTGATGAGAATCTACAAAGAAGTGCTGATTTTCAGCTTGCACTTTTTCCTGGTTAGGACAGAATGCTGTATGAGAAGCCAGAAATTCTTATGCACTGGTCCCTTGGTTTTTAATTAAAAGGTTCCATAAATTATCTTGTCATAATTTAAAATGAATTCCATGACAATTTATTTGTACTTTTGCCACTTCTGAGAAATAATGTTTGACTCCATGAGGATGAAGGTCCAAAGTTTCAAACGAAAGGCCGAGTGAGTTAAAACGTTAATCAGAGGGCTGTGGGATTAAACAAGAAAAACACATACAGCTTTGCTTTTATTGGGTGTAAGTCTATCATGAAATACGGTATAGAAAAGATGTGTGCATGCTAATATGCTCTCAATTGGTTAGATACGTGTTCTCCATTGAATTTCTTAGCTGGAAACCTTTATAAATCATGACTGTAATGGAGCAAGTTAAACAGAACCAGAGAGTGAGTTCCGTTTGCTCCGGAATGAGTCGTCCTGCTCCGCCATGTACTTCAGCAGCAGTTCTCAATCACTTGTGCATAACTCACTGGGAGGAATTAGGAAATGGCCTTCCCAGTTCTGAAATTCATGAGAGACCCTTTTTCACCAAAGCTCCTTGATGATCTTACTGCAAAACATCCTTGAGGAAAGAAAACAGCATGAAAAAGAATGCGTGAAGCACGATCCTGATGTGCACTGGGTGAGGGTCGTCCTCCGGAGCCGCATGGTGCTGCTGGGGACACTGGACAGTGACACTTGGAGTATCCAGGCGAGGACTGTGTGGAGAGAAGGCGCATAGACATGAGGCAGCAGGATTTCTCACTGAGGGGGCGAGACTAGCTGGTCACAAGCAAGAGAAAGACGTGCAGGTGCAACTGATCAAGGAGGTGGAATGCAGGGAGTGATTGCTCCAACAGAGTGGTGATGTGTGGTCCACCTCCTGGACCGGTCACCTCCTGGACCGGTCACCTCCTGGACCGGTCACCTCCCGGACTGGTCACCTCCCGGACTGGTCCATCTCCCAGACCGGTCCACCTCCCGGACCGGTCACCTCCCGGACCGGTCCATCTCCCGGACCGGTCCACCTCCCGGACCGGTCACCTCCCGGACTGGTCCACTTCCCGGACCGGTCCACCTCCCGGACCGGTCACCTCCCGGACCGGTCACCTCCCGGACTGGTCCACCTCCCGGACCGGTCACCTCCCGGACTGGTCCACCTTCCCAGACTTGTCACCTCCTGAACTGGCCTATCTCCCTGCACTGGTCACCTTCTGGATTGATCACCTCCCCAGGCTGGTCCACCTTCCAGACTGGTCACCTCCCGGACTGGTCCGCCTCCTAGACTGGTCACCTCCTGGACTGGTCACCTCCAGGACTGGTCCATATCCTTGCACTAGTCACCTTCTGGATTGTTCACTTCCCCAGACTGTTCTGCCTCCCGGACTGGTCACCTTCCGGACTGGTCACCTCCCAGACTGGTCTGCTTCCTGGACTGGTCACCTTCCGGACTGGTCCATTTCCCGGACTGGTCACCTCCTGGGCTGGTCACCTCCCTGCATCGGTCACTTCCCAAACTTATCATCTCCCCAACTGGCTCTATCTTCTAGGACTGGTCACTTCCCTGGACTGGTCCATCTCCCCTCACTGGTCACTTCTCCAGGGTGGTCACCTCTCAGACCAGTCCACCTCCCCAGACCAGTCTACGTCCCCAACTGGTCCACCTCCCAGACTAGTTACCTCCTGGACTGGTCACCTCCCGGACTGGTTACCTACCGAACTGGTTACCTCCCAGACTGGCCACCTCCCGGACTGGTCACCTGTTGAGCTGGTCAACCTCCCCAGATCGGGTCACCTCCCCAGATCGGGTCACCTCCCCAGGCCTGTCCACCTCCCTGGAGGGATGGGCTCGTACTGCTTCCTGGCAGCTGCAGGCACAGTGGGGACTGGAACCCACTTGTCCTCCTGGAGTCCACATCCCACCCTGTCTCACTGGAGCCTGGATCTGTGTGGCCCAGTGAGCTAATGTGTGTCTCTTTCAATGCAACTCAAAAGAGCGTAAAACAACCGTTAACTAAATACTGTAGGATTTATTAATTAAAAACTCATTTAATCTATACCATTTTTGCATACATATTAAATCTGTAGCCTTAATAAATGTCCATTACTTCTTAAAATATAGAGAAATTGAGGATATTTCAACAATGAAATATATAATGGAGGAAGAGTGTAATTATTTTTCGGATAAAACTCTTTGGTCTATATAATTTTTCTGAGTTTAAAATAACACGAGAATTCACTCCAATAAAAAAGTAAACATTACTTTTCTCAAAAAATTTAATTGCAGAACTATTTACAGGAGGTGAACATCAGCGATACAGAAATCAGATGAGCATTATCACAGGAGGTTATGGAGGAAACGGTGCACACTTCCTTACAGTCAGCTGGGGGTGAAAAAAGTCATGGAAGGAAGGAACGCAAAGAAAGCAATCCTTCGATGCCTGAAAGGAGTGACCAGCGTTCTGGTAAGTTGCTAAGAAGTAAGAAATCGTGGTGATGAATAGCAGATTGCACGTTCAGATCAGGTATCCTGCATGCTACTAAATAGAATTTATCAAAAGAACCATAAAAGCATGAGAAAGAGAATTACATAAAATAGTTTAATTCCAGTGAAGGGACTTTGTACAGATGCTGGGTATTTGGCAGTCTGTTCATCTCACGCTCGATATGGTTTCAATTTTTATATATATATATATATTTATATACTTCTTTAAAACTTGAACTAAACAGCTAGCTTCCTGGTTCTAACATTCCTTGAATTTCTATAGGAGGCATTTAATGCAGTCCTTAGGCCACACCTGGGTATTTTGGTCTGCAGTGTAAGGTGGGGGATGAGTGGTGTCTCTCTGCAGGGGGGACCTGTCCCGTCTGAGAGCAAAGTGGCTTACCATTCAGAAGGAAGCGTTCAGAGGACCCTTCCCCCTTGCTGCTCTTGAGGAGAAGCTTTCAGTTCAGCAAACCAGTTAGAGTGGGGTGAGGGAGACATTCATGCGGAGCCCTTTGAAAGTGATATGATCATATTACTCAAATGAGTGGGGCTGGGTCATGGTGCTATTCTGGGGGTGAGCGGCTTCCGTAAGGTACCGTGGTCAGGCTGGGAGCATCCTTTGTGGTACTGGCAGACGCAAACCAACACACTCTCTAGGGAGACCGTGGTCTGTTTGAGGGAGAAATTTGTACTTAAATTTGTCTGAGAAACCTGGTGTCAATCTTTTCGTGCCTTATCGCCTCTCCTCCATTGAGTAGGTGAAAGCTGGGATGCCCAAGGCTTTCAGGTCCTGAATAAGCACCAATGAGAAAAGAATTACATAAAATCTAAGAAAGTCGGGAGGTGAACTCTGTCACCTTAGTGTGTATATACAAAATCTGTTAAAAAGTAGTTTGATAGTAGGTAACGAACATGTCCTCTGCAAAGAAGTCATCTGTCAAGTGTTTACATTGAAACTTGAAAGAATTTAACACTAGATAAAAACGCCAGGTTAGGACAGCAGTTAGTAAAATTATGGACATTTTTCAACGTGGCAAGGATGGAAGTTGGTTATTTCCTGGAGCTTTCCCACAGACCGCCTCTGCGCTCTCTGAAGTAGGGAATCGGTGGGGGAGCCTTGCGCTCTTCGTGGTTTGAGCCAGTGGGTCTGACTTGGTTTTTGCTGTTTCCCCATGCATGCAGTTACCCGCTTCCAAATTATTCTTTCCCTTCATCACTTAAATGCTTAGTTTATCTCCTCATTTCATCTAAGAGGCAACTGAGCTTAAGTAATGGTGAAAATGTGATCTAATTCTGGCTGGTGCTGGGTTCTTGTTCTTGGAAGCATCTAGAAATGGTTAAAATCAAGGCCAGAAGCTAGGAGAATGCCCCTGGTAGTTATTTCCCCATTTCCAAACCTTTCCAAAGACAGTCTCACGGCCTCTGCCTCTGGTGGTCCCCGAGTAGCTCTGAGATGTTTGCCACCCGCCTGGACTCTGGCAGCCTTCCCTGCAGAGCTGGAGGGCGGCATTCCAGAAGAGGCCGGGTCCTAATCCTTAGCAATAACTCAGACCTTCACCACCTGTTCCAGGAGCTCAAAGGACTTAGAGCCAGTATGTCACTAATCCTCACAACGTGTCCTCATGTTGAGGGAGATGGGCAGGAGCTGTAATCCCCTGTCTAGAGGAAACAACAGACATAGAGGAAGTGAGATGAGCTGCTGGCTAAGGGTGACTCAGAGCCACGCTGCCTGATTAAACAGCCTAGAGATTCCTAGCAACAACTCCTTCATTTCCAGAATATTCTGCTGCCACTCTGTGCTGGGGGACATTCAGCTGAATGCATAGAAGCAACCCTTTCCTTCAGCACTTGATGGCCAACAATGCGTCGCAACTCCCAACTAGCAGCAAGAAGACGGGCCTCCCGCGGGGAAGCCGTGGGATCTGATCTGACCTTGTGCGGTGCGTGTCACGGCGGACGCGGCACCAGATGAAGCGTGGTGCGTTGCCTGAGCCCACAGAGTTACGGATACTGACGGGAAAGGGGTCATCTTGTCCATCTCTTAAGCTCGTGGTTTTCTATTTTATTTTCAAGTTTTGGAAGCTCGTTTTCAACCCATGCCTACAAAGAAGTGCAGACAGACATGCAGATGAAAACAAGGGAACCCTCCAACATTCTGGGGGGTGCGGTCTGAAACTGCTGTTTGGAGCTACCTGTCAAATCTGCAGTTAGAAGAAACACGAAGTTCAGGCTTGAGAAGAGGGCCGGGAAGTGAGCAGGCACACACCGTGTGGAATTTGGTTACTTAGGCCCGGGTTGGGGAAGCTCATTTCTGTGCTCGTGGGTGAGGCGAGTCCGGTTTTCAGACACGTGCGGGGCCAAATGCAGCATCCAGGTGCCCTCCCTGAACCAATGCTGTTTGGGGCAACACTTCTATGTCTGTACCAGCGCACACCCTCTTACACGTTTTCTGCCGCCTCTCCCTGGTTTGTGGGGGGGCCCATTATCAACAAGGATGGCCATACTGGTGACTGGGGTCCCCAGGCTGACTCAGTCATGGCACAGGGCTCCTGCCCACTGATACACCCGGGGATCCTGTCGGAGTTCTGAGCAAGGCCAACTGATGAAATGCAGCTGAACTTGAGCTGCGTCTCCTTAATGCTCAGGACCACAGGATGGCGTGACTTGATGGAGGTCCTGCTGATAGGAAAGGCCTTTCTGAGGAAGACTCAGACCCGCCTCCCTCACTCCCTACTCGCGCCCAAAAGGTTTGGCCCAAACCGGAGAGCTGTCCCTGATGGAGCACATTTTGTGGTCACCACAGGTACTTCAACCTTCACTTCCCTGCAAATTCCATCCTGCATTGGAGCAGCAATGCCTACAAGGACCTAACAAAACAGATGAGCCTATTTATGAACGCAGGGCCTTCTAATGACGGGCTGGGAAGAATGGTGCTTAATACGGCGTTGAAAAGGCAAGAATCAAGACAGGGAAACGAGGATGTGCACTCCAAGAGAAAGAAGCAGAACCTGCGCATGTGTGTGCTCTGCCACTGTGACTTCCAATCAATCTGGCCACTTTCTTAAGAGCCATGGGGGGAGAAATTCCCTCCAGTTAGCAGGGCACTGATTTTATAGGTTTTTTTTTAAGGAAAAATAAACCCAGATAACCTTACATGTAATTTATATTTTTATCTGATCATATGCCTTTCCATGAAGTGCCTGAAGTTTTCAGAACTGGAGTTGACAACATCAATATTTCCTTTTAAACAAAACTATTTTTTTGGTATCATAAACAGTTCATTTTTTATATACCACTTTAAGATGGTGATGGAAATTTGCTGAGAAAAATGTAAAAATTGTCGTGGATAACAACTAGTTTTACTTCACACACAATAACACATGAAGACGCGTGAGATGCGTTACAAGGAAAGCGCTCTGGTTAACACGTAGCATTCTCCTTTCCTGGGTTAGATGCTAAGTCCTGTTTATCATACTTGTGTTTTATAACTAAAGCCTTCAACATAGCAGGATCCACTTGTTGGCTATAAGGAAAGTGTCTGGGTCTCACCCGTTTTCGGCCGTATCTTTCGGGAATGTGGGTGTGGGGTTATAGCAAACACCACATTCTCTAGGATGATGTTCCTAGAACATCATGCATCATTTTCAGCCATGTTTTCCAAAGGATGTGTACTCCTTTATTAAAATTATATTTTAAATATGACGAAATGGTCACATGTGAGCTCCATGGCCTGTATCTGCTAGAAGTGGCTGAAACAAGTTAGCTTGAGTGACTAACACAAGTATCATAAACAGGTTTATTTTTCTTTACATGTACAATACATAAACATGGCTTATCTTCCGCGTTTCATGGTAGAATGTCACCTGCATGAGAACTGAGTATATTGCACTTGGTTATGTAACGCGGACGGGTAACATTCCATCAGGTCTAGCAGCAGGTATCCGTTCTACCATTGAATCATCATCTTTGGAACATGGCGGACCAAGCAGGACATATGCACATTCACCACGTCGAGTCACCAACCTCTGTGCGATTTAGTGGTGGGTTAATCTGCTCACTTAGGGATGGTTTTAGGCCAAGACACTGGGGATTGTAAAATAACAATGAATTTACAAAACATAAGAAATTAATCCACAGCCAGTGAATGTTTTCCTCTAAGCAGAGATCGTTGAATCTGGGATCTAAGACAGATAAGTATTGTCTGCCTTAACAGTTTGTTTTTATATGTTTTGTATAAGTTCAAGGAAATGAGTTAAACATATCAGCTGCCAGTAGGTAGAACGCTGTGAGGAGGTGACGTGTCTGTAACAGATCCAGGGTACATTTCCTTTCACTGGGAGTGTACACTGACTTTGCTTTTCTGTGGTTATTTCTAAACAGCAGAGTTCATCTGAAATCATACAGCATTTTAAGTCTAAAATGCCAATACTTGCAGATACATTTGTTTTAACATAATAGAGTGGATACAGGAAGAGGCGTCATCACTGTACACTACTCAAGATTTAGGTAGAAAAATGCTTTGAACACTCTGGGGAAATAGGATTCATTTATAGAAGAATATTTCAGGGAATTTTTTTTTTTGCATTTTTCAAGGAGATACATTCGTACTGATTTTTGCTTCCAAATATATTTTAAGGCTGTTTGGTAAAATATATACCAGATATGAGGCTTGATTTACAGGGTTTTGTTTTTACAGGGAAATCTTTACTCAGCTTTAAAAAAGTAAAACTTTGAAGCTAACATGCTTTATCAGCTCTGCTCCCAATGGTCCCATGTGCAGTGGGATATGGGAAATGAGGCAGGGGAGTGGCTGTGGCGCGGGAGGATGCTCTGGCGCAAGGGCGCACCCAACACCCTGCCAGACGCAGGCTGCAGAGGGGTCGGGGACGTTGTAAAGTGCAAATCAAGTTTAGAGACAAAGTGCTGTGGGTCGTGGAAAGCTGTTCGGCCTGTGGCTAAGGACACGGGACTCCTCGAAGCTGGGAAGGAAGACCTGGTGTTCGGGTGGGAACGTCTGTCTGGAATCGCAGTCCTGCCTTTGCTCTGAGTCATAATGAGAACTGTGACACTGTAACCCAGTGGAGAGATCGGATAGGCTTTTCCTTTGGAGACTGGTCTGAATGGTGAACAGAAGTCATGTGGGGACAGTGGTCGTGGCGGCTAAATTTAATCACACTCTCGGAAAGCCTATTAATCAGCGCGGTTCCTAGTTTCCTCTGGTGCCGACCTGAGAGTCGTGAACACTAATTACTTTTTCGAATTCCACAGCTGGAAATCGCAACAGGTGACCTCTTTTTCTTTCATGTCTAACACAGGCAAGGAATCTATCTTTACTTTAGGAATACTGCATAGGACAAAAGAATTGTGGAAAAATACAAATGTAAACTACGTTTCTTCTTCACCATTTAAACTGAGATATACTTACCACTCACATTCATATTTCTTAGACTTTTTACAGCATCACAACTGCCATTTTAAACAAGCAAACTTTTTGTTTTGTGTTTTTTGTAAGGATACCCTGGAAAGTCAGCTGATAGAGCAATTTGAGAATATATACATACATTAAAAAAATCCCGTGGAGCATAAACGGTGAAACTTAAGGAAAATACTGGGGTTGTATTTTAAGTTACAAAGAAATAAAAAATACAGCGACTGTTTCATAGAAGTAAGGACATTTTCTTCCCTCTATGCTCCCAGCCCTCTCCCTCTCTGTGCGTCACTGCCCTGTGGGAACACTCAGAACGCTCAGCTTCTCTGTTGAACGGGTAGATGCGGTGCTGGGTATTTTGAGTGGGTTCAGACTTGTCAACCCCTGGGTCTTGGAGAACCGTATGGCGGGGAGTTTGTGGTTGGAGAGATCACTGTCCATCACAGTAAGCTTCACGCAAGGAGCCTAATGTTTTCTACTTGTGACAAACAGGAGTAGGAGGGCGGAGCGGGCGGACGGCCCGGCCTCGGAGCAGGAGCTCGGGTGTGCGAGGGGGATGGGCCTTTCTTTCTGCACTTCATCTTGTAGCACCTTCCACTTGGGTGTCTAATGCCTCTAGGGAGTGGTGAGATGCACCCATTTATAGTTATTTGTTATTCTTACCTCTAATTATCACACAATTTATAAAAATAGAGATAACAAAATGTAAGGTGGGTTTCAGCTCCAGGGGCGTTTCTCGCCGTCCTCGGAGAACACGGAGGAGTCAGGTCTCGCCACACCTGTCCCTCAGAGCCGAGTGTGAGCCACGCCACCACTGAAGAAAAGCAGAAGTCGTCCTCGCCACGAGCTCGTGGACTCTGAGGCCACCGACCGCGTTCCACTGTGTTCACGGCACAAGGAGCAGAACAGCAAGGGCGTGTTCAGTGGAAGAAATGAGACAGAAGCCACCGGGGAGGCAACAAACTGTACAAGCGTCTTGTGAAAAAGCAGAAGCGACCAAGGGGAAGGTGGCTGCCCTCCGTCCTCAGAGCCGGGTCTGGGCCTCGGGGATGTAGATCTCGATGCTGTCCGCGCGCTCTGTGGCCGAATTCTGCCTGAAGGACGCCGCGCGCTTGGCGGCCATGAGTCGTCTCCGGGCTTCCTGACGTTGTCTGTCGGGCAGGTCCAGGGATTTTTCTCTCGTGATGGGAAACTTTCCTTTGAGGGGCTTCTTTGGTATTGGAGGTGGGACCTTTCTTTCTTCCTGAAAAGCACCACAAGTCAACATTGGCGGGTGGTCAGAGGGGGAGTCCTAAGAGCTTGTGAGCTTGGCGGCCCTGGGGTCTGGGCATGCCCTTCCCGACTGAACCCTCCCGGTGGCATCCTTCGTTCCCTTCCCACGCTTCCCCTGGACCCTGACCCCCAGGTCACAGGTCTGCCTTCTGCACAGTGTATCATTTGCATAAGCTGCCTCAAACTCTTCAAAGGGGCCAGAGGCGTCTGCAGCCGTGTTCACAAGTCAGGAAAAACTTCCTGCACATTCACACCTTGCATCTGTGCAGTCTCTGAGTTATTCTGACATCGCTGCCCAGTTCTGGCACTTCCTCTCCGAGCACTGGCCAGTACCTGCATGGCCAAGCTCACAGCATGACGGGGCGTTTGGACATGTCGCTGGACATCCCTACTAAACACTGGAGGGCTTCCAGCAGACTGTAGAGTTCCAGTGTGCTCATGGAAACCCTCTTACATGACTGGAATGCACTGGCCGAATTATCTTCCTGGCCTAAAACCTCATTGACATGGACGATATTTATAAAACCACTATTCACTTGCTTGCTTTGTAAAAAGATGCAAGTAAGTATTTCTGACCCTTAGGTCAGATTCTCGGGGAAGTCATGCTAAAATACGCCGTGTGCCTTTTTACAAAGATAAATCTCAAAATTCTGCCACAAATGTGACGGTGAGGCAGCTGCTCCCATGGATGGTCTGTGTTCACGGTTACACTGTTCCTAAAGACAGCGGACCTGCCCTGTCCCCTTCTGGACGGAGCCATATGGGGACTCTCCACAGCCTGCTGTTTCCTTCCCAGGAAAGGGCGCGTGACAGAAGACGTCAGAACTCCTTTCCTTTCCTAAGCAGGTATCTAGTTTTGGGGGAGAAAAACACAAAACTTCTGCTTGTGTCTGTCTTCAGCCTCTAAAAAGATTCCAGGGGGAGCCCAGAGATGCTTGGACAGCAGGCAGTTGTATGAGGAGGCTGGCGGCATGGCTGCATGAGAGCATGAGGCAAGAAGGCTGCTTTGGCATGTGGAACTTTGTTCCTTCGGCTTATTTTACGTGACCTAGGCCAGAAGCAATGACGCTTACCTGACTTTCTGGCATCCGTCTAAAACCGCGGGGGATGAGCTCATTGCAACCTTCAGCTACTTTAACAAGTAATTCTTGTTTTCAGCCCGTGGTAACTATCATCATAGTTCAGGGGATGCCAAGAGAAGAGGACACGAGGTCTCTTCCATCTTTTGGTGTCCCTGCACTATGAGCCTGTGAGGCGTACACATCAGCACTACTTGTGGGGGTCCCCCCTTTAAAGGAGCTCCCTGGCCTGCAGGTGTGGCCCTGTAGGAGTGTCCAGCAGCTGGACTCCGCCCTCCTACTCCTGTTTGTCACAAGTAGAAAACATGGAAGTGGAAGATGCCATGTTCGGGAGGGGCGGGCCGCCTCTCCAGGCATGGAGCCTGCACTGTGCTAGAGACCTGCTTTCTGGTTTTGAGGATCATACCCTACATGCAGCTTGGGTAGACGGGCTTGTGTTAGCTCTCGATGACCAAAGAATGAAAACAGACAGAACCACTGTGCGCACTTGGGCTAAAGTACGTTCCGCTGGAGCAGCCTCCTCGGTCAGCAGCGTCACTGGTGGGTCCCCATCTCAGATCCAAACCGTGGCTTACCTGGCCCTGCTGAGTCCCACGCATGGCTTACGTGGACCCTGCTCACCACCGCCTGCCCCGTCACCTGGGATGAGAGGGAACCCATGGGTCGGGGGCATCCAGCCTGGAACTGCACTCGCGGCCAGGGGCACCCTCTGAGAGAAGCAGGTGATAAGGGCGACCAGCCCTGGCTCTCGCTCTGGCGACCCAGATGTGACTCCCTGCTTCCCCAACGTGTGCTGACTTGATTTTCTGTCACTTTAGTTGATAACGTTTGTCTAGAAAAAGCCAACTGTGGTTCCTCAGCACATGCCTCCAACATGTGAGGAAGCCAGTGTCTTTGCTGCTAACTCAGAACTATCTACAGTCCTTCTGATGACAGCACCATGGAAGACTGATTGATCTATAGGAAGCTTAATTCACCAAATTGTTGAATGAGGTATAAAATGTCGCCTTGCCTATAGCAGCCATACTAGAAGGTATATTGAATGGCAGATAGTCCCTCATCAGGCCTAAAACTTTCTCTGTGGGAAACCAGCTTAATATTTGCACAATCAGAGTAAGTTTGATGAAAATAATTCAGAGGTGAGACCCGCTCAGGAATGAGGCTGCAGATTTGCTTGTGATCTTGGCTGATGTCTCTTTGAAAGACCCTATTATTTACCACCTGTGCCCAAGGCTGCAATTCTGCCCCACTTGGGGCACATGCTCACACAAGCACGTGCTCACACACATGTGAACACACGTACACAGGAAAATTTGCTCCCGTATTGCCAGCAGAAGACTGAGAACCTCGTCTTCTTGATGTATCTGCAGCACGTGGTTACTGTGGAGGGAAAGGGTATTGCTGGGAGCCCGCTCTGCACGGGCGCCTTTACCTCTCTCTGAAGCAGGTGGTTACCGTGGTGGGAAAGGGTATTGCTGGGAGCCCGCTCTGCACAGGCGCCCTTACCTCTCTCTGAAGCAGGTGGTTACCGTGGTGGGAAAGGGTATTGCTGGGAGCCCGCTCTGCACGGGCGCCCTTACCTCTCTCTGCAGCAGGTGGTTACCGTGGTGGGAAAGGGTATTGCTGGGAGCCCGCTCTGCACGGGCGCCCTTACCTTTCTTTCTGGAGACTCCATCATCTTCCAGTCGTTGAGCCGCAGCCGCTGCAGCTCGTCGAACTTCATGCTGACGTCCTCGACAGAGAGCTGCAGCATGTCCCAGTAGCCGGCCAGGTCCTGCGACGTTGGCCTCGGCATGGCACTGGGGTCCTGGGAATACACACAGGGGGTTCAGATCTGGGAGAGTCTCCCACGGGCACAGGGCTGGGCCTTTCCTCTTGAAAGGCGGATTAGGGAGAAGCCTGGCTGATTCCGCCGTGAGACAAATATTTGGGATCTCGTGCCATGCCTCGATGACAGTTAACTTTAGCACAAGCATTTACTGATGGCTTAAAAAAGGGTAGCACAGCGGTTCATTGTTCCACGTTGCAAATGCCAGGAATGGGGCTGATGGGAGTTTCTAAATGCTTGACAGCTCACAAAAGCAGTAGGACCCTGTGTTTTTGGTTACCTGTGGGTGATTCAGAAGGGACAGGGCTCTGTGAGCCTGCCTTGGTACTGGCCTGGCGGCGGCGGGGAGCCAGCTCGGAGCCTGTTCTAGACCTGTGTGTTCTCTGACGGCTCTTGGCTCTCATTCTAATGGCAAGGACATCTTACCAATGTAACGCGCCAAGGAACAGGATGCTCTCACCACGTGGCACCCACTGTAGAGGCAGAGGTGAGGCTCTGCGCTGCAGCCCCGGGAAGCGTGGGGCCCAGAGATGTGCTTGGTTTCTCTGCAGGGTGCCTGATACATGATTTCCACCAGCTGCCTGCATCTGTTTATTTTTGAGATAGGGTCTTGCTCTGCCACCCAGGCTGGAGTGCAGGTGTGATCCCAGCTCACTGCATGCGTGACCTCCTGGGTTCAAGAGATCTGCCTGCTCAGCCTCCCAGGTAGCTGGGACCACAGGCATAGGCCACCACACTGAGCTAATTTCTTTAATTTTGTAGCAATGGCGTCTGGCTATGTTGCCCAGGTGGCGTCAAACTCCTGGGGTCAAGTGACCCTCTTACCTCAGCCTCCCAGAGTGCCGGGATTACAGGCATGAGCCAGCATGCCTGGCTTGCTGCCTATGTTGAAATCCGAGTAACTTTTCCGGGAGCGGTTCCCTTGATTCAGTGGGGGCTCAGAGAGGAGTTTCTGGTGGGTGGACATTCAACTGGATTTGCTTACGGGTTCAGCAGTACACACTCAGCATGACCTGAACTTCTGTTTTGTTCGACACCCACATCAAAACAATCACGGTCGGCTCCCACCCCCTTCTCTGGCACCCACCTGAGGGCAGCCGCACCCCTGGGAAGAGCAGCACTGGTGAAAGCTGGACAGCTCTGTGACTGCTGTCCCTGGCTACCCTCCTCTCGGCCGAGTCTGTTCTTCTCTGCGGCCACATGAGGGCAGCCTTGGCTGCTCAAAGCCCGGGCAGGCACTTGAGCTCCCCAGGAACCCAGGGAGGGCGGCCCTGGCCACAGGCGGGAGCCTGAACTCTGTGGGTGTGTCACAGTGCCTGGGAACCAGGCCATGTTCTGCACCGAAGTCAGTTGAGGGATGCAAGGAGCTGCAGCCGCAGGGCAGGGCAGGCTGGATGAGAAGCAGTAGGGGAAGCTGCTCAGACGCCGTGGGGGTGGTGCCTGCCTGGCTTCCAGAAGTCTCTGCCAACCTAAGAACGCCCCTTCTTTCTGTAGGGCTGGCCATGGCTGCGCCTGAAGGCATGGGGGAGGCGGAGTGCCTCCTCCTCGGGCGCCCACAGCTGGCTGGTCCCAGTCACATGTCCACATGGCCGGCTGCTGTGGCGGAGGCTGCCCTGGCCTGAGAGCAGGAATTGCCTTCTAATGCTCCTCTCCTTGGCCAGCCACATTCCCTTCCTTTGGGCTCATGTGGACCACATGCTGGGCTGGACGGGCACAGCCTGGCATGGGCCTGGCATGGTCAAGATTTTTTTTGTGTTTTCTGTTCTCTTTTGGTGGGGGAGGCAGTTGCATCTGTACCCACTGAACATTCAGAGACGATAAGGTATTTATAGTAAAAGAACAAGTCAATGGTTTATAATACAATAAAAGCCAATGGCAGTGCCTTGTTCCTTGTTAAATGGCCACCTTACATTCATCCAGCTCTGTGGCTCTGGCATCCAGCGTCCATTGTGTCCCGTGTTGCGGCCTGGGGCAGCTCTGTGTGTACTGGAGGGTTCTTGGGTGCACACACCTTCAGGGTGGGGTACGTTCAGAGGCAGGCTCAGTGGGTCCAAATGAGACTGACGACGTCAAACTGCTGGTCTCACAGGCACAGCAATCAGGCCACACGCTTTGAGGGAATGTTCTCAGTGCTGCTTTTGAGACGGAGTCTCGCTCTGTCACCCAGACTGGAGTGCGGTGGCGCGATCTCAGCTCACTACAGCCTCTGCCTCCCTGGTTCCACCAATTCTCCTGCCTCAGCCTCCAGAGTAGCTGGGACTACAGGTGCCCACTACCACGCCGGGCTATCTTTCCAGTATTATGTGCCTTCTGGTTGTGTCACAAGCCACCTGCACACCCTGAACCGGAGAGGCTCTGCTCCCTGTGGTCCATCCTCAATCTCAGGGTGGGGTTCTGACATTTTCTGGGGTCACTCTTTGACTTAAAGCTTAGTTACCTACCGACAGCCTCCAGCAGGAGGCGCTGCTGCTCTGAGCTGTGGACCATTCGGCTTTGCTGAGCAAAGCATCAGTTAAGGCGTTAGCACTCCCCTCCCCAGGCCTGTCTGTGGCACCACCTCCTCCCCACACCAGTCTTGCCCCGGCAAACATTTCGGAGATGTTTTGTACTAATCCCGAATAGAAGTTGAAAAGATGTAGCCAGGCCCACGATTTCAAAACTCAAAAGGCATAACAATATTAGGGTGAATACTTTTAAGCCCAATATTAGCTCTTTCCGGCAGAGCAGAAAGGAACACTTAGCAGGCCTGAGTGTGCACCTCGGGCTGTGTGTGGGAGGCTCTGAACCAGTTTCCTAAAGACAGTGCCTGGCTAGGCTCACCCAAGTCCGCGGAAGGCTGGAATCGTCAGTGGCCAGAAGCCATTCCTTTCAAGGGAATCCACAGATACCACGGAGAAGGCAGGACCGTGCACAGGTAATGAGAGCTCCGTGTTTAAACAGCTACACGTCTCTTTCAAGGTGCTCAGAACCTTTGTTTCCCCCTTTTGAATGATGACTATGACTTCGTCAGAGTGACGTGTTGGTGACTCTAAGTTCGTGGTGAACGTCAGCGGGGCTGATTGGAAAGTGTTAGAGGGGCATACTTTTGAATGATCCTAATGAAAAGACGTGACCCAACTGTGGCTTGCTTGTCCTTTGATCTGGAAGAACATTCTTATGTCTCCTTGTACATGAAAAAGCCAAAGAAAACACCATCAAAACACCTGGTACCACTGCTACCAACCACCGGCCTGGCGGAGACCTATTTGCATTTTACTGAAAATGTTTGGTCTGAAAATAAATCAATGTATGTATCAGACAACCTATTCAGTAGCTAACTATGACTTAGCTATTTCTCAAAGTACAGCGAGTACCTTAGTCAGCTAAGGAAAAGTACATTTACATGTATCTGTGTAGACGAATGTACATATAAAATATATTAACATGTATATGTAAACTTACACATATAGTATATATAAAATCCATATGTATGTGCAGGCAAATGTATAATATAAAAATATATTAATATGTAAACTTACATATATTTTATACATACTATTTGCCTACACACATACTATATATATTTTATATATACTATACATTTGTATATGATATATATGATATATATTTTATATATACTATACATTTGTATATGATATATATGATATATATGATATCTATTTTATATATACTATACATTTGTATATGATATATATGATATATATGATAT
>CM052661.1:1112130-1155257 GCA_028533165.1 Leontopithecus rosalia | reverse complement strand
GCCATTGCACTCCAGCCTGGGTAACAAGAGCGAAACTCCGTCTCAAAAAAAAAAAAAGTAAAGAATAAACTATCTTTGTTGTATGTGTGTGTTTATTTTATTTTCGAGATGGAGTTTCGCTCTTGTTACCCAGGCTGGAATGCAATGGCGCGATCTCGGCTCACCACAACCTCCACCTCCTGATTTCAAGTGATTCTCTTGCCTCAGCCTCCTAAGTAGCTGGGATTACAGATGCCCACCACCATTTTTAACAGAGATGGGGTTTCACCATGTTGGCCAGGCTGGTCTTGAACTCCTGACCTCAGGTGACCTGCCTGCCTCAGCCTCCCAAAGTGCTGGGGTTATAGGTGCAAGCCACCACACCTGGCTTGTGTGTATATACGTGTTTTAGAGACAGGCTCTTGCTCTGTCACCCAGGCTGGAGTGCAGTGGCATGATTCTACACCCTCCAATTCCTGAGCTTAAGCCATCCTCCCGCATGGCCGCCGAAAAGTGCTGGGATTACACGTGTGAACTACCATGACTGGCCGCAATATAGTTCTATGAAGGGAAAAATTTAACCACTTAAAGATAGGGGCATTTTTAAAATTGCATTTAGACTCGTCAAATAAAATACTCTGTGCAAGGGGCGTAGGGAAAACCCCACACCTCCTGTCTCCAAGCCTTCGCGCTGCCTGGCTGTTCATCTTCCCCTGTGGGCACGGCCACTCCTGAGTCTGCAGTGAGCGTGGCCACTGCTTTGTAAATGATAGCTTTGGCAGATCCTAGCTCACCACGGTCCCCGAAACCACACATGAATCTCCTGGGACCCATGTCTTATCGCTACCCTGGGCCCACTGATTTCTGTTAGATTTTATTTGCTGGAGCAATAATTCAACATGATTCCACAGAGCATGCCCAGTACCAGTATGTGGCTTTTCTGTGCCTGAGTCGGCACTTGGGGCTGGGGCTGGGGCTGCCCACCAGGCAGGAGGCAGGTGATCTAAGCATCTCATCGCTTCTCCATCTGCACCATGTCTCCCCATCATTAGCTTTCCGCGTGGGTGCTCCCAGGTGGGGCTGTCCTTCCTGGAGCTCACTCGTGGGGCATCTGCTGCTGCTTCTGGCCAAACGGATGATTTCACCTGCTCTTTTTGCTCTCCCTGGAGATTCTCTGCAGAGTACGAATCACCAACCTACATGACACACCCTAAAACTCAAAGTGCTGCTGGTTTGACTGGTCCAGCCTTTTGCCTGCTTTCACTGGAAGGAAGCCATGTGAAGCCGACTCACAAAGGCTGATGGAAAATGGCATAGGAAAAGGGGCATCTATCCTGGGATTCACCCCCTCAAAGGCAGAGGCAAAAGATCCATCCCCACGTGCACCTGCAGCTTTATGTACTTCAGGAGGGAATACTGATGTCCTGGAGGTTTTGCCCAGAAACGTGCAGGTGCCTGGAGCTCAAGGGACCTGGCAGACCCGCCTGTGACTTGCCTGGGGATCTCGTGCCAACTCACTGGGTCTGGGTGAGGCCAGAGAGTTCCTTTCTTTGAGTGTTCAGGAGATGCCCCTGCTGGCTCCTGGGGCACACCTGACTATGGAAGCCTACAGAGCATTTCCAGACGTTGAAACCCAGGTCCAGGGATGTACACTCAATCCCCATAGGTTCCTCCACAATGGCTCTTTCTCCAAACATTCCTTAAGAGTCAGTCCGAGAGCCAGTTACTTGTGAGACTGATTCCACGTGATCCAGAAACCGGCATTACAGACCCCGCATCCTGCCGCCCAAGCTAGGGCTGCCGCGGTGTCTCCGTAGCCTGACTTCAGGGAAAAGGAACCACAGGTTGTGGCCACAAAGGGCCTTACTCTTCACGTAATAAAATGCTCTGAGCCAGTTGAAAATGCTGTTGCAGAGACAACCTGGATTGGAAAGGGCTTATGACACGCTGTGACCTAGAAGCCAGCCACGCAGCAGTGTGTATGGTAAGCTATTCACTTGTTAGAACACGAAGGCCTGGCATTCTGTATCCCATGTTCTTACAGTGATTTTCTTCTGGGTGAGATAATGGACTTAAAAATGCATTTTTCTAAAACGAAGAGTTTTGCTCCCCAAGGTTTTATTATGAAACCTTTCACACATGCAGACAACTGGGAAGTATAGCCCACAGCTGCCTCCCCGTGCCGTGGAGTCAGCGTTAGTGTTACCATGTGCTATCTTTTTCTGAGCCCTTTACCTGCAACCCCCTTGTGGAACCAGGGTCACTGTCACCCCCACGAAGGTGACCATAGTCCCCGAATACCATCTAATTCTCTGTTGCTTCTAGGGTGTGAAAAAGATGAAAAGGTGTAACTTTTAATGAAAGGAAATAACTCGGATGACACTTTGGCATTGTCTGTCTTGAGAGGAGGATGGAGGGATGTCTCCCGGGCGTCTCAACACCAGGGCCTCGTGCGTTCACAAATCTGCTGAAAGAAGGGTTGCTCTTCCTTGGATCTGATTTGCCAGCCAGCCTGGGAATGGAGAAGGGAGGGGAGGACTTGAGAAGAAGCTGGGAGCTGCTGGCCACGTGGCACAGGATGGAGCTGGCAGGGCTCTGAGTTGGGGCGAGTCTGGGGGTGTGGGGGGAGAGTGAAGGGGCCGATGCATTCGGTGGAGAAGCAACTGGAGGTGGTGGGGCTTCCGCAGTTTCTTGCGGGGGTGATAGCGAAAGCGCCTCATTCTTCCTCCATGTGCTGATGCCCCCAGAATGAACGTGTTCTGCAGCCCTGGTCCACTGATGACGAGGGGAGGAAACGTCTTTGCTTTGGAAATGCTGGATTTTGCCTGGGCACCATGGCTCACACTGTAATCCCAGCACTTAGGGAGGCTGAGGCGGGTGGATCTCTTGAGGTCAAGAGTTCAAGACCAGCCTGGCCAACATAGTGAAACCTCCTGTCTACCAAAATACAAAAATTAGCCAGGCATGGTGGTGCACACCTATAATCCCAGCTACTCGGGAGGCTGAGGCAGGAGAACTGCTCAAACCAGGGAGGCAGAGGTTGCGGTGAGCGAAGATCGCGCCATTGCCCTCCAGCCTGGGTGACAAGAGCAAAACTCCAACTCAAAAACAAACAAAAAACAGAAAAAGAAATGTTGAATTTTGATTTCTTTTGTATTCTAAAGCCTGCATAATTAATGAAGATATTTAAAGGGATTATTTTAAGCAAGTTTTGCTAAAGAAATAGATAGAAGTGGATGAATAAATGAGTTTGTTTTACCAACTCTATGCTTCCTAAAACTGTAACTAAAAAGTTTTTTTCTAAATTTGAAGTTTAATTCCCAATTTTCACATTCCTCTTAAAGTGAAATTCAACTGAACTATTAATACAACGTACTTCAATTTACACTCTTTAGCACAACATGAATACATGGGCAATATCTTGGTATCGACTTAATGTAGTGAAGAGTTATTATAAAGGGTATAAATTGAATATTGCTAGGGAGAGATAATGAATGTCAAAGAGTGTAGCTAATGACATGCCTGCTAATGGCAGGAGAATTTTGCTGTTCAGTGAATGAGAATGATTTTATCTGATGCCTATAATGTAAATAGCTTCCTATAATTGCAAAGAAGGTGAAGTGAAAATTCGATTTATTCTCTTCGGTAGACGTCTCTAATTTTGAAATGGTTTAGACACTTTCAGGAGCTGCGCTAAGGACTATTCTCATCAGAATGCAAATTCACAAAGAACCTGTGCCTTTGATGTATATAGAAATTTGATTAACATGCTTGGCTGTTTTATTTTTTCTAGAATTCCGGTTCTGTCTAGATTTGCTAGGAAGTAACATAATGTACAGTTTTCTGGTGTTCTAATATTTGAAGTGCAGTTTTATGAAATTTGCAGAGTCTGAAATGATCATCTGAGTATCGTAACCTCTTGGATCCTGAGATTCCATCACTAATTTTGTAGTGGGGTCTGCTGAGGCTACGCCGCCCAGAAGTCCCCTTTTGAGATCTCGGCCTCCTCATCTTCACGTTTTGAGCACACGTTTCTTTTTGTGTTTTTAATGGCTTTGTCACAGTTGCACATATTCCTGGGGGCACACGTGCTATTTGGACGCATGTCTACAATGTGCTATGATGAAATCACGGTGACTAGGACATGCATCACCTCAAACATTGGTCTTTGTGCGTTGGAAACATTACAGTTCTAGCTATTTTGAAGTACGGAATACACTATTAACTTTTTTCTTACTGTACTGTCGGATACTGCAACTTATTTCTTCCACATATCCACATTTTTGTTTCCATGAATATTAATCCGCTTCTCTTCCTCCTCTCTCTCCTTCCCTTCCCAGCCTCTGCTAACCACCAATCAACTCTCCACCTCCATGAACTCTGCCTTTTTTTCTTCCTTTTGGAGATGTTGCCCAGGCTGCGGTATAGTGGCATGATCTTGACTCATTGCAATCTCTGCCTCCCAGGTCCAAGTGATTCTCCTGCCTCAGCCCCTGAGTAGCTGGGATTGGGATTACAGGTGCCTGCCACTGCACCTGGCTAATTTTTGTATTTTGAGTACAGATGGAGTTTCACAATGTCAGCCAAGCTGGTCTTGAACTCCCGACCTCAGGTGGTCTGCCCGCCTTGCCCTCCCAAAGTGCTGCGATTGCAGGCGTGAGCTGCCACATCTGGCCGAGCTCTGCTTTCTAAGCTTCCACGTCTGACTGAGATTATGTTTGTCTTTCTGTGCTTCGCTTATTTCACTTCACATAGTAACCTCCAATTCCATCCACGTTGCTGTAAACGACAAGACTTAAGGCTTTTTTATGGCTGAATAATATTCCACTGTGAGTATTATTTGCACACATTTCTTTCTTACTACATTTTCTTTATCCATTCATCTATTGATGGGAACCTAGACTGTTTCCACATTTTGGCTACCATAAATAATGCTGCAATAAACATGTGGGTGCAGAAATCCCTTTTATGTATGAATTTCCTTTTGTTTGGGTCTATGCCCAGCAGTAGGCTGGCTGGATCATATGCTATCTCTAATTTTGATTTTCTGAGGAATCTCCATTCTGCTTTCCATAGTGGCTGTTTACTTCCTATTCCAACCAACAGTGTATGAGCATTCTCCTTCCTCCATGCCTGTGCCAGCATTTATTTATCTGGTCTTTGTGATAAGAGCCATTCTGGCTGGGATGAGGTGCCATCTCATCCTGGTTTTGATTTGCACTTTCCTGATGGTTAGTGCTGTTGAATCTTTCATCACATACTTGTTTGCCCCTGCTCTGTCGTCTTTTGAGAAATGCCTCTTCAGGTCCTTTGCCCATTTATGAATTGGGTTATATGTTTCTTTGCTGTTGAGTTGTTTGAGCTCCTTGTATATTCTGATTCGTAGTCCCTTGTTGGAGGGGTAGTTTGCAGACATTTCCTCCCGTTCTGTGAGTTGTCTTTTCACTTTGTTGACTGTTCCTTTTTCTGTGCTGACAAGCACCCATGTTTTTTTACGGTCCAGTTTCCCCATGGCCATTTAGTTGGGTTGTGTGGTGACATCTTCATAGGTGCTTAGCAAGAGGCTTGGTCAGTGGGTTGATTATATCAGTTTGATCTGCATAATGGACAGTCCATGATCCGCAACTCCCTGGAGGTCTGGAAGCAGTGGCTGTTCTAAGCTGTGCAATACACGGACCCCTAAGGCTGGTAGCTGCCAATATGTGCACAGGCATCTGCTGTGCTCAGAACATCATCAGTATTTCTGATTCCTCGATCTTCTCTGTTGGTCTGAGACCGCCTGGGCCAACTGTGGACACAGGCACAGTTTCTCTGTGGTCATGTCCTCCTTGTCTCCTGCATGGAACGTGTGTCCTGCTTATTCTCAGTCATTCTGGGCTTTTGGTCATCTGCTGGCCCCTGTGTGGGTGCCGACTACTGTGAGGCCTCTCCCCAGCCACAGACCCCTGAGTCTCAGTATGGAAGATGGCCCAGGAGACCCAGCGCCACACCTCTGACTCCAGCTCCTGTGTTAATATGACCTGTAGTCACCTGTCTGTAAAAGGAGGCCTCAGTGAGCAAATCCTAATGCTCCTCCCACCATTGGTGTTTGCTTGGTCTGTGGCATCTGACCTGTTGAAAATTTAGATTATTTGCTACTTCGGGAGAAATTGTTTGGGGCAAGGAAGTTTCCAATACCGTTTGAAAGATCCCATGTGTATATGTGCTCCCTTGTTGAGTTCTTGATGAGACTTGCATCTCAGTAGACTTACTAAATAAAGTCTTAGCTTGGGAAGGATTCCTTTTGTTTTAGGAAACATGAGAGTTTTTCATTTTTTCTTTATTTACCAATTTGGTTTAACATAATACAAAGATCTTAAAACATCAGTCTAGTAACTATTTACAGTGTCTTGAAAATACCTTTTTGTATGTGTTCACAATAGAAGGCTTGCATTAATAGGACTTCATGCAAACCAGTGTTTCTTTGGGTTCCTGATAGTTTTTATTAACCACAGAAGATTGAATGAATCTAGATTCATTCAGTCAGTTCAGTGAACTGTTATGAAATTATATTCTGGGCAAAAATTAATTCATAATGGAAATTTCAATATTCAGAGATCAGAGTTTTAGTCTCATAAGCCATTTAATTTAATCTTTATTTTAAAATGTGCTGTAACCAGTAACCCTGTTTCTGCTCCTAAAATTAGGACTGGAAATTAAGGTTATCATCTTACCTTTTAAACATCTAGGGAAATATCTGAACTTAGTTAACACTGTGATGGTTTTATGGATGAAGCACACAGCTGAGACACATAACAGGTGCTCTGGCATCTTTGTCGCCCCAAAAATGAAGGTATCTGGGCAACTGAAGAAAAGAACTTAAGAAAATCACAAAAAGCATCACGTGCATCCATTCTTTCTTCTTTGTGTTCTATGTTGATTGCAGTGCAGTTACGTTTTGTGACTAGTGGCAGAGCAAAGGATCGCAAAATCAGGGTTATCTCGGTGGGTGTCTATAGAATGGGAAGTGCAGAAGCTACTCCCAGCCTCTGTAACTGAGGACAACCAGGTGGTTCTCTGGGATTCTAGATAGTCTGCATTTACGGCAGTGTGAGCAGGAGGTGGCTTCCTGTTTCCTAAGGCAGCCCATCCTCCTGCTTCCCTTTCTTCCTCTCTGTTCCCGTTTGCATGGGATTCTATGCCAGGCGACGTGAGAGGCACTATCGGTGGATGATAAATGATGTTCATTGTGACCTCTGCATTGAAGGATCCTAAAATCTGCAGTGGCAGCAGAGGACCGGAGCTTTAGGAAAGATTCATCCTTTGAGAAACACCTGTCCCCCAGGGCATGGGGAAGGGCCCAGCCACAGAGGCTCTATGAGGTCAGGTAGCCCCAGTGGTCCCCACAGGCAGGGTGAAGGGCAGTGCTGATGGAGGTCTTCCTCCAGAGGACAGAGACCAAGGGGCCCCTGCTCCTCTGTCCTCGGCCTCAGTGTGGGCTCTTGAGTCGCCTTTTCTATGACCCTCCACCTGCTTGAGCAAATCCAACTGCACCTCAAAGCCCAGGAAAGTGCTGCCTCCTCCAGAAAGCCTTCTCAGAATCTTCCCAGGTGAAAGCATTGCTGAGACCTCTGAGTTTTTAAGGTACTTTATCTGCACTTCTCTTACACACTAAAGGGTTTCCACTTCTTGTAAACAGTTTGCCCTGGTCTTTTTTCTCCCGCTGTCAGGTAATCAGAGTTGGGTCGTTACCATGTCTGACTCATTGCGGCATCACTGTTGCCTATGGGAGTGCGGCTTGCTCCACTGCAAGTATCAACAGATAACTTGCCTGCAGACATCACGGTGTGCCCACCAGAGGATCCCGAAGGCTCAGAGAAGGTAAAAAACGCACAACAACCCCACAACAAACTCAACTGAACGTGTGCTTGGGGGCCTGTGATTTGGAGGCAGCAAAAATTCACTGTCCACCCCGAAGAAAGTAAGTTTTCAGATGCCTGAAAATGATAATCATAATCATGAGGTAAGTGAAATTTAAACACTGTGTAACCTGGCTGGGCATGGTGGTTCATACCGTAATCCCATCACTTTGCGAGGCTGAGGTGGGCAGATCACTCGAGGCCAGGAGTTCAAGAGCATCCTGGTCAACATGGTGAAACCTCATTTCCACTAAAAATACAAAATTCGCCAGGTGTGGTGGCACGTGCCTGTAACCCCAGCTACTTGGGAGGCTGAGGCAAAAGAACAACTTGAACGAGGGAGGTGGAGGTTGCAGTGAGCTGAGATTGTGCCACTGCTCCCCAGCCTGGGCAAAGAACACAAAAAAATACTATATATTCTAAGATTTTGGAATCTTGCTGTTGATTTGGGTCCCTATATGTAATCAAATTCAATTTTGTATGTAGTACTTTTAGGACGTAACTTATAGAATGTTCTGGAATGCCTCCAGGGACAGAAAATCAGGACCTACTACGACCGGGCCTCAGCACTAATGCCCTTTAATTGTAAGGATTTCATTCTTGGTTTGAGAAAGGATTTGCCTCCCTATAGCTCCCGCCACCTATTTTCCAGTGGCTAATGCGGGATGACCTTGGGCTCTGTGTCCGCTGCTGAGAGACTCCCTGTGGACCACACGTGGGTCACAGCTGTGGACGATCAGAATGAGATGAAGGGTCAGGGATGGGACACAAGCTTGTCTGAAACAGCAGGAGAAAGGAGGGCATGTGAATCCGGCGCAGAAGCAGGCAGTGGAGGGGAGCCTTCCCGTAAGGGAACATTTTGACCTGACACCTTCAGACCACGGGGTGGAAAGGCACAGCATTCAGCGCCAGATGGTTCTGACTCCCAGTCCTGAGCCATTGCTATTGTTCTGTGATTTGGTGAAAGATGATATTCTCTCAGAGCCCCAGTTTGTCTTTAGAATGCTTACAATACTGCCCACCTGGTCTGCTGGGATGAGCATTAATGAGGACTGTCATGCATTCGGCATAGGACCTGACATCTCATATATGTTCAGTGAGAACTGCTCTAGATAGTCTTTCTGTCTTTCTTTTTTTGAGACAGGGTCTTGTTCTGGAGTGATGGCATGATCTTGGCTCACCGCAACCTCTACCTCCGGGGCTCAGGTGATCCTCCCAACTTAGCCTCCTGTGCCTATCACACCAGGCTACTTAAAAAAATTTTAATTGTTATTACACAGGTTTCACTGTATTGTCCAGGCTGGTGTAAAACTCCTGGGCTCAAGCAATCCCTGCCTCAGCCTCCCAAAGTGCTGAGATTATAGGTGTGAGCCACTGTGCCCAGCTTAGGATTCTGGTGGTGGTTTTTTTTTTAAAGATATCTTTTCAAAAATGATAATCCTTGAAAAAACTAAATTGAAAGTACACACTTAACATGAAAAATAGTGACAGGGGAAGTACTCTCTGTGTTATAAACACAGTGTTGGCTACTGTCTCGAAGTCTTACACCTTCCAAAGAAGACCACAACTTTCTGAATGTGTCCCGAATGGGACAAACTCAAATGATAATATAATACAATTTTATAGGCATTTTATGGGCTAAGCCCTGACAAACATGAGTTCTTTCTGATTTTTTTCCTCTCCCTCCTCCTCTTCAAAGGTGTCCTTTTGAGGAACCTCATGATGTAGAAAAAACACATCTTGATTGAGCAATGCTCACCTCTCACCATCTGCTCTGATCCTGGATGGAGGGACCCCCAGCCCTAGGCTGCCCTTGTCAGCAGACACAAAACCAGAGCTGGCAAGGTAACTCGAGTTTGGCATCAACTTAGGCAATGCAGTTTTTTTTCTGTTTTAGCTTTGTGCTAAAGATGATAAATCTCTTTTATAATGAAGGCAGTTCTGCCACGTTGAGGCATATACCAGCAGGGGGAGGATGCTGCAGAAAAGGAGTGATTTTTAAGTGTCAACATTGTGAACGCTCTGTTAAATGTAGCCTCACCCTGAGGAATGAAAATGCTATGTGAATGATCGGAACACGGCTACGCTGACATGCGCCGCCCCATGGGGACTGCGCCACCGCGTGCCGGGAGGAAGGCTTTCCCTTGGCAACGTCTCCTCCCCGACGTCCACTCCTGTAAAGAATACTTGCAATTTGTTGATGAGAGAACTGTGGAAGAACAGGGACCATCAGTTAAAGGCAGTATCTTTCTTTCTTCCTAGGTTCACACCTTACGTGATAACAACCGAGAACCAGCACACCAATGATTTTCTCAGACTGCTGAGGCTCCAAGGCCACTGTTCCCTGTAAGTCAGGGCGCAGTTTCGTCACTGCACTTCTGTTTCTAGGATTAGTGAGTACACCATTAAGTCATCCATCTAGAAGTGGAGTGTCAGGGCCACGTTCCCAGGGATCTCAGCTATCCTTTTCAAGTTCGGAATTTATAGTCATCTTGTAAATGTACAAATAAACTCATAGAAAAAGAAAAATACTTTAGAAAGAGCAAATTCATCAAGTCAAGACATTCAGAAATAGCTTTGTGAAACTGTTCTGTCTTCAACATAAGCATTAATTGTAGGTATTCTGCAATTATTTAATTGGTCTATAAACAGACAGGTGCTATTAGCTTAGAAATCACATACAGCAATTTATAATGGGCGCTGCTTCTGAACTGTCTTTTTGTTTTCCTTTGAGACAGTCTCACTCTGTTGCCCAGGCTGCAGTGCAGTGGCACGATCTTGGCTCACTGAAACCTCTGTCTCCCGGGTTCAAGTGATTCTCCTGCTTCAGCTTCCTAAGTAGCTGGGATTACAGACACGTGCCACCATGCCCGGCTGGTCTCCAACTCCTGACCTCAGGTGATTCGCCCGCCTCGGCCTTGGACTCTGACTCTCAAAGTGCTGGCATTACAGGCGTGAGCTACTGCACCTGGCCTGAACGGTCTCGATGGTACGTTTCTCTAGACAAATGGGAGAAGGGTGGAGAATAAGGGGCTGTCCCCATCCACATGGAGAGGCCAGGGCCCAGGTGAGCCCCAGAGGGGCTGGGACAGATCTGCCTGGTGACACTGCTTCCCATTCTGCTCAGGTGTGAGGCCTTAGGCAAATCATCACATAGCTAACCAGCTTTATCTTTTACTGATCAGTGTTTCTCTTTGGCGTAATGCCAAGGCTGCTTCTTGCAAAGCATGGGCCGGTAATACTAGAAAATAATAAAAATTGTCTAAATTAAGCTTTTGCCAAAATTCAAGGGAAATGGTAAGTGGAATATGGGGTTGAATATGCTCCCAGGAAAAGCACTAGCACAGCTGATCTCACATCCAACTTACCTGACGGCACAGCTCACGTGCTTTTCCTTCCATACCTTAGTGACTGCTGCTCTTTTCTTGTAATTTATATCTTGGAATTGAGGGGCATACACTAGACAGCACATGTATTTTCGTTCACTCCGATATTGAAGGAAGGAACTTTTCTCCATGAATGCTGTGATGCGCTCACTTGCATTACTGAGAAATCATATCGAAAGGCCCCGGGGAGGCCTGAGCTCTTACTTTCCTCGGTGAGGTCGTTCTCCTCTGCCTCTCTCTCCATCTCTTTGCACCAGCCTTCCATCCGCTTCGTCTCCGAGTGCAGGAGCTTCAAGAACCACGAGCCATCCCTGCGGCAGGGAGACATCCTCCCAGTCTCTACCGTGTCGAGGGCGGGCTCCAGCCAGGGGTCCGGAGGGGGCAGGGTGGAGGTATCCACTTGGGTCCGATAGTCTTCTCGATAGCTGAAGAGCCCCTGCGTCCGTACAGTTCTCACCGCGCCATACTGGGTGGGGGTGCTGGGCTCAGAGTGCCGCTGGAAGGAGGAGCCAAACTGGAGGCCTTTGTCCTCCATGGTGATATGGCCCGGGAACCCCTCCAGCTCCAGGTCCGCTTGGACGGCGGCCGTGACGCTGTTAGAACGTTTAAAACGTCCGTGTCTGCAAAAGGAGGGAAGGAAGACAGATGGTAACGTTTCTGAGACAACCTCCTGCAACAAGTCCCACATGTAGCTTATCGAGAACCCGCCTGAAGACAGCAGCCTAGCAGCTCAAGGACGGTGAGTGCTTTGTCCATGAAATCTGCGGGTGTTTCATCTAGGGAAGAACATTTGTTTTTGCAAATAATTAAACTTTAACATCTACCTACGTCTTAAGGCCTAAATAATGCCCCCCCGGGATTTAAGTTTCTTGAATGATACAGTGACAGTTAGTATGTTTCATGAACCACTATCAGCAAACGGCTACCTCCCTTTCAGAAAGAAACATGCTACAAGCTGATGCAACTGACGCTGTGGGGTCCTGCTTCTGTGTGAGCAACATCCACATCATACTGTGTTTTAGTGGCTTCCAAATCGTGTTTCAGGGCCCAAGCCACTTCTCTCTGGATAAATTAATAGGTCCCCATTCACTCTTGTATGCACACTGTATGCAAAATAATGATTCCAAATTCTGACTTTGGCGGGTGTTTAAAAGATAAACAGTGAACATGTACTTCAGTGTCATCCATTTCCACAGAGCTGATCACTGAAATAACTGGTAGGAAGGAACGCATAATTGGAGACCGGTGTGCTGAGTGAGAATGCTGTGTGCCTGTGTGTGTGCACGCGGTGTGAGGTGTGTATGTGTATCTTTGTAGTGTGTCTTGTGAGGTCTGTGGGTCCGTGTGCCTGTGCAGTTTGTGTGTGTGTGTGTCTGTGTCTATGTGGGTGTCTCTGTGTGCATGTGTGTATGTGTGCACTCGGTGTGAGGTGTGTATGTGTATCTTTGTAGTGTGTCTTGTGAGGTCTGTGGGTCCGTGTGCCTGTGCAGTTTGTGTGTGTGTGTGTCTGTGTCTATGTGGGTGTCTCTGTGTGCATGTGTGCACTCGGTGTGAGGTGTGTATATATGTGTATCTTTGTAGTGTGTCTCCTGAGGTCTGTGGGTCTGCCTGTGCAGTTTGTGTAAGTGAGTGTTTATGCGGTGTCTGTGTGCGTGTGTGTGTGTGTGTACACTCGGTGTGAGGTGTGTATATATGTGTATCTTTGTAGTGTCTCTCGTGTGGTCTGTGGGTCCGTGTGCCTGTGCAGTTTGTGTGTGTGTGGGTGTCTCTGTGTGTGTGTGTGTGTGTACACTCGGTGTGAGGTGTGTATGTGTATCTTTGTAGTGTGTCTTGTGAGGTCTGTGGGTCCGTGTGCCTGTGCAGTTTGTGTGTGTGCGTCTGTGTCTATGTGGGTGTCTGTGTATGTGTGTGTGTATGCACTTGGTGTGAGGTGTGTATATATGTGTATCTTTGTAGTGTGTCTTGTGTGGTCTGTGGGTCCGTGTGCCTGTGCAGTTTGTGTGTGTGTGTGTCTGTGTCTGTGTGTGTGTGTGTGTGCCCTCGGTGTGAGGTGTGTATATATGTGTATCTTTGTAGTGTGTCTTGTGTGGTCTATGGGTCCTGTGCCTGTGCAGTTTGTGTGTGTGTGCGCACTCGTGAGGTGTGTATATATGTGCATCTTTGTAGTGTGTCTCGTGTGGTCTGTGAGTCTGTGCAGTGTATTTATGTGGGTGTCTCTGTGTGCGTGTGTGTGTGCACTCGGTGTGAGGCATGTATGTATATCTTTGTAGTATGTCTTGTGTGGTCTGTGTGCCTGTGTCTGCGTCTCTGTGTGCATATGTGTATCTTTGTAGTGTGTCTCGTGTGGGTCTGTGTGCCTGTGCAGTGTTTGTGTAAGTGCGTGTGTATGTGGGTGTCTCTGTGTGCATGTATGCACTCGGTGTGAGGTATGTATGTATATCTTTGTAGTGTGTCTCGTGTGGTCCGTGTGCCTGTGCAGTTTGTGTGTGTCTGTGTCTGTGGTGGTCTCTGTGTGCATGCATGTGTGTGCACTCGGTGTGAGGTGTGTATATATGTGTATCTATCTTTGTAGTGTGTCTCGTGTGGTCTCTGGGTCTGTGTGCCTGTGCAGTTTGTGTAAGTGCGTGTGTGTCTGTGGGTGTCTCTGTGTGCATGTGTGCACTCGGTGTGAGGTGTGTATATATGTATATCTTTGTAGTGTGTCTCGTGTGGGTCTGTGTGCAAGTGTGTGTCTGTGGGTGTCTCTGTGTGCATGTGTGCACTCGGTGTGAGGTGTGTATATATGTATATCTTTGTAGTGTGTCTCGTGTGGTCTGTGGGTCTGTGTGCCTGTGCAGTGTGTGTGTGTGTGTGTATGTGGGTGTCTCTGTGTGCATGTGTGCACTCGGTGTGAGGTATGTATGTATATCTTTGTAGTATGTCTTGTGTGGTCTGTGTGCCTGTGCAGTGTTTGTGTGTGTGTGTGTCTGTGTCTCTGCATGTGTGTGTGTGTGCACTCGGTGTAAGGTGTGTATATACATGTATCTTTGTAGTGTGTCTCGTGTGGTCTGTGGGTCTGTTGCCTGTGCAGTGTTGTGTAAGTGTGTCTGTGTTTATGTGGGTGTCCCTGTGTGCGTCTGTACATCTCCAGATACTGCAGCTATCCCTGTGGCTCTGCAGGCTAAATTCCCGGGAGCACACAGCTGTGCGTGCAGCTGGTTAGTGATGTTGCCACCTGCTCCCTTTGCTGGAGGCATGGGGAGGGACACTGAGCCACAGATCAGGAGAGATCAGGAGGAAGGTGGCTTGCCCGGCCCCCAGGTGCAGAGGATGGCCAGGGTGTAGGAGGTCTGCCTGGAAACTGGGGAAGCCCTTAGCTGGTGTCAGAATTTCTTTACAATCAAAATCTCTTTTTGTGTGTGTGTGTGTGTGTGTTGAACCAGCCTTGCATCCCCAGGATGAAGCCTACTTGTAATCAAAATCTCGACTGGGTAGGTGCTAAAATGCTCCCTGAGGAGGGAGGTCACCCAGCACTGGCCCTACCAGAAGCTAGCTGAGCCCTCACCGTGTAATGGTCTCATCAGTTTGTTTTTATGAAATAGGCAATATATGCTATTTTAAATAGAAACTGAAATGATCATCCTGTCTTGTTACAAAAATTACACGACTGTAATGGACATCACTTGGTATTTTGTGTTTTGGGGTAGTATTTTTAAGTGAAATGATTTCACAGTATATTAAGATCTTGAATGTGCTTTGGTGTCTCTCTGTCATTTTATGTTTAACGTGACAAGGCGTGAGGCCTGTGTCGGCGTCACCCTCAGCCTGTCCTTCCTTCTTTGGACCAAGGACTCTGACTTTCAGAGCTGTCAGCTGCCCTACTTCCAGAGGCGGCAAATTACTTTGGAAAGAATGACTCCCTTGCCTCTTGCAAAAGCAAGACATAGACGGATGTTAATTCATACTGGAATCGATGGAAAACCCTAACTGTATGGCCCGGTCTCCACTGTGGCATGACTGAGGGCCACAGGATCTAGAAGCTTCCATCAGCATCTGACAAAGGGCCCTGGCTTGGGGGCCCTGCGTGTGAGGAGGGGCTGACTTACCGCTTCTCGTCTTCCACTTGCACACCGACGGAGTGGTACTCCCGCAGGCCGCGGCTCTCCGTGTCGGAATCTGTGGCCGTCTCCACCTAATTCAACATAGAACATCTTATTTTAGAACTGAAACATGGGGCCTGGGCAAGGGACTATTTTGTTGTTGTTGATGATTTGCTGTAATTAATTATGCACTTTGTTTAATTACTGCAGAGATGCACCTGACCCAGTAGAATCTCAGCGGGAAATGCATTCACCCTGGTGTAATTACATCGCTGCTGCGTTTTATCACATTTTCCGTAACTACCTGAACTCAAGGCTGCACTTTGGTCTTTTAAATGTATGCAAATAAAACTACTTAGTTCAGCTCAGGCGAAAAATAGGTTTTGTTGAACTGCATTATTACAGGACGTGAGAGCTCTCATCACACCCTGCAGTGGAGAAAGGAAGTACAGCATGAACCAAACATAGCTAATGACAACAAAGCAGGGTTTAGGAGAATCGGACTGATGGCTGCACCCACGTACAAAAAGACACAAAGGAATTTAAGCACTTATCGGAAACATCAAGGCGAACACTCCACCTTCATCTCCATAGAGCTGTCTCTCATCTGCCAAGGGGACGGCCAGCAGGGTGACGTCAGGTCAGAACGGAAATCGTGTATTCCACAGAGAACTCTTATTGTGGCTGTATTTGCCAAAAAGTCCTCACAAACCCACAAAGCATTTTCATGCTCACCACCGACGTAAAGTTCCCACAAGGGAATTCTACTGCAGAACGTTTTCAAAGAAGAAAACCAAAAAACCCCAGTCTCAGTAGGAAAACTCTGTGAAACCAAAGGTTAGTTAACCCGTTACTATCAGTCCAGGCACTGAGTCATTCCTCTTTCCAGAAACAGATTACCTAGTAAGAGGACTTTTGACCCCTCTCTGAAATGTCATGGCTAAGCTATATCACTTTTCTTGAAAATTATTACTGATCACTACAAGGAGAAGGTGCATTAGCAAATCATGATGAGCCTGTCCTCTGTGCGTCGGAGAGGAGCCGCAGTTCGCGACGGTTCTGAGGGTCAGCCTGTGTCAACAAGGACTGGCTCTGCTTTGCGTCTAAGAGAGCATGATGGTAACAGCCAACACTTTCTTGTTGCGTACGCTGCCCCAGGCACTGCGCTGAGGTTAGAGCCTTACCACACATAATCCACACAACAACCCTGCCGATGTTTCCAGCCCTAGGAGAGAGTTGGGGGATCAGAGGAGGGGTGACCTACTCAGGGGCGCCCAGCTGCTTGGAGGCTGAGCCAGGGCTCTTGCCCGGATCTCTGACCATGAAGCCCTGTGCAGCATGGAAGACACAGCACGAGAAAACCCTGGAGCTTGTGGCCGGCCACGGAGCCAGGGGACTGACCAGAAACCACGCTTTGACTGGTGTAATTCTGAAGACAGGCGCAGAAGCTGTCCCTGAACTGTGATGCACGTTCTGACATGTGGGCGAGACAGGCTCTGGGAGGAAGAACATCCTTGAGTGAAGACCCCGGCCTTCCTGATAGGATTTACCGTATTCCCATCTCTAGTTTTAAGTGGGTCACGACTTTATTAAACCTTACCTTGCATGACATGAAGATTATTAGTGTTATTTTACACAAAAGGATTGTAATACAACAGATTTACAATTCCATGTCTGTACATAAGGAGCAGCCTTGTGTTTTAACTACAAAGGATTCCATTTTATGAATATGGCCTAGTGCATTTAATGAGCCTTCAGTAGAGGGGAAATGTGGTTGTTTCTAGTTTCTGCCATTATAAATGATGCTGCTGTAAATCCACATCTGTGCTCGTGTGTGTGTGAAAACTGCTGTGAATATATTCACCCGGGAGGAGGTCTGGGTCAGAGGCATCGCACTTTTTGGTAGATACTGTCAAATCTGATATGAGTGAAATACATTCAAAGGAATACTTTTAAATAGATTTTACAGACGAGCACTCGTTTTGGGGAATATTCCTCTCACTCACTCCATTTCTAGGAATCCAGCCTAGACAGAGGGTCGTAAATTCTGACCCATGTGTGAGGTGTTCATTGCAGCATTATTTATAAGGTGGCACCTGAGGAGAACGAGGGTGAGACGGTGGGATAGAAATGTGCAGCAAGTCATGATTTACTCGTGACAGAGTGGCTCATGCCTGTAATCCCAGCACTTTGGGAGGCGGTGGCAAGAGGATCACTTGAGCCCAGGAGTTTAACACCAGCCTGGGCAATGTGGCAAGACCCCATCTCTTAAAAAATAATAGCTGAGTGGTGGTGCCTGTGGGACCAGCTACTCGGGAGGCTGAGGCAGGAGGATCGCTGGAGCCTAGGATATTGAGACTGCAGTGAGCTGTGACTACACCACCGCACTCCATCCTGGGCAACAGAGTGAGACCCTGTCTCTAAAAAATAAAAAGATGGCTATAAAGGTAATAACCCCCAAAATGCTTATAATACAGACTTTAAAACACAGATTAACAGGTGCCATGAACAACAGATTTACCAGGTGCATGCACACATGTAGCAACACACTCATACTAACAGGTATGTACGTGCACCACGGAAAGGGTGAAAAGTACAAAAAGTAACAAGGAGCTTTTCCCTCCTTCGTTTCCCAATTTTCTCTAATATATATTTTTATGGTGAATTAGAAAAATACAGCTTTTGGAGCTGGTCAGATTCTGCTACTTGCTAGCCATGCAGCTCTTATGAAAGGCTCTTAAATTTTGTTGACTTTTTGCTTCCTTGTCTCAAAAAAGAGGGAAACACCCAATGCCTGAGTGGACTGATGGAAAACTCTCAGCCTGAAGCCTGAGTCAGGTAGGTTTGTTCACAGCAAATGCTAATTCCCTGTTCTCCCATCTCAGCGTTCAGGACTGTCAGGTGAAGAGTGGTATGTGTATGACATTAAAGGCACTTGGATATGATGAACTCGGCATATTTTATAATGGCTGTTTGTGAACTCTTTCTAAGGAGGACATGGTAAAATCACACTTGGCCAGCAGGAGCTAAGTGCTTAGCCATTTCAGAAATCCTGGGCATACAGAGGCTTCATGTGAGACAGAAAAGCAAATCTGGGACAAAGAAAATACTATTTTCTACAGTGGAAAGGAAATTCTGACTAGAAGTGTAACTGGATTTCAATCGTTCTGAGGCCAGGCATGCTGGCTTGCACCTATAATCCCAGGGTTCTGGGAGGCAGAGGGGAAGGATCACGAGAGCCCAGGAGTCTGAGCCTGCAGTGAGCTTCTGGAGGCCGAGGGGGAGGATCATGTGAGTCCAGGAGTCTGAGGCTGCAGTGAGCTATGATTGCACCACTGCACTCCAGTCTGGGCAACACAGCAAGACCTCATCTCTTATAAAAAGTTTTGAAAAATATATGCATGCAAGGAACATATGAATAAGCAAAATCACTGTCCCATACCCATGGAGTCACAGGTTAGCCATGGCATCAAGGCCAGCCAGCCGCCTCTGAACCCGGCTTCTGTCGGGATGCTGAGAAAATGCATGTGGGTGGGGCTGGAGGCAGGAACCGTTCCCCAGTAATGCTGGGCCAGAGTGCCAATCTGTAATCTTTGCTCTCCCAACAAGCTCATTTTCTGCTCTTCCTTCAAAACCTCACACAGAACACAGTGGGTGCCCTGGATTTGATACGAACTCTCTCTCCCTCGGAGACATCTTCCTCCAAGAGTCAGGGGTGAGTAGCCAGCTCTGCTGCCTGTAAGGCTCTGAGCTCCAGGGCAGCTGTGAGGAAGAGCAGCTGACTGTGCCTGGAGAATCAGGCAGGTACTTTTATCTCAGGCAGGACATTCAGAATGGACAGCCACAGAGGCTTTTCCAGGCTGCTCCTGCCTTCTCACAACCTGGTGAGAGAGATCACAGAGTAGAAACTCATCTCATTGGCTGGGCGTGGTGGCTCATGCCTATAATCCCAGCACTTTGGGAGGCCAAGGCAGGTGGATCACCAGAGGTCGGGAGTTCGAGACCAGCCTGGCCAGCATAGTGAAACCCCATCTCTACTAAAAATATAAAAATCAGCCAGGTGTGGTGGCGCACACCTGTATTCGCAGCTAGTCAGGAGGCTGAGGCAGGAGAATGGCTTGAACCTGGGAGGTGGACAATGCATTGAGCTGAGATCGCACCACTGCACTCCAGCCTGGCCAACAAGAGCAAAATTCCATCTCAAAAAAAAAAAAAACCAGCAAAAAATTGATCTCATTTATAAAGATGGGACTCACAAGGCACCAGGGATGGAAGGATCCTGAATGTCAGACTAGGCCTCTGTCCCGCCTACCTGCAGTATCTGGGAGCTGTAAACACGTCCTTCAGAGTTCCCCAAACACAAACATGCACACAAAAGGAAATGGAAAACTCAGCAGGAGGGACAGACCGCCAAGGGTAAAACCGAGAGAACATACAAGCGGTCCCATCATAGCCAAGAAAAGTGAGGTCAGGCCAGACCGTGACTTCTGGGTCAGAGGACCTCTCCGAGGCAGCTCAGCCGTGCCCATAAGCTCTCCTCCTTATCCTAGGACTGGCCTATGAGTGCCAAGGCGGGGCCCATTCTGTCTTATGAGCAACTGGCTTGCAAATCTGGAGCTCTGAAAAGGCCTGTCTGTGTGTCCTGCTGTAAGGGCCAGACTCATGTGGCCGTGTCCAGCCACCTGAGCAGGGGACTTGCAGCTAGGCAGGGAGGGAGGATGGGGGCCATAGGAGGTGTGAGCTGAGGACCCTCACTCACTGGGGATCACGTTAGACACAGCCCAGTAATTATCATGAGAATCCTGAATTCAGACCCTGATTGTAAAAGGTCACGCGATGCCCAGTGCAGTGGGGAGCTGCCTCGTGGGACGGTGCCACCGCGCCCTGACTGGAGCTCTCGCTCTGTGTGCTATCGAGTCACAGAGGCTGTGCGCTCCACATATGGTATGTTCAGTGGCACAGAGGCTGCTCACTTGCAGGAATGACGTTTGCAGAACACAGATTCTCCTGCTACCTGCACTCTGACAGAAACGCCCCCAAAGGTCCCTGGAGCTGTGGCTCTGGGAAGCCAGGCCATTAAATGCTGCCTGAACACACATTAGCCAGCTTTGCCTGCGAGCTGGGGAGCAGCATGATGCCTTCCCCATATCCCAGAAGAGGGAAAGAACCAGGGCAGGCCCCTGAGGGTATGGAATCATTTTGGGATTTTTCTCCTCTGAGAAGTAGAGCGGAGGGGCAGAGGGGCGGAGGGGCAGAGGGGCGGAGGGGAGCGGGGGGAGGCGGCTCCAGATTCTCACCCGCTGGCTTCGCTTGTGGCCTTGGCTGTGCACCTTCAGGCACGTCACTGACCCTCCCTGAGCCTCCGTTTTCCCATCCAAAGGCTGGGCACAGTAACAACCAGCACACAGGGTTCTTGTGAGGATTAAATGGCACCTGTCCACAGCCTGCTCCTGCCCGTCTCAGCCTGTCACCTGCCCTGACAAGCTGGCGTCTGCAGCTCCTCTCCTGAGGCCTCCCAGGCACCTACGGGAATCTGCCTTTCATCCACTTCCTTCTTTTCCTCCTCCTTTCCTCCTGGACTTGCTTCAATTCTTTGGCTGTCTTCCTTCTCCTGACACTTGAGCTGCTCCAAGTACATCTGCCCTGTGGCTTTTCAATTCACCTCCTTTGGATAACTGAGTTCACCAGCTCACAGGATGCACAGAAAACACACAGGGGTGTGCATTTGTTTTTCTTACTGCCATGAAAGGTGACTTCGTCATCCACCTGCATTCCTGCCTCTGCATCCATCCTCACACAGCACGCGCCCAGCGGCCCATCCGTCCACTCGCTTTCCCGACATTTACCGAGCACTCCCTATGTGCCAGGCACGGTGCTGGGTGCAGGGCAGCAAGAGGCTGGGAGCCAGGTCCCCTCTCACAGGACACGTGGGGTGCTGGGGTCCAGAGTCCCTCTCATAGGATACACTATGGGGCATGAGGGTCCAAGAGGCCTCTGGGAAGGGGTGAAGGCCCGGGCCGAGCTTTGCAGGGGAAGCCGGGGGATGAGAAGCCTGCACTCAGCAGAGGTGGCTGTGCAAGAGGTGGGAGCCGGGAGCAGAAGAGGGCTGACCGCAGAGGGGTGTGGGGTCCTGGCTGTGGGTGGGGCAGGAGGCAGTGGCATTGTGCCCGGTGTGCTGACCTGAGATTCCAAAATTATGTCCCACTCCTTTCAGATCAAGTCGGTACTACAGGTGCTCAGAATTGGGCGCTGCCTCAGTCATGGCTGAGTGGATGTGGGAGGTGGCAGGGGAGAAAAGAGAAAGAGGGCGGGAATGCCTGGCAGTGGGAGGCTGCCCGGCTAATCCGGGGGCCTCTCCAGTCTCTACTGCAGACGTGACCGCAGAGATAGAGACGGATGAGGGCACCCCGGCTTTCCCACTTACGGGCACCAGAGCCCAGCTAGGCCCAGGGCCGCCGGCAGGTTATGGACCCTGGTGAGCCCCTTGTCCTCATCTAAGAGGGGACAGGTGGGGGCACCCAGCATAGTGCCTGGCATATAGAATCAGGACAGAGAGAGGCGACAAGAGCGGTCCCATGAACATCCAAAAAAGGGAGATAAAATAAAAGTCATGCGGACGCGGCTTTGGAGCACATTTTGGTACTTACATCTGACCTTGGGTATGGCTGATGCTCTGGAAATTCAGAATCCTAAACAAAACAATGAAGCCACAGTGTGGAGACCTGGTTCAGAGGCCCTGGGCCAGCGGGCGGCTCCCCCGGTTCTCTGCCCGCATGCCTGGCTGCCAGGGCCGCATGGCCCGCCTCTCACACACGCTCCACTCACCCTCCTCCCTGGGCCGCCCCAGCGGCATCCAGAATCTGACTGCTAAAGCTCCGAGGAATGCACACTGGATGCAGGGGTGAAAGAAGCAGGAGGTGGGCCATGTTGGCAGCGGGCTTGGTGGCCAGCCCTGCTCAACCCCACCTGCCACATCCCGGAGGGATGCACCACTTGACCCAGACCACAGGACACTCTCCCAGCCCCCCAGGGTACACAGCACTGTACTTAACACAGACTTGCAGAGGGAGGGGCGTGAGCAGGAGCTGGCCAGAGCCGGCCGGAGCTCTCCATTCACGGGGAAAAGAACCATCCGCCACATCCGTATTATGGATAGACATTTGGGGGCCTGGATGGACAGTGGATCATCTGTCTGTGGTCTGAAACCACGCATGCAGCATCTGTGACCACAGCTGAGGGGCCTGCCCGTGCCTACGAGCACCTCCTGGTCCTGTACCGAGGACAGCCTGCTTTTCCTTTTACCCTTTCATTCCCAACACCTTCTGGTTCCCCCATTCAACTCTTTGGCCACAATACTGAAAGCTTTTGAAAAATCAGGCTTCAGCAGAACCCTCCCCTTTTAAGCATCAAATACTGTTATCTCCATACTCTCTAGGCAGCCTCTGACTATTGGGAAATGCACGGCCAGAAGTGTGTTTTCAGGGGGGCAGGGGATGGGGAGCTGGAGCCCCCAGGTTTCCTTCAGCCCAGAACTGGGGTCCAAGTCACCTCGGGGGGTCTCCCTCCTGCTGGCTGTGCTGGCGGGTCCACAATGTGAACGCACAGCCTCACTCTCAGGTTCTGTGGCCTGGCTGAGGGTTGCGGTCACTGCTAAGGAGGACCCAGGGTTGCTGGCGGGATTGGGCTTATTCTATGCCACCTGCAGCACTGACTGGAGCCAGGCCCCGACGAGCGGCTACCTGAATCCCGATGGAGGAGCAGCGGCTCTTGAGGAGCTCCTCCGCCTTGGATACCAGGATGGCTTTGTCGCTGGTCCGGGCGGAGCCACTCTGGCCGTCAGCCATGTGGCGCTGGGCTGTGGCCGTCTCCAGGGCAAGGTTCATGGCCTTGTTGCTGTCCAGGCTGTCCGTGGAGTTGTAGAGTCCGCGGCCATCCTGGGGCCATGGGGACATCCTCTGGGCGCGGCTGTCCTGGTAAGCATCCTGGGTGGATTCGGTGCTGCTCTGCGCCGTCACCGAGATCAGAGGCTTGGAGGTGGTCCGAGGGGGCACTGGTGGGGGGGTTTTCTTGTAATTTGTATATGAGACAGCTGTAAGAAAAGGGAGTCCCAAGTCAACAAGCATGTTCTCCCCCCTCAGTACCTGGGCGACCGTTTCCCCACACCCACCCCTGTTGTTGAAGGAGCAAGTATATTCCTGGACATCTACCCCCGAGGAAATAGCGTGAAATGTGAAGAAATGAGATGGCATACGGGAATATCCTTGTAAAGCTGCAGGATTATAAAAATACCAACGAACTCAGCAGCAGAGGTGCAGCTGCGTGTCCCACAGGACAGCGCGCAGGCGTGGCGCCACTCCCACGCAGGTCATGTCATCGGGGAAGATGCTCATGCTGTCAGTCCCACTAAGTTAAAATGCAGGCAGGATGCTAAACTATGCATGGGTCAAGCTGGAATCCGTTAGTGCCGGAAAGCTGTGTGTGAGGAAAGACGTTAATGGAGGCTGCTGAGTGGCAGGATGGGCACTGTGTGCTCTCGGGCTTGTGTGGTTTTCTAAAAATCACTATAATCAACAGCTACTGTTTTTAAATGGAGAAAATATATAATAGCAGAAACGTATTTGCTCCCCTGTAAGTACAGGTGCCATAGCTTTAAGTTGCAGGAAGTCCACGGAAAAGGGGCTGGCTCTCCGAATCTGAGCTGGGCCAGGCCACGCTCACCTGTGGCTGTCACCAGCCAGTCTCCTCCCGAGCCGCATTGCACGGGCGTTCTGTAGCACTGGCTGTGCAGCTGGACAGGCCACCTAAGCAAAATCAGTGCACCTAGAGATGAAGACCGTATTAAATATGCCTTAGAAGCTACCAGAAATGCATGTGATACCTTGGCCTGGACTCAGGATATGACTTATTTTTATAGGGAGGATGAACTCCCCAACACTCTCCCTCACCAGAACCAGTTGTCCATTAGAGTCAATCATTCTCCTTTATTGTGCAGGAAGAGCAGATGGAAGTGCTTCTTGAAGGGAGGCCTGCCACCTCCCACCACACACACATGGTGCAAGGCACTGCCAGGCGTCTCCCGGAGGGGTCTGAGGGCCGTCTGAGGACAGACCGAGCAGTTTTCCCCAAGGACTTCCAGACACCGTGCCCGAAAGCGGAAACATATCCTTTCTGTCTGCTCCTGTGGGCTGCAGGGCACTTTGCATTCCTCACCCCCTCATTTATTTTAATTGCATTTTAGGTTTTGGGGTACATGTGAAGAACATGCAAGATTGTTGCACAGGTAAACACATGGCAGTGTGATTTGCTGCCTTCCTCCCCATCACCCAATCTGGCATTTCTCCCCATGCTATGTCTCCCAGCTCCCCACCCTCGCTGTCCCTCCCCTCGTTATTTTTAACCTGTGTGAGTGGAGTTTCTGCATCCTCTCTAACCTCTAATGTTATCCCAAGAAAACGCGGACAAATGACAAAATGAGCTTGCCATTCAGGATGACCTGTACTTTAAGGCATAACGTTACATATTAAAATGTTTAAATTTACAAAGCGGATACTTTTTTTTTCTTTTTGGAGACAGCGTTTCACTCTTGTTGCCCAGGCTGGAGTGCAGTGGAAGGATCTCGGCTCACTATAGCCTCCACCTCCCGGGTTCAAGTGATTCTTGTGCCTCAGCCTCTCATGTAGCTGGGATTACAGGCACCTGCTACCACACCTGGCTCATTTTTGTATTTTCAGTAGAGACGGGGTTTCACCATGTTGGCCAGGCTGGTTTGAACTCCTGACCTCAGGATTCTACCTGCCTCCGCCTCCCAAAGTGCTGGGATTACAGGTGTGAGCCACAGAGCTGGCACAAAGTCGGCACATCTTTAAAAAGCATGCATTGGAAAGAGAATCTGAAGGCTGGGAAACTGAGGAAGGTGGTCAGGTGTTATTAAACCAACCCGGTGCAGAGCTGAGAAACTCACCAGAGAAACATCCAAAATCCTCTCTTCCTTCCCTTTTGTGTTCCTGACTTTTCCCCTAATGTCAATCAATCCCTTAAGGAAAATTATTGAAAACGGACAACATTCAAGGCACTATTTTAGGGGATTCAGAAAGTCCCCAAGACTGCTCCACCCAAAATGCCAGCAGAGCCAGAGAGAGACGAGAGTTAGGACACCACGTTTTTTCTGGGTAGGGTGGACTGGTCACCACGCATTCATGTCACTAGGGCAGGGGTGAGGTCCATTTAAACACTTGCTTCTCATGATGCCTTTCCCGACAGTGCTTCATAACACTGATTTATCAAGGGCATTAGGTGCGACAGACACAGGAATAGAGAGACGTGGGCGGGGGTGTGAAGCGGGCTCATCGATAAAGGGGTTTCCGTGTGACAGTCCTGGAGAGGAGTCAGCTGTTTTCACGTTAACCCATTTGTCATGGTTCATTTACAGAAAAGAGTCTTTCTCATTAATGACACATCTCCAGATTCTATGGCTCTAGCAGAAGGCAGGCCCAGTGTCCACTGCACGCCAGGGCGAGACTGTAGACAGCGGTCTCGGTGACCTCTCCAGGGGTGAAGCTGGCTCTGCTTTGGTTCCTTTAAGGAGAAATACTGATTCCAAAGAGGTTTCGAGTGCCAGCAATAGGGGTAGTAACAATCAAAAGCGAGAGAGACGTGGGAATACAGGTTAAAAGGTGACATCTGCCTTAGTATCATTACATTTCTCTTTGCCAAGTTTGAGATGAGTGGAAAGGTGTTTGGACTTTCCCAGCTAGGTTCACCTCAGCCATCAACGATGGCACTTAAGCAAGCGGCATAACTGTGTCACCGCACGTCACGGGCCAATGCAACAGGAAGGAAAGTGGTTAGTAACCTTTCCAGAACATTTAAGCAAATGCATGCAAAGTCATCCCCACTGTGGCCCATTATGTGTTTATCAGTTACTCTCAAAGGTCTCCCGTCACCACTGTTCAAAATCATAGACCTCACCAAATACATTTGATTTAAACAGTTCGAAAAATTTCACAAAACTAAACCTTCCTTCCTATATGGACTATCTTGTGAATTAAAAAGCGTATGGGACAGGTTATCACCCATCTCCAGGATCACAGGAAAATCACATTTTCTCACTTTATCATATGTTTGCTACTGGCCAATGAAATGATTTTTTAAAACTTATCTCTTTGCAAAAATGTAGTTGCATGCCATACTTTTAATTAAGAAGGGAGCAGTTTACCTCCAGCTTATAAAAAGAAGAATTTACTATACTCTGCCTGGGAGGGCCCACAGAGTGCTTTTTCCTGGATGACAGAAGAAAGAGGTCATGCTGTTTCCAAATTTGTGTGCATATGCCTGCCAGGCTGTTCTCAGAACCACTAAAATGAAAACACGGTTTGAAGCAATTAGCTGTGCTGCAGTGGTGCAGAGATGATCACTGACTTTCATAAAAGTTACAGTTAGAACTTTTCTAAAAGAGTCTTGTTTTTCACTGTATCAGCAAGCCTCCAATGTCAAAGTCATTATTTACGCTACTGTATTCTCTGAATCAACATTTTAGGATGTAAATCCAAGCTTTTTTAAAAATTGCTTAAAACAACAGCTCACTCGCCGTGAATCTACAGCACATCGTCAATTTCACTGTGATACACCACACCGATGTTTTCTGAAGACGTGCAGTTCGGCCTGAGTGTCCATATGGTTGGGTTACCATACGGGTTTTCCAGAGACCACGGGTAAGGACGCTGAACAACCCTCGGCTTTCTTCAGCATTGGGCACTGACGGCAAGCGCCCGGCTAGCTTCACTGTGGATATGTATTGTGAGATTCACTGCTTTCACGAAGCATTTAGCCAGAGCATAAGAACCTGGCCCCAGGGTACTCCATAATCACCCTGAAAAGGTGGGCCTGAGAACCAAGCATGCAGCATCAGAGACCAGCGGTGCCCAGAGAGAGGCTCGGGCTGAAGGAAGCTCCTGGAGGCAAGCCCTGCGTGCCTTGAGAGGGATGGAGCTGCTCCTGGGAAGCGGGAGTGGGAAGAGCCAGTGGACACGGCTTGTCCTAGACACATCAATCTACCACGGGAAGGGCTGGCAGACACAGCCTGTGTCACAGATGCACCGATGCCACCACAGAAAGGCCAGATGACACAGCCTGTGTCACAGATGCACTAATGCCACCACAGAAAGAGTCAGAGGACATGGCCTGTGTCACAGACGTACTGATGTCACCACAGAAAGGGCCAGAGGACATGGCCTGTGTCATAGATGCACCAATGCCACCAAGGAAAGGGCCAATGGACATAGCCTGTGTCACAGACACACCAATGCAGCCATGGGAGAGGCCAGAGGACATGGCCTGTGTCACAGATGCACCAATGCCACCACAGAAAGGGCCAGAGGACATGGCCTATGTCACAGACACACCAATGCGGCCATGGGAGAGGCCAGAGGACATGGCCTTGTCACAGGTGCACCGATGCCACCACAGAAAGGCCAGCTGACACAGCCTGTGTCACAGATGCACTAATGCCACCACAGAAAGAGCCAGAGGACATGGCCTGTGTCACAGACGCACTGATGCCACCACAGAAAGGGCCAGAGGACATGGCCTGTGTCGCAGACACACCGATGCTACCACAGAAAGGGCCAGAGGACATGGCCTATGTCACAGATGCACCGATGCCACCATGGGAAAGGCCAGAGGACATGGCCTGTGTCACAGATGCACCAATGCCACCACAGAAAGGGCCAGAGGACATGGCCTATGTCACAGATGCACCGATGCCACCACGGGAAAGGCCAGAGGACATGGCCTGTATCACAGATGCACCAATGCCACCACAGACGGGCCAGTGGACATGGCCTGTGTCATAGATGCCCCAATGCTGCCATGGAAAAGGGTCAGAGGACATGGCCTGTGTCATAGATGCACTGATGCCACCACAGGAAGGGCCAGAGGACACGGCCTGTGTCATAGATGCACCGATGCCACCATGGGAAGGGCCACAGGACATGGGCAAAATAACCAGCTAACATCATAATGACAGGATCAGATTCACACATAACAATATTAACCTTAAATGTAAATAGGCTAAATGCCCCAATAAAAAGACATAGAAGGGCATACTGGATAAAGAGTCAAGATCCATAGGTGTGCTGTATTCAGGAGACGCGTCAGACATGCAAAGACACACATAAGCTTAAAATAACGGGATGGAGGAATATTTACCAAGCAAATGGAAAGCAAAAAAAAAAAAAAGCAGGGGTTGCAATCCTAGTCTCTGATAACACAGACTGTAAACCAACAAAGATTAAAAAAGACAAAAAAGGGCAGTGGATAATGGCAAAGGGATCAATGCAACAAGAAGGGCTGACGATCCTAAATATTATGCACCCAGTTCAGGAGCAGGCAGATTCATAAAGCAAGTTCTTAGAGACCTACAAAGAGACTTAGACTCCCACACAATATTAGACAGATCAACAAGACAGAAAATTAACAAGGATATCCAGGACCTGAACTCAGCTCTGGACCAAGTGGACCTAATGTCTACAGAACTCTCTACCCTAAATTAACAGAATATACATTCTTCTCAGCACCACATTACACTTACCCTAAACCTGACCATATAATTGGAAGTAAAACACTCTTCAGCAAATGCAAAAGAAAAGACATAATAACAGTCTCTCAGATCACAGAGCAATCAAATTAGAACTCAGGATTAAGAAACTCACTCAAAACCACACAACTACATGGAAACTGAACAATCTACTCCTAAATGAAAACTGGGTAAATAACGAAATTAAGGCAGAAATAAATAAGTTATCTGAAACCAATGAGAACAAAGACACAACATACCTGAATATCTGGGACACAGCCAAAGCAATGTTTAGAGGGAAATTTATAGCACTAAATGCCCACGAGAGAAAATGGGAAAGATCTAAAATCGACACCCTAACAACGCAATGAAAAGAACTAGAGAAGCAGGAGCAAACAAAGTCAAGAGCTAGCAGAAGACAAGAAATAACTAAAATCGGAGCAAAACTGAAGGAGACAGAGACATGAAAGACGCTTCAAAAAAATCAATGATTTCAAGAGCTGTTTTTTTGATAAGACCAACAAAATAGACTGCTAGCCAGAATAACAAAGAAAAGAGAGAAGAATCAAATAGACATAATAAAAAATGATAAAGGGGATATTACCACTGATCATGCAGAAACACATCAGAGAATACTGTACTCACCTCTGTGCAAATGAATACTGTAATCACCTCTGTGCAAACAAACTAGAAAATCTAGAAGAAATGAATAAATTCCTGGACACATACACCCTCCCAAGACTAAATCAGGAATAAGTCATATCCCTGAATAGATCAATAACAGGTTCTGAAATTGAGCTAGCAATTAATACCTACCAACCAAAACAAATCCCAGGACCAGCTGGATTCACAGTCAAATTCTCCTGGAGGTACAAAGAGGAGCTGCTACCATTCCCTCTGAAACTATTCCAAACAATACAAAAAGAGGGACTCCCCCCAACTCATTTTACGAGGCCAGCATCAGCCTGATACCAACACCTGGCGGAGACACAACAAAAAGAGAAAATTTCAGGCCAATATCCCTAATGAACATCGATGCAAAAATCCTCAATAAAATACTAGCAAACCAAATCCAGCAGCACATTAAAAAGCTTATCCACCGTGACCAAGCTGGCTTCATCCCTGGGGTGCAAGGCTAGTTCAACATATGCAAATCAATAAATGTAACCCATCACATAAACAGAACCAAGGACGAAAACCACATGATTATCTCAACAGATGCAAAAAGGCCTTCGATAAGATTTAATATCCCACCCTTTCATGCTAAAAACACTCAATAAACTAGGTATTGATGGAACATATCTCAAAATAATAAGAGCTATTTATGACAAACCCACAGCCAATATCATACTGAATGGGCAAAAACCGGAAGCATTTCCTTTGAAATATGGCACTAGACAAGAATGCCCTCTCTAACCACTCCAATCAACATAGTATTGGAAGTTCTGGCCAGGGCAATCAGGCAAGAGAAAGAAATAAAGGATATTCAAATAGGAAGAGAGGAAGTAAAATTGTCTCTGTTTGCAGAAGACATGATTGTAAATTTAGAAGAAACACTGTCTCAGCCCAAAATCTCCTTAAGCTGATAAGCAACTTCAGCAAAGTCTCAGATACAAAATCAATTTGCAAAAATCACAAGCATTCCTATAGACCAATAATAATAGACAGAGAGCCAAATCATGAGTGAACTCCCATTCACAATTGCTACAAAGAGAATAAAATATCCACGAATACAACGTACAAGAGATGTGAAGGATCTCTTTAGGGAGAATTACAAACCACTGCTCAAGGAAATGAGAGGACACAAATGAAAAAGCATTCCATGCTCATGGATATGAAGAATCAATATCATGAAAATGGCCATACTGCCCAAAGTAATTTATAGATTCAATGTTATCCCCATCAATCTACCATTGACTTTCTTCACAGCATTAGACAAAAAACTACTTTAAATTTCATATGGAACCAAAAAAGAGCCGATGCAGCCAAGACAATCCTAAGCAAAAAGAACAATGCCTGAGGCATCGTGCTACCTGACTTCAAACTATAATACAAGGCTATAGTATTACAGTTTCTGTTGTGAGTAAGCGGGCTTTCCAGGGGCGTATGGGGCAGACTTCTGCCGAGCAGGGTTTGGTGGGGGCTTCTTTTAAAAAATTCTTTTGCAGGTTTTTCAACAGCAGGCTGGGGGTTGGATGCATAGTTTAATGCTGAGTGTGGCCTTGGGTATGATATGCAGAGGCGCGTGCGGGGAAGCCACCATGAGATATCATCTCACACCAGTGAGAATGGCAAGCATTAAAAAGTCAGAAACAACAGATTCTGGAGAGGATGTGGAGAAATAGGAATGATTTTACACCATTGGCAGGAGTGTAAATTAGTTCAACCACTGTGGAAGACAGTGAGGCAATTCCTCAAGGGTCGAGAATCAGAAGTGCTATTTGACCCAGCAATCCCATTACTGGGTATGTACCCAAAGAATTATAAATCGTTCTACTATAAAGACATGTGCACATGTATGTTTACTGCAGCACTGTTCACAATAGAAAAGACTTGGAACCAACCCACATGCCCATCAATGATACAGTGGATAAAGAAAATGTGGCACATATACACCATGGAATACTATGCAGTCATAAAAATGGATGGGCCTCCCTTTATAGGGACATGGAGGAAGCTAGAAACCATCATTCTCAGCAAACTGACACAAGAACAGAAAACCAAACACCACATGTTCTCACTCATAAGTGGGAGTTGAACAGTGAGAACACATAGACACAGGGAGGGGAACGTCACATACAGGGCCTGTCACCGGGTGTGGGGAGAGGGGAGGGATAGCATTAGGAGAAATACCTACTGCCGATGAGTCAATGGGTGCAGCAAACTACCACGGCACATGTATACCTATGTAACAAACCTGCATATTCTGCACATGTATCCCAGAACTTAAATTAAAAATAAAAGAGCCCCCAACCATTTCTCGTCTAAGGGAAAGCAGCCTGAGAAGTCAGGCGTAGATATGCAGACTAGGAGCTTTCATATGTAAATAGCAGCGGCTGTACCTGGAAGCCACGCACCTGCAACGTGGTGTCTCCCTCTGGCTTTCTCCGATGCACCACCTGTCATGGCAGCCTCCAGGTAAAACCATGTGTACAGGCATCTTGGTGACCAGCCAGGTGGAGGCCACATTTGCATAATAAAAGATGAGGGTGGGAGGGCCAGTCTTTTCTCTGGCTATGTAAATGACACACCTGGTCAGACCAATCCCCTGGGCCCTATGTTCAAGCCCCCGCCTCTCAAGCCTCTGCACACAACCGAATGTGTTCTTCCCCAAACCAGAGACCCTCTTTTGGGCAACTCGCTTTCACAGCGGGAGGAAGCCTTTTCTCTCTCACTTCTTTTTCTATTAATCTTTCTACTCCCAAAACAGTGGTCCTGTATGCGTCCGTGTTGTAAATTCTTTCTCAGCTGTGACAAAGGACCAGGGTGTATAACCCAGACAACAAAGCTGTTTCACTTAACATTTTCCTTATATTGGCAATGTTTGAATTTTGAAATTTAAAAACTATCTATTTATTATTATTTTTTTTTTTGAGATGGAGTTGCGCTGTTGTTACTCAGGCTGGAGTGCAATGGCACGATTTCGGCTCACCGCAACCTCCGCCTCCTGGGTTCAGGCAATTCTCCTGCCTCAGCCTCCCGACTAGTTGGGACTACAGGTGCGTGCCACCATGCCCAGCTAATTTTTGTATTTTCACAGAGACGGGGTTTCACCTTGTTGACCGGGATGGTCTTGATCCCTTGACCTCGTGATCCAGCCGCCTCGGCCTCCCAAAGTGCTGGGATTACAGGTGTGAGCCACCGCACCCAGCCAATTTAAAAATGATCAGTTGTCAGTCCTGGTTAATTAAAAACCGCAGTACCTAAAATGCTTTAGATATAGAGATCAGCATTAAGAAATTATTTCTGAAACCCGGAAGTCTATCACTGCGCCCATCCATTCATTAGTCTGTTCTTCTGACAAACATTTGTTGTGCCTGTACAGCCCGTGCAACAGAATTGTAAATTCCTACATGGCTCATTAAAGTTAGAATTGGAGGCTGGAAAACAATAGCAAAGGAAGAATTGAAAACGGGCATTTTATCACATTCATTTGCTGCCACAGATTAAAATCCACAATGAATGAAAGCATTTTACACATTTGAGAAGAACATCCAGCTATTCAGTTGGGTGGTGTGGGTGACAGCACTTGTCTTCATTCTGTTTCGGTGAATGCAAGCTTAGCATGCATTTATCAGAACGAATCCTTACGAGCTACAGGCTGTGTTCTCTGTCACTTTCTATATGTCAGACAGGCATTCAGAGTATTTGAAAATTCAAACTTTAATTTAGCATTATAGGTCTATTCTACATCCCCAAAAAGAAGACGAATCAAGACAGACAGAGATTACCAAACAACCACCTGGGATTATGTAAGTGACCAAACACGTAATTTGAAATTAGAAAAAGAAATGATTGTTTAATAACTGAAAGAATCTGAAGACCTGACCCCACTAATGTCTTTAAAAAACAAATACCTCGAGACCATCCTGGTCAACATGGTGAAACCCCGTCTCTACTAAAAATACAAAAAAAAAAATTAACTGGGCACGGTGGTGTGTGCCTGTAATCCCAGCTACTCAGGAGGCTGAGGCAGGAGAACTGCCTGAACCCAGGAGGCGGAGGTTGCGGTGAGCCGAGATCGCGCCATTGCACTCCAGCCTGGGTAACAAGAGAGAAACTCTGTCTCAAAAAAAAAAAAAAACCAACAAAAACAAAAACAAATACCAATTCTATGTATGAGTATCTGGTTTTAAAAGCCTAGCATTGGTTCCTTTTACCATGTAAACAACACTATAAAATCCCTAATGATTTTTTTACGTGTCTTCAGATTACAGGGAAAGGGATGAAAATTTTCCTGTGCTTTCTCATTCAATTACTGAATTGGTTTGGATATTGTTTGTTTCACATAAGTTAGTGAGCGTCACCCCAAGAATAATGGGGCTGTGGTGTGAGGGAGCCTCTAACGTGCTTTGCCTCTTGATACTCTGAGCCAATGTACTGACCTGGGGCATGAAGGAAAGGTTAATTATACTACTTCCAATGGAGAACCATGCATATAGTAAGTTTTAGGAAGATTTCCCTAAAAATTGCATCAAACAAAATGTGCGATGCTTCAAGGAAGTGTATTCAGTTGGAGGGGTCCGTCCCTGATAGAGCTGAAAAAACAGGGTAGGGAGGAGGTGTGCAAAGACTGAGCTTCCTCTGGGTCCCTCCCTGATGGTGCTGAATAAACAGGGCAGGGAGGAGGTGTGCAAAGACTGAGCTTCCTCTGCGTCCCTCCCCGATAGAGATGAATACATGAAGCAGGGAGGAGGTGTGCAAAGACTGAACTTCCTCTGGGTCTGTCCCTCATAGAGCTGAATAAATGACGTAGGGAGGTGTGTAAACACTGACCTTCCTCAGATGTGTTTGGAATTGAGCCCACTCATTTGCTAACCCTCTACAAAGAAATTGCTCAAGTTTCTAGAGTCAAAAGGACTGTCAGAAGGGGAGATGGCAGCATTCAATATGCAGTGGAGACTTTAGTGCTGACAGAGTGAAGGGGTGGGAGACTGTTACCCACTGAAAATGTCTGCTTCTTAGGTTTACCTCAGTTGTGTCTAAAAGGCTTCTTTCCAGAATGCCCTGCCCAATAGCTTAGCCACTGGCCACATCAAACGGCCCAAACTTTTTTTTTTGAGACAGTGTCTCCCTCTGTCACCCAGGCTGGAGTACAGTGGCACAATCTCAGCTCAATGCAATCTCCGCCTTCCGGGTTCAAGTGATTCTCCTGCCTCAGCCTCCCAAATACCTGGGATTATAGGCGCCTGCCACCACGCCAGACTAATTTTGTATTTTTAGTAGAGACAGGGTTTTACCACATTGGTCAGGCTGGTCTCAAACTCCTGACCTCAGGTGATCCACCCGCCTTGGCCTCCTAAAGTGCTGGGATTACAAGTATGAGCCACTTGTAATGTCTGGCCTCCAAATGTCTAAAACAGCTGAATACCTAAAATTCCATCACACATGGGTTCCTCTGCAGCACGCACTGCGTGTCCACGGCTCATGGTCAGGTGTGGCCAGCGGCTACCACACTGGCCTGCCCAAGCGTGGAATATCTTCCTCATCATGACAGCTGTGCCAGCAGTGGTGTCTAGGACATGTCCTGCATGAAAGGGCCAAGTCCGACATAGCTCCCTGAGTACTCTAACATAGCACCAGAAGCAGAGGACTCTGATCATGAAAGGTTTCCTTCAGTCTTCAAGGGGCTGGGTTAGCCAGCCTTGTAGCGGAGATTCTGGACCAACACAGTTCACTAGAGAGCAGCTCATGTCATCTCCACTGCACAGCGCTTGGAAGAATCTCAAATGTGAATCCACCATCGCTTTAAACACATGCTTAATTATCCTTCTGCACCTGGAATTCTGGACACCACTTATGAATTCAGTCCTTGAAAGTCATTTGCAAGCCGAACAGGAATTTTAAAATTAGCATTCTGTCATAAAAAGCACAAATACGTAATCAAGATAAAATACTTTGAATGGGAAGCATAGCCTATCTCAATGCAACAGCCACCCTTGAATTCATTGCGCTCTCTTAATTAGAACTTCAGGGATGAAAGCATAAAAGGAATTATAGTCATCAAGCCCATGGATGCCCAAATGAGAGAATGAATACTGGACACACTAAACTTTCAAGGCAAAAGATTCAACATAAAGGATTAAAGCCATTTTGACACTTTAATTAATGTTAGTCACAAAACGTAAGTATGAATTAGACAGGACACAGAAGTCACATCCCACAAGCAAACACACAATGGTTTTCCTAAAGTTACAAGAAATTATGTGGGCCCCACAAGTTCTGGGGCAACACTGCCAGGTTAGCAGCAAAGATGTCTGTTTTGAGTGTGTTAATTAGCAAGAAATTACAGTCTAACCAGCATTTAACATCTCATAGACAGTAAATGAAGAAATAACAGCTGCTTTGCTGTTCGAGACACTTCCTGTTTCCATTTAAAAGATTTGAATCACAAGTTCACAGTGAGAACTTGTATTTTCTGAAGAATGCTGAGAATGAATCAACTTTCATGAAGAATCACATGCTTCTAAGTACAGAATTTTGGATGATCAAAGGGCCAGGTAATAAAACTAAAGGATAACTCAGAAAGGAAATCATCATCAGTGACGATGCACAGTGAATTTTAGGATGATATGACATCAAGATGAACAGACACTTCAAAAGCAGACATTTATGCAGCCAACAAACATATGAAAAAATGCTCATCATCACTGGTCATTAGAGAGATGCAGATCAAAACCACATTGAGATACCATCTCATGCCAGTTAGAATGGCGATCATTAAAAAATCTGGAGACAGCAGATGCTGGGGAGGATGTGGAGAAATAGGAACACTTTTACACTGCTGGTGGGAGTGTAAATTAGTCCAACCATTGTGGAAGACAGTGTGGCGATTCCTCAAGGACCTAGAAATAGAAATTCCATTTGACCCAGCAATCCCATTACTGGGCATATACCCAAAGAATTAGAAATCATTCTATTAGAAAGACACATGCACATGTATGTTTACTGTGGCACTGTTCACAATAGCAAAGACCTGGAACCAACCCAAATGCCCATCAGTGACAGACTGGATAAAGAAAATGTGGCACATGTACACCATGGAATACTGTGTAGCCATTAAAAAGGATGAGTTCATGTCCTTTGCAGGGACATGGATGAAGCTGGAAAGCATCATTCTCAGCAAACTGACACAAGAACAGAAAACCAAACACCACATGTTCTCACTCATAAGTAGGTGTTGAACAATGAGAACACATGGACACAGGGAGGGGAACATCATACACCAGGACCTGCCCGAGGATGGGGGGCTAGGGGAGGGATAGCAGGGGGTGGGGGGATGTGGGAGGGATAGCATTAGGAGAAATACCTAATGTAGATGATGGGGGGATGGGTGCAGCAAACCACCATGGCACGTGTATACCTATGTAACAAACCTGCACGTTCTGCACGTGTATCCCAGAACTTAACGTATAATAAAAAAAAGAAATGAACAAAACATGAAAAAGAATCTGCAGCGTAGCAATCCAGTGGATCAGTACGTTACAATTACGTTCCAATTCGTTACGAAGGCAAAGCTTCTTAGGTGAAAACTTAGATGAAAACCATGTTTGAAAGGAATAGCTTTTTCAGTGGAACAATGGAAAGACCAAGAGCTGGATGACTGGGGGGCCTGTTTTTGAGACGCTGTGAGCTGTACGGCAGGCAGCATTGGTTACACGCCTTCACAGTGTGTCTCCCTGTGTGTGCATGTGTGTACCTGGGACACCTACCTGTGAATGAAGTCTGCACTGAAGTCCTGCCGGAATGACATTTTTACTGCTGAGATTCAGAGGGAGGGATAATTCTGTAGGTGGTGTTTTGTTTGATGACGAAAGAGTTGATTTTTACCCCTGCGCATGACAAATGGAGTGCACAGACAGTGATCTGTCAACTGATAGATCTGACGTTACCAAGGCCTCTCTTCTAAGGAAAAGAAACTGACCTTCAATTAAAAAATAAAACAATAGAGCAGAAGCAACTGGCAAGAGTTAAAACCGTGCTTACCTCTGACTTACACCTCAGAGTCAAATGAATACACCCTAAATAATGTCAACATCCCCTGTAAAGTTCGATCAGAGGTTGGAAGGCCCCAAACCCACACTATGGATGACATAATCTCAATCTCAAGGTGACTGTAACGGAAAAGGGATTACAGGAATCCACCCCCACCATTCACAGACCAAGCATCTTGACCTGCCCTCGGCCCGATCTCTCAGATGAACCCGTCAAAGGGCTGCAGTCGGTCGTGCCAATAAATCAGGGCTCCTTGGGCTGGAGTCACTCTGTGAACCTCCAGAGCCCATGTGGATCAATAAGTATCAATCTGAGCCAGCCGGGCGTGAACGACTCCTGTGGCCAGGAAGCTGGCAGCCTCCAGAGAGCAGTGAGGGTGTGGGGTGGCCGCAGGATTCCCCGGGCTCTGTTCTGTCCCCACCACAGGAAGCCCGATGACCCCAGGCACCCACAGCCTTCCGGTGAGAGGAATGGGGACTGTCGGCCCCCTACCCCACCCACAGGGCTAGCACTAAGAACCAACATGACACCACGGTGTCTCCATGTGGGCAGCATCTGTGCATTCCCTCCTCATCCTAGTCAGTGAAATAGTTATGTTTCAAATCCCCCATTTACAGTGGCACCCCAGAAACGAAGCGCTTCTGACAAAATAGAAAAAGGTTCATGACAGTCCTCTGGGGTCACCAGGAAATGGCACCTCTCATGGGCCCCAGGCAAAGGACACACGGACAGGAAAGGCTGGCAGGACAAGAGCACAATGAATCATCCCCGGCACAGCCTTGAGATGTGAACTGTGACGGGATGACACACAGACCAAGGAGGCATCCTGCTTTGCTTTTCAGAAATGTTCCTAACGTTTTGGTTTGCCAGCTGGTCTCATTACTGTGTCTGTCTTACACGTTATTCTTTATTTTAAAATAAAGATCTGACCCTGACTTCAAGAGCGACAGAAACAGATGATGCAAATTCCATATGAATGAAGAGAAGTTCTACATAAGTGCACAGAAAGGATTGATTCATCCATGTACATGTCCCCAGAAATCTGTGGACTGCCTACCACTTCCTGTGTTGCTCACCCGACAAAAGGTTCATTCTTTACTTTGTCTCTGCCCTCCTGGAAATTCAGAAAAATCACTCACAAAATGAAGGTCATTTACAAGTGGGCAGGAGAACTAACAGTTGTTTACAGAGAGAGAATCCTTCTTACTCAATCATTTGTTCCTGGTTTTCATTAAATAAATCAACAAACGTTTGTATCTACATGTGCCAAGCACTGTTCTAGGCACAGGAATTCAGCAGCAAGGAAAACCCTGCCCCCATGGAGCTTATATTCTAGTGGGGGTGGCGGGACTCACAATGAACGGAACAAATTACTAAAATATACGTAACAGGAGGAGGCTCGCACAGACCAGACACTAATGGGACTGTCATTAGTATCTTTAGGCAAGAACCTTGCTGTGTGTAAAACCCAATCTCCTCTGCTGCCCACAGCAAGGGTCTAACATAATATTCACTTAGCACCAGGTTTATGGAATTATTCATAAAAGGAAAAAAACACAAATCTCTCTTAATTCCACACCGGCATGTTAAGGCGTGTATGACCACAAAAAGGCCAACCTAATTCCCACGGAAAAAGAGAAAGACTCACCGGGCAAATGCGGCTGGCTGAAAGGAGCTGTGTGGGTGCCTGGGGCAGGCTACCTGCCTGGCCAGAGGTGCAGGAGGCAGCTTGCCTGGGGTGGTCACACACGACTGTCTCCCTCCACCACTGGCTTTCTTTTTAACTTTTCAAGTTGACTTCTGATGAGCACAAATCCAGATGGAGAATAAAATCAGGTTTTCTGCTGCCCAGCAGTTGCTTGTGAGTCAGACATCTTCCCCTCTTATTTTATGTGGCCCTGGGTGGTTCTGTGAATGCAGAGGATGGAGCTGGGGGCTTAAGCGGCTGCAGCGGGACCAGGCAGGGGCCGGGCCAGAGTGGGGAGTGGCGGGATGTCTTTCAGAAGGAATGGAGAAGCAGCTCAGTCGGGGTTCTCAGCCTGTGTTGCTTGCCAGGAACTTCCAGTCCCTTGGTGATGGGGGGAGGTAAGTAGGGGAGCTGGATCCCTCACCGGCAGCTGGAGCCACAGCAGGAACCTGCTCTGTGCAGGAACCTCACGATTTGGAACTTCCGTGTGGACGTGACCATGGCTGCTGATGGGGCCAGTGCTTCGTTCACTTGGGCTCAGGACACCCGGTGAAGACACCACACAAAGTCTAGTGGGTCAAGATTTCCAGCCACATCTGTATGTGGCTCTTGCTTCAGTCCTGGCCCTTCTGCTGAGAGGCATGGGTTGGGTGGAAGCAATATGGTATCTGAGTTTTTGCAAAGAATCTGTAAACCTGTGTATCCTCAGAATGTGGACCCTGGACAGTAAGTTTGAGCAAGCGAATATGTGTATCTGTTAGCACAATTCCCCAAATTATTCCCCATGTAATCCCAAAATTCTGCTGAGCAGGGGTTTTCTTGCTGGTAGGTGCTGGAGGCAGACATGGGAAGCAGCGGCAATGGCAGCAGTGTCTCTGCTGTCCTCCTGCCTCTGCTCCAGGGAGTGTGTGCCCAGCTTCTGTCTCTTCTCACCTCATGTCTCCACTCCAGAGAAGGTCACCCAGGCTCCTGTCTCGTCTCTCCCCACAACTCTACTCTAGAGACTTTCCCCATGTCTCCACTCCAGAGAATGTCACCCGAGCTCCTGTCTCGTCTCTCCCCATATCCTTACTCCAGAGATTGTCACCCAAGCTCCTGTCTGTGCTCTCCCTGCATCTCTGCTCCAGTGGTTGCGTGCTAAAGCTTCTGTCTTCTCTGTCAAGAAATGCAGAAACAGATTCTGAGGATCTTTTAAAATCCACTCAGTATCTTTCTCTGGAATAGCTAAAAATGTCAAATAATTCATTTCTGTTAAGTGCCATTTGCCAGATAACATGTGTGTTTTAGAAAACCCTCAGATAAAACCTCCGTCCTCAGAATAAGCATGTGGGAGACCACTCCTGGGCCTATAGTTAAATCAAGATCTAAGCTTATGCTGTCACCATTCAGAAGAGAAAGGAATTTTGACCATTTTATGAATCATGGGACAGTTTGTAATAATTCAGCATTGATTAGAAGAAAGGACAAACATTTTTGAACATGATTAACCTTTCATGTACATGGAGCTTCGAAATCTATTTCCAATTCTGTTTCCTTTCCTTTTCTAAAGCATCTCTCCATTATCTTACACATATTGGCACTAAATACATATTTGTGAGTTTGTTCAATTGATTGTATAATTGACTGAAATGGCTGTAATGACCTGCTGTAAACCAATGAACGGATCCAAGAAATAATCACTTTTATTACAGAAAGAGATTAGGGACATATCCCACCCCTGCAGAGAACTGGAAATGTAACCTGCCCCCATATTTAAAGTGTAGGACTTTTCCTCCAGAAATTCAGTGACTCTGCAGTTGCCCATATCAAGCACAATCTTTTAGTTGACTTAGTTAACGAATCTTTTTATCTTCCTTATACGCATGCTAACATTTGATACTATCAATCATTCCATTCTTTATCGTTTTCCTTCTTGGCTTCCAAAACTGAACAAATAAACGAAGAGATATAAATATTCCCCATGCTGAATCCACTGTGACTGTCACAGCTCTCCCATGACTTACGTTTAGAAAGCACAGCATGGGCCGGGCGCAGTGGCTCAAGCCTGTAATCCCAGCACTTTGGGAGGCCGAGGCGGGTGGATCACGAGGTCAAGAGATCGAGACCATCCTGGACAACATGGTGAAACCCCGTCTCTACTAAAAATACAAAAAATTAGCTGGGCATGGTGGCACGTGCCTGTAATCCCAGCTACTCGGGAGGCTGAGGCAGGAGAATTGCCTGAACCCAGGAGGCGGAGGTTGCGGTGAGCCGAGATTGCACCATTGCACTCCAGCCTGGGTAACAAGAGTGAAACTCTGTCTCAAAAAAAAGCACAGCATGATCCTATGTCTTAATGGCTATGTAGTATGAAATAAATCGAATGTAGTTATTTTACAAAGGAGTGTTTTTCCTACATTCGTATATATTTCCTTCCCATATAACTATTTACTTACTATATTTTATTGCCACCTTCCGTGTCATTTGGAAGTATCAGTAGTAAAACAAATCTGACCACCCAAGTCCCTAAAACCATAAACCAAACTTGCCATAGAAGTTTCTAGCACTCTACGTTTCTGGTGTTTGAAAAGGGGTTCAAAGATTAATTCGGAGTCATCAATCACATTCAGTCCCTTGCTAACATGAAAATGGCCTAAACAAATTCCATTTAGCCCAGTACCGCTGTGAAAACACAAACAGCTTGCAATAACTAGATAACTGGGTATTGAGTAGCTCTGGTAGCTTTGAAAAGCAAAAGGAATTTAGGGTTCAGTTTTTCCTTCAGTTAAAACATATTTTTAAGATACAGCTTTGGCTTTTGGATATCTTAAGTTTTGGGTTAAGGCAGTTATTCAGATTCAATGTATATACCAGAATAATTTTTACTTTTTTTGAGAATAAAATTAAATTTTGAAGGATCACAGGCAATGATTTGTCAGGCCCCTCTGGACCTGTCCCCAGTCGTGTATTCAGATGCCTTGTAAGAATGACCCAGTGGTGGCTGCCAGTCTGGGAAATGCCTGCACTCCACTCATGCTGCAGAATAAACCTCTGTGATGGGATTTGTCAGTTTTTCCCCACAATTCTTCCCATTTCAAGTGGATCAGGGGTTCTTGTTTTTGGAGAGTTCCATGGGAGGAAGCGAATCCTAGGATATGCTCTCCATTGGCAAAGATCACCTTGACTTTCACAAAAGCCTGAACTCAGTAGAGAAATGACCAAGGGGGCCAGGGGCTCGGGGAGAGGAGAGAAGAGGCCGGAAGCCAAGAATGGTGATGCCAGAAAAGGGGCCCTGAGGGTCTCTGAGCAGCTGCACTACACGGCTCCTGTCCTGATCAGGCCCCAGGGAAGACGGCAGACCCCAGGGGCTCCTGCATGCAGAAGAGGTGCGGGGATCTGGGGACAGCCGGATGGACCAATCGATGGTCTATGACTGAGAGGCTTCCCAGATGCCTACAAGCCTTCTGAAGTCCTGGCATTGGTACTGCCCTGGGTTGAACCTGAAATGACTGAGGCTGGGTTCCACAGTACCTCAGGCAGGAGGGTGGGAATTTAGAATGAAAATTAAGTTGATTTAAAAAAATGATGTTATTTCCTGCAAATGTCAGTTATAGAGGATTGAATCATGTCCATGTAGAACATCTGATAAGGGATGCATGGCTGCACCTGAATAAGTACTGTCCTCAGAGAGGAACTCTGCACCTGAATAAGTACTGTCCTCAGAGAGGAACTCTGCACCTGAATAAGTACTGTCCTCAGAGAGGAACTCTGCACCTGAATAAGTACTGTCCTCAGAGAGGAACTCTGCACCTGAATAAGTACTGTCCTCAG
>CM052661.1:1099632-1111630 GCA_028533165.1 Leontopithecus rosalia | reverse complement strand
CTGGGTTTGAATGCGGTGAGGACGGGGCAGAACGCGGTTTGAATGCGGTGAGGACGGGATGGAACGCGGTTTGAATGCGGTGAGGACGCAACGGAATGCGGTTTGAATGCGGTGAGGATGGGGCGGAACGAGGTTTGAATGCGGTGAGGACGGGACGGAACGCGGTTTGAATGCGGTGAGGACGGGGCGGATTTTGAATGCGGTGAGGACGGGACGGAACGGAACGCGGTTTGAATGCGGTGAGGACGGGGTGGATTTTGAATGCGGTGAGGACGGGACGGGACGGGACGGAACGCGGTTTGAATGCGGTGAGGACGGGGTGGATTTTGAATGCGGTGAGGACGGGACTGGACGGGACGGAACGCGGTTTGAATGCGGTTCCTCCTCCTCCATCCACAGAGCTGCTACGAAGTATTCTCCACGAAGCACAGGGATAGTACTGATTGTGTGCCGCGGTGCGATTCTGCAAAGCGCAATCTCCTGGAATTCTTGTTCGCTTTAGCCTTGAAACAAACCAAGACCTATTCGTGGGTCTCACACACTTCTGCCTGAACTTCTCTTTGCTTCTCTCCTGCTGTGTCTGCTGTTGCTCATGTGATTTATCATGAACATAACTTCTATTTCCCTGCAGAGCTGTCCTTTAAATTCCTAAGATACCGCTGCAGCACTGCAGACCCTCTGGTCTTCAGAACGCCTCACTGCCTGTCACTGTGTTATTTCATAGCTCCTCTCCTTAGCCGCTATGCGCCGTGCTGCGCGCTTTTATTGCTTGCTGTGTTTTATGGGTTTCTTCAGGCCATGTATATTCATCGTGTTATAGAAATAACAACATATTAGGGAAATATGAGGCAGTGATATTTAGGTTGGATGGTAAATTTTCAAAGGGGTGGGAATGGTTTTCCATGAGAACTATTGGACATTGCCACGAGTCTTCAGAGGTCTAAGATGATTAGTGCATCTGTGTTAATGATGGACCTGCTCACTGGCAGCAAGTCGTGTTTGCAGATCTGATTACTGAGCCAGAGACCGCCGGCTGGACATCGCTACCGGAAGCCGCTCATCAGCCAAAATCTCAGTGCAAGCCATTAAACTTTGCTATTTAAAACTTGATCACCTTCCAAATGTTAGCACTTGTATTTTTTTTTCTAATCTACAAAACTTTCTAAAAGTTACACTTGATCATTTTCAGGAAGCTTGATAATTAGTAGATTTCACTCTAAGAAAAAGAAAGGTTATTTCTAAGAGACAAAGCACGCTTGCGAATGCAACAGTGTGACAAATGCAATTAGGAAACGTTACTTATGTCAGGAGAGCACATTGTACCCGTGGTGCTGCAGGCACCGCTGCTTCTAGGGTAAAGGGAGCTGCACCTGCAGAGTCCCTGCGGGAAGGCTGAAAGTGGCGTTCTCTTACCTGCTGTTGACCTGATGGTGGAGGTGATGTCAGAGGGTGTCATCATGGGGATACATTCGTCATCTTGGGAGTAGCCGGCTTGAATGGCTCGAAGGTAGCTGTGACTCCTCGTTCGGAAACATCCCGGGAGGTCAAGGGCGTCCATGGCCTGAGATTCAACTTCGCTGAAGACGGACTCGCATACGGATTCAAACTGCCCATCGACCTCCGCCTCGCTCACCTGCAAACATCAACAGCACACGTGATGCCCCGGCCCTCCTGGGTCACCATTGCCACATTAGAGAGAGCCAGGAGGGCGCACGCACTCCATGGCACCCCTTCACGGCCTCGTATTTCAGCAGAGCTAACTTGAAATGAGCGTGAACATTGGCTGAGCTTGGGAAATCGATCATTGGGTTATCCCTTACAAAACACTTAGGCAAACAGCCTATTCCAAGTGTTGAAGTTCTGGGGACCCACCAGGCGAACCTTCAACGTATGGCTGACAGTTATGACAACGTTTGAGAGACAGAACTTGTGAAAGATTAGCAAAGCAGCTGGTACAAAGTACGTGTTCAGAACCGATTTCTTCCTTCTCTCTCCCCACATGACCGTCTCACCTTTCAAGCTACTTATGGCACGATCGCTGCAGGTGCTGAGGCCGTGTCAGGGAAAGCACGTTAAGTGCATACACTCCTCTGCTTTCTCAGAATGGGCGCCTGCTTCTACCCATTGCCACAGCAACCAATCACAAATTTGGCTTCTGAACCCAGCTCCTTCTCACCAGTACTGCAGCACACATCTGAGTCCAGGCGAGAAAGAAACAGCTGTACTGGTGTTTTTGTCCACATGAAATGAGTTGCGTTACCTCAATTGCAGCCTTTTTTTCCTTCTTCTTTAGGTTAGGGTATTAGTATGCTCACTTCATTGGACAGTGCAGCAGATAAAGCACTTATTATCCAGCCTATGTTTAATTTCCAGGTATGGAGTCACCCTGGGGCCCTAAATGTTTCAACTGCATTTGAAGAAAACTCAGCCTGGCTTGAGTGGTGGGGATCTCAGTGGATGTGCCCATGCTGGCGTGGCTGCGGGGTGAGTCACCGCCGTGGCTTAGGGTGGCTGACCAGGAGGCAATGCGCGGCCCCTGGGTCTCCTGGTGGCCATTCTGGTGCATTCCCATGAGCCAAATCTAGATATTTTGGTTTTGTTTGTTTGTTTGCTTTGAGACGGAGTCTTGCTTTGTTGCCCAGGCTGGAGTGCAGGGGCGTGATCTCTGCCCAGTGCTACCTCCATCTCCCAGGTTCAAGCAATTCTCCTGCCTCAGCCTCCTGAGTAGCTGGGATTACAGGAGCCCATAATTAGCCTGGCTAATGACCATACCTGGCTAATTTTTGCATTTTTGGTAGAGACAGGGTTTTGCCATATTGGCCAGGCTGGTCTTGAACCCAGACCGCAGGTGATCCACCTGCCTCAGCCTCCCAAAGTGCTGGGATTTCAGGCGTGAGCCACTGTGCCTGGCCCAAATAGAGAGGTTTTAAATGGAAACCCAACAAAGTAGAATATTGGACTGAAAAGGTGTTGCAGGGACCAGGTGGAAGGAATGAGGATTTTCAGAATGGAAAGCTGGACAGGCTGATTACACAGGCCTCAGAGACAGGCCGCTGCACAGCACGGAGGGAAACCAGGTGACTAGGACTGTGGCCAGTGACCCCTCTTCCAGTTCTCATCATGGCCTGTGGGTCTCCCCAGGGCACATCTCACACATGTCAACATGCATGTGCAATTGGGATGCTTGTTCGTGACACCTGTGAACGAGGGCCAGGCTCTTCGGAAGCATCGGGGCTTGGGGACAGGGCAGGAGCAGCCCCCACGGTGCAGACACAACCTCCTTCCACCTGTGGGTCATCTCCTCGTCCCACCCCTCCTGCTGCAGAGACCTTGGCTGGAAACCTGGAAGTCCGCCTGGACCTCCGGCAGGTCCCAGGCATCTGGATTCACCCTTCAAGCCCACCTGCTGCTCTCGGGCCTCAGTTTCTCCTTTGTGCTTTGGCCTTCTTCTCTCCCTGTCCTCCACCCCACCACATCCTCACAGCTGCCCATGACTATGTATCTCTGTCGTAGTCTAGCAGCATTCCACAGTTTGATGTTTTCACCAGCACGGTGTTCGAGCTGAGCACAGATTCCTCAGCACGGCCCTCCGGGGTCCAGCCACTGCTCCCCACCAGACAGATTCTACACCCCTTTCCCGAACGGGAGCCACGCACTCAAGTTGCAGAAAGCCACGCCATCCCTGAAACCGCCCTCCGTCCATCTCTTTTGCTTCTGGGGATGAACAAGCTGATCCCTCTCTCTGCCATAATCTCTCCCCACTTCCGTCCCCTTTGCTCTCCACAGCTGCCGACCTCAGCTGGGTGGTCACTTCCTCCAGGGTGGTCCCCCATATGTGGCTGGGGAGACGCTGGGGTCCTACCATGCTGGACACATTCACGTCAGGGGCCTAGCTACAAGCTGTCAGCAAATGCTCACTTCTCTGTCTTTGCTCAGTTTTCCTTCAAAACCAGATGCTATTTTCCTCCCTCCCTCCCTCCTCTGTTTCTCTGTGTGCCTTTCCCTCCCTCCCTCTCTCCCTCCCTCCCTCCCTCCCTTCCTTCCCTCCTTCCTTTTCCCTCTCTCTTTCTCCCCTCACCACTCTCATTCAGACTGTCTCTTCTTGGTTCTCCCAGGGATGTGTGAGAGCCCAAAGTACCAACAACTTCCTGAAACCCCTGGATTATGTTGGCGATACATTTTTAAAATACACTGTTTTAACATCAGATTAGTCTTTTCCTCTAGTTGTCAGCAGAGTAAAAGGCAAAGTCAAAGAAGCAGGTTCTCTGTCACACCATTGCTGACTCCGAGTTCAGCGCAGTGGACCTCTCTGGTTTTGCCCTGAGGTTACCTATGTGCTGGAAGGATGGCCCCTCTCCTCAAAAAGTCTGAGTGAGCCGAACTCAGCACTGGCCCTGGAGAGACAGAGAGTGAGCAAAGGGCAGCAGAGCCTGGAGCCACTGCAGGGAGACAGACCAACGCCGGGCTGGAGAAAGAGCTGGCACAACGCTGGCAGGATGGCCTTTTCCAGAAAGGTCTAAGGATTCCTGATACAGGACAGACAGACAAGTCAGGCAGGCACAAACAGGACACAGCTGGTGAGACGGCCTCAGGGACCCGGGACACAGCTGGTGAGACGGCCTCAGTGACCCGGGACACAGCTGGTGAGACGGCCTCAGGGACCCGGGACACAGCTGGTGAGACGGCCTCAGGGACCCGGGACACAGCTGGTGAGACGGCCTCAGTGACCGGGGACACAGCTGGTGAGACGGCCTCAGGGACCCGGGACACAGCTGATGAGACGGCCTCAGTGACCGGGGACACAGCTGGTGAGACGGCCTCCGTGACCCGGGACACAAGTGCTTGGAAACAGGACATTTTTCTGGACCATGAATTTCTTCCAATCTAAGTTTTCACTTAAGTAGAATTTTACAGAAAAGCCTTAGATTGTGTCATTCATGTCAAAGACCTATTGCAGACAGCCTGAGGTCAGAATCTGTGTAAGGCCTGCGTACACCTCGTGGACAGCCTTCTGCAAGCCCAGCCCTGCTGCCCTCGCTCCTGAAGGAGAGAGCCCATTAACCTGTGTTTGCATTTCAAAAACAGAAGCCGACATCTCAGCAGGACCCTCTGCTATGCTTCCAGCTACAAAGGCTCGTCAATGAGGTTCTAGACATGAAGGTTCTGGACTCCTCCCCCAAACAAATAAAGAGTGAGGAGTATCTTAAAGTTGGTCCAGCAGGGAATTAAAATGATTGTTCACTCAGACTTCCCAAAACTCTTGGGACACACAGACCTCCTGCTGAGACTCTCTGGAGGTGGAGGGGAGGGGCGGACACTTGAACCTCCTGGCTGAGACTCTCAGGACACCCGGACCTCCCACTGAGACACTCAGGACACCCGGACCTCCCGCGGAGACTCTGGGGGACACAGAGACCTCCCACCGAGACTCTCAGGACACCCAGACCTCCTCTCACGAGTTCATGAGCTGCAGGAAGCCCCAGCAGAGCCCAGCTACTAAGGTTGCAATCAGGAATTGGCATAGACACAATCATCTCTCACAGGACTTCGGTTAGATTGTAAATTCCTTTTTGTGCTTGAGAAAAAAAATTGAGTGTTAAAGATAAAGGGCAAACTTTTAACGAACTTTGGTTTCTCATCAAATTCACGGCTCTCCCGAGTCCGAAGTGTTAGGGATTCCACACGTCCCACCCGGTCCACAGCAACGGCCCCCTCCTTCCTGAATTGTTGGGTTTCGTGGCCTGGGGCTGGACAACCATGGAAGTGTGTTTCTGGGTGTGATACAGTTCCAGGATTACTTTGAATAACAGTATATATATTTTTAATGATTCAATACTGAGTTCAATTTAAAGTCATGCCACAGAACTCTGCAATGGGAATGACTTAGAATCCTAAATTTCAAAGTCGTTAAATAAACCCCTAACCCCCAACCTATCTGCTTAACCATTGTTTCCAATGATGAAGCCTTTCAGATAGAAAAAGATGCGAGAAAGCGTTATTTTTACTGACTTATTTTCACAGATACCGTCTTGGGTTCATTGAAAGCAGGATGATGAGCGCTAGTGCATTTAGCTTACATTTTCCCCGAAATGACAAGCCGCAGAGCGCCTCCTACGGTTTCCTAAGAGCATGCAAAGAGGCGCGAAACCCATTTAATTAGTTCGTGGAAAGCATTAGAGATGCGTGGCCGTCTCTCTGATGAGACAACTTTGCACCTCTGTTTAAAGCTTTTGTTGGGTTATACCTGTGTAAAGGCTGTATTTTGGTAAACTAGGTTATCTCAACCGGAAGGGAAGGTGATAGCTTTAAAATAAGGAAGTCTACTGGATCCTCATCCCTGTGTAGGGAAAAGTCGTTACAAGGTGTCATTGGCTTCCGGTTACTGTTTAGTTAATGAGTGTCTTCCAAAATCAACTTGGACTTCATGCTGAAATAGAATGTTTCCTCAGTTATTAAAGAATGACAATTTTCTGGTTGCTGAGGATCAGTTGTTATTGTTTGCCGGGGGCTGGCTGGGAGCGGGGGCTGGCTGGGAGCGGGGGCTGGCTGGGAGCGGGGGCTGGCTGGGAGCGGGGGCTGGATGACCCACCATTCCTGTTTGCCCAGGACTTGAGTGCAGGGCCAGGGATGGTCTTTCCTTGTCATTAGGAAAAAGTCAGTGCAGATCCTGCTGAAGATGAGAACTTAATCCCATTTCTGGAAGAAAAGTAGTGTCTAAATAGGTAAAAGAGGTGGTATCCTTCTTGAGGTGTGGAATAGGAAAAACCTTAATAGTTCGTGGAAAAAGTTCAGAGTACAATTTCTGACGAGGAAAAAAACCTGCAAAATGAACAGACGATCTCATAAGGAATGTAAAGTGTTTGGCAGAAGAAAGACGTGTGCTGATGAACCCCGGGCATGCCACCCGGGCATTTTTGAGCGCTTGGTATATTCTGGACTCTTTACCTAATAACATACAAAATTCACCGCGTACGTACTTTGTCAACCTCTAACTGCATCACGGGCGGGCACAGAAAGCCCAGGCTCCTCATCCCTACTCCACAGGAAGTCAGAGAACACGTTAGGTGTACAAACTCAAGGTCAGCTCGAGTACCGTTTTCAAAGGCATTGAAATTAGTAACAACGTGTTTAATTAAAATTATAAAATCTCCATTCTTCTTTGCCGTATAACATAGGATGATTAGAATGAATGACACCTGCCCATTTTGTCACTGTGCGTTCTCAGCCCTGTCCACCATGGGTCGGGGACCAGGGGGGCCTCCCTTTCACAGCCCCCATGTGTCAGGGACCTGATTTTCACACCACCCCTCCCGTGGTGCCCAGGGACCCTTCTCGCGGCTGCTGTGCCTGTCCTAAAATAAGTCCTGTCCTGGAGTGAGCCCGACGGGCAGGTCTCTGTGAGTGACACCAGGCAGTCCCCTCACAGGACCTTCTGAGGTGCAATTTGGGGGACACAGTTGAAAGCCACACTGCCAGAGCCTTTCCCTGGCCCCTTTTTATCGTAAAAATATCCTGGGTTTGAGGAGGAAGAAAGCCTGTGTTTTATGAAGGAGAGAGGCCGAGATGACCAGCCTTTCTGTCACTGCTTTCTCAGAAAAAAATCAACAATGCAAAAAGGATATAGAGTTTTAAGTGTCGAAAAGAATAAGTTCACGAGTGTTTAATCAGCCAGAGCTGATTCCAGGTGGAACGCCCTGTGCTGTGGTCTCGCATGAGCGCTGCTGACCAGGGGGGCAGTGCCATCGCTGCCTGTGCAGCCAGGGCCTCGCGAGGCCAGCTGGCTCGGGAGACTGGACCCCAGGGGAGAAAGGGCGAAGGGACCCCAACCTGGCTCACGCAGCTGGCCTGGCTCAGGGTGCTGACGGCCCTCATGTAGCTCTGGTTCCGGGAGCGGAATTTCGGGGAGTTGTAGTTCGCGGCGGGGTCCAGGCTGTGGCCAACAGGCACGTCGCTTGCAGCTTGCAGGTAGCTCTGGCTACAGGAAAGAAGAAAGGAGAAAAGGCATTTGGTGAGCACCCACCGCAGCCCAGAGATGGGAATCACCCACACCGAGAGGCTGTGGTCACACTTCCAGCTCAATGCCTGTGTCTTTCCATGGATAACTTTGCCTTATGCAAATATTCTGAGATTCACATTTACGAATGTGAATTTCATCAAAAGTAATAGGGGAGGCTATTTACAAAATTGCCTTTGAAACCTGAGATTTTATGGCCAGGTAGTGAGATTAGGATCACTCCATATTAAAAAAATAAAGATGTGCTGAAAGCTTTAGTGACTCACACAGCACAAGAGCAAACTTGGCTCCCGAACTGAAGCCAAAAGACCGAGCGTCTCATAAACATTATTAGCTCTCTGGCAACTCTGCATGTTTTTAAAAAATAACAGAAAAAATATAAGGCTCGCTTTCAGTTTTAACTTATGCCAGGTTGTCCAGGTTATGCGATATCAGCAAAGATACCGGGGGGGAAGCTGAGTGAAACTGTTTTATCATCACGATGGTTGTCTTCTTCCAAACTCCCCTACAAAATCCATGTGCTCTGGTCTTCCTTCTTGCCATTTTGTGAAATGTTACAAGCACCAAAGAACCTGGCTGACGTTTGGCAACTGAAGACCCAGCTCAGCTGCAGTGTGGCTAACTAGACCACTCTCAACTGTACTGACAATCTTCCCACAATGCAGTAAAATTCATATGATTTTATCAGACGCTGTAGAAAAGTGGACAGAAATGATTATTATTCTTCACTCCTTGGATCCTAATAGGAACCTAAAAATGTATGTAAATGTTAGGTGGATGATTCAGGCTCCAGAACAGCGTGTTAAAGCACACAGTTTCTTTTCCAAGTAAACCCTTGGTGCAGTTTTCCTCCAGTTTACTTCAGTCTTTAAAAATGGAACATCAGAGAAAAAACTGGACTCTATGAATCCTTACGTGACACTTATTCATCATAGATTCAAAGTCATTATTTCTGCTAAATATTTTTGCTTTAACAGAAAATGTACAACATATTCCAGCTCCTACCTTCCCCTTCCTGACTTGAAACAGACAAGGCCTGACTCAGGCTCTTAACTTGACTCACCTTTGTCTTTGCAGAAACATAAACTTTCCCGCTCTCTTTCCGTGTTTCCCTGAAATGGCTGGATTCATGCCCTCATTTCTACCCTTTGGTACTGTCTACCAGTTACCAATTTTCTTCTGATGTAACAGCTGTCCCTTCTGATGAATACCACCGTTCTGCATTTTAACATCCTCAAACTGAGGCTGCCTTCTAGACAGAGAAAGCCTAAAAGGAGGATTCTCGTCCTCTGGATCTGGTGTCCACAGTTTCTAACCAGTGCCTGGTGTGTGAATGAAGTGAGCACCTAAGAGCCACGGCGCGTGACCCTGGTGGTGGTTCCTGGACGGTCCTCACAGGTGGATCCATGTATTTTGCGAGTGTGTGTTTCAAATACGTATTCTATCAATCATTCTTTTTGTTTCAAAATAGGGTGTGACACATACATGTTGCCACTGAAGAAAGCTAATGTTTTAAAACACAGCCTCACAATAGCTAACATTTTCTATGCATGCTTACGCCAGAGATGCCAATAATCCGTTTCATTTTTACGGTATTCCTCTAAAGCAGGCCTCTTCCCAACCTGCCTCCTACGAACGTGGTGGCGTGAGATGTGCATTGGTGCCAGGTCACATGCTCAGTCTCAGGCAGGGAGGGGCAGCGCTCCCTTCTGAGTCCATGCAGCCTGGCTCAGGGTTCATGCTTAAAATCCCAAGGTCACAGCTGCTGAGTCACAGGAACATGGAGCCCAAAAGATCCCATCCTTTGATACCACAGACTTTTTAATAGTTACAAAACAACAAACAAAACCCCAGTCTCATTTCGCTTAAGAGGCTTTTAAAAAATATTATAAGGGCTCAGCATTTTATCATATGGAGTCCCAGGAGGCCAGCTGTCCTCCACAGTCACAGATCAAACTCAAGAACTAGGACTGGGGTCGGGGGTCCCATCAAGACTGGGGGATGCACCCTCTGGCCGCTCTGTCACGTGACATGCGGTGGAGCCCCCCAGTACAGCTAGCCCCACAAAATCTGCCTGGGTCTTCCCCTGAAAATCCTCCCCGGACGTCCCCGGCCATTTTGAAGTTGACTTTCAGCCCCTTGGATTATCCTATGGCAGCCCAGTTGTCAGAAACAAAAACAAACTGTGCTACAGACTTAGTAGCTTAGAAGATTTGTTTAAAAAGTGAAAAGTTTTCTGGAATGACACAGAAACGTTTTTGTTCTACTTTTGCCTTTAGGATGTTGCTCATCCACACACGGCGAGAGGGAAAGCCGGGCAGGTGAATCCGCAATCCAGGAGACGAAGAACGGTACGACTCCTGCTCTTCAGCCTTGTTCTTGCCATGGCGGATGGTTCCAGAGCTGCTTGCTGAATCCAGGCTCAAAACCTCCTCTGTGACTTAGGTTGCTATGAGCTCAAATGTACGTAACAAAGGCAACTCCCGAACGGGCCTGGGCCTCAGCTGTTTAGATCCAGCTAAACACGCTTGAAAACACGCAATGTAACCGTCTCCTTTGTGACCTTGGAAAGCAGTAAGGACTCTATGCAGGTCATGCTAAGGAGATATTTAAGAATTTTTTTTTCATACTAAATGTGCTCATTCGAAATACACAGAGCATCTTTTCATTTCTATAAATGGGATCTGACGGGAGAAGCTCCCAAATAGAAGAAGCGCTTCTTCCACTGCATTAAATGGAACAAGCTAAACAGCACTGTGAAGCACACGTCTGTGCACACACGTGTGTGTGCTGTGTGCACGTGTGTGTAGTATTCCACCTGCACAACGGAGGTTCTTAGAACACCTCTCAGTACACATCCCAAATAATATCACAATCAATGACTGGATTTCAGAAAATGGTTTCTTGGCCGGGTGTGGTGGCTCATGCCTGCAATCCCAGCACTTTGGGAGGCCGAGGCGGGTGGATCACGAGGTCAAGAGATCGAGACCATCCCGGTCAACACGGTGAAACCCCGTCTCCACTAAAAATGCAAAAAAATTAGCTTGGCATGGTGGCGCGTGCCTGTAATCCCAGCTACTCAGGAGGCTGAGGCGGGAGAATTGCCTGAACCCAGGAGGCAGAGGTTGTGGTGAGCCGAGATCGCGCCATTGCCCTCCAGCCTGGGTAACAAGAGTGAAACTCCGTCTAAAAAAAAAAAAGAAAAGAAAATGGTTTCTTTCCAGATTTCCATATTCAGTGTAAAAGCTTCCTTGAGGAGATAAAGGCATGTTGTTCCCTAATTGCATGTTTCAGGGGGAACCACATTTGCATCTCCCTGTGGGTGCTCGCATCTGAGCTACCTCACGGTTTGCCCGACAACCCATCTCTGGGGTCCCGACTGCAGCAGCTCAGAAACGCCATACCCTTGCCTGGCTGCCCTCCTGGTGCTGATGGTGCCCCTAGGGTGTGACCCTGCTCCAGCTGGTGAGTCTGTGGAGCACCTGCTCAGTGGCCTCTGAGCAGGGCCTGTCCTTCTCCATGCTAGCGACGGCTGTTCCCTGAGCCCATGGCAGGTGGGGCTGCAGTGGCTGACCCACGGCCAGCTAAGAGTGAGAGCCAGCGTGCCCAGACACATGACGCGGGCCTGGGTCCTGACGGGGCTCACCCCAACCCCGTGTGGACAACCTCTTTTGGCTCTCCTATGCCCTGGTCCCAATGCAGCTGACCCCGACCCAGCCAGAACAACCTCCCAGCTCTCCTCTAACCCAGTGCCAATGCAGCTGACCCCAACCCCCAGGACAACCTCCTACAGGTCTCCTCTGCACTGGTCCCAATGCAGCTGACCCCGACCCAGCCAGAACAACCTCCTACAGCTCTCCTCTAACCCAGTGCCAATGCAGCTGACCCCAACCCCCAGGACAACCTCCTACAGCTCTCCTCTGCACTGGTCCCAATGCAGCTGACCCCGACCCAGCCAGAACAACCTCCCAGCTCTCCTCTAAC
>CM052661.1:1048491-1073260 GCA_028533165.1 Leontopithecus rosalia | reverse complement strand
TGGTGTTCACGTGTCATTCGCACAGTCGGATGGGCGTGCCTGGTGTTCACGTGTCATTCACACAGTCGGATGGGTGTGCCTGGTGTACACGTGTCATTCACACAGTCGGATGGGCGTGCCTGGTGTACACGTGTCATTCATGTGATTGGATGGGCGTGCCTGGTTTTCACGTGTCATTCATGTGATTGGATGGGCGTGCCTGGTGAACACGTGTCATTCATGTGATTGGATGGGCGTGCCTGGTGAACACGTGTCATTCGTACAGTCGGATGGGCGTGCCTGGTGTTCACGTGTCATTCACACAGTTGGATGGGCGTGCCTGGTGTTCACGTGTCATTTGCACAGTCAGATGGGCGTGCCTGGTGTACACGTGTCGTTCGCACAGTCGGATGGGCGTGCCTGGTGTACACGTGTCATTCGCACAGTCGGATGGGCATGCCTGGTGTTCACGTGTCATTCGTACAGTCGGATGGGCATGCCTGGTGTACACGTGTTGTTCATGTGATTGGATGGGCATGCCTGGTGTACACGTGTCGTTCACACAGTCGGATGGTCATGCCTGGCACAAACATTGTGGTGAACTCTTGCATTTGTTGGCAAGATATGTGATGGATTTGGTTTTCCCAAAATGGCAAATGTGGAGTTATTTTTAAGGCCTACTTCATGTGCTATTTCTTGATGTGGTTTCCTCAGACAGCGTTGTTTTAGTCCACCTTGGCATGATGGCTGTGGTGTTGCAGGAGGCAGTGAGTTCTGAGCAGAATTCTCACAAGTCTCTACTCGGGACACAGTGTTGAGCATCGGTGTGTGCCAGAGGCTTGCAGGGCGCTGGCGACAGACACTGGGCTGCCCCGGGCCGGCTGTCAGGGCCAAGTCTGGATGACTGGGTCGTGGGCAGTGCCGTGGATGGACGGCGCTGTGGGCGGGTGGTGCTGGTGGTCAGTCAGCATGAGTGCTGCTCTTAATCCCTTGTGTGGCGGACACGTTGCCATCCTCTCCGAGGCTCAGCCTGAGAGTCTGTCGTGTCTGCTAGAATGGACAGGACGCAGGGGTAGCATTGGCCCCAGTTTCTCATTTGAAGGAATTAAACCTTTTGTGAGAGTCAACTCAGTGTAGCAGGACAAGTGCCTGGGGACCCCCGCACCTGGGGCAGGTTGGGGCACCCTGAGTATTCAAGAGAACTGTTGGTGATGGAGAGGAATAGACAGAAGCCAGGGCACCACAGTTCTGGCTGAAGCTTGGGCACCTACAAGCCGTTTGAACTTGGGAAAGCCACCTTCTTGGAGCAGAAAGTTGCCATCTGACAGTCGTGGATAGTAACTGATCACTTCCTGGGATTCTTACAGAATCAGATGAAATTAGCACGATGCCATGACCATGAAAAGTGCTTCTCATTTCATAACTTGGAACCAATATCTTACTTATTTCTCAAAAGAGATTATCTAACATCCGTCAAGTCAGATTAACCACACAGAGGCAGATGTGTTAAAATTCTGAATTTTCAAGTGAATTGAGAGATCATCCTTTTCCATTCTGTAAACGGGAGCATTGCTTTGATCTGTAAGCATTTTGAGCCTGGCATGATGGACTTTGAGCTTCTGCTGAAGTGTGACGTAAATTCCCACATGGCCAGCCCTGCTTCCTGGCCATCCCTGAGGACTCCAGAGAAAGATGTGAAGAGCAGCCATGTCCTTACATGCAGTCGGCCGTCTGAATTAACACGCATGTCCTCTCCCTTTTGCCCAAAGCATCCCATTCCTTTTCTGCCACTTCTCTCCCAAGTTTTCCCACCTCTTTATTTTTATTTCGATTCAGATATTTCAGTTTGACACCATTGAACTAATTTCTTCTGTAGGAGGCACCGGCCAGCCTCAGGAGGAGACATGGGTGCAGTCAATGCTGACAGTGGCTAACATGAGACCTGCTGACTGTGAGCCTGGCATGGTCTAGAATGTTTACCTGTATTGGCTCATTTCATGCTCTCCATGACCCTCCAAGGCAGGTGCAATGGTTACTGGCCCTTCACACCTGGAAGGAGGAGTCAGGAAGTCTCCCAAGGCGGCACTGCTGGTATGTTTGGGGCTGCTGCAGCTCCGCAATCTGGGTGTCCAGCCTCTGTGTTCTCCTGGAACTTATAGCCTAATGGTGTGCATGCATGCATATCTGTGTACAAAGCCATGTGTATCTGCTTGTGTGTTTGTGTGTGCATCTGCATAATCATGCATGTGTAGTTACACATGTGCACATAGTTGTGTGTACATATGTGTGTGTGAATGTGCATTGGGGTAGAAGCAAACAAGGCAGGAAAAGGGGGAGACCATGACATTTTTTATGTCATTAAAATGATTGCCTATCCTTGAGGTCCAAAGGATGTCTGCCAGAGCGTTCCCTGATTCTCCCATGCCTGCCACCACCAGCCTGCTCCAGTGTCTCACCCATACCCCATGCATCTCTCTTTGTCTGCCGGAAACACGCTATTCCAGTGATTGCCTTACTCACCCATTTCTCCTACTGGACTTTGAACACCAGACCTTGCTTTCATAGGACAGGGACTGTCCTGCTCACCTCTCTATCCCCAACATCTGCTGTGGAACCTGGCACTCATGATGCCTGTGGCTTCATGGATGCAACATGGAAGGATAGATAAAAGGAGAAATGGAAGGAATGAAGGAGCTAAGGAAGGGAGAAGGGAGGGAGGGAAGGAGGGAAGGATAAATGGATGGATGGATGGATGGATGGATGGATGGATGGATGGAGTAAATGTCTTAGGAAAAGTCCAGGTAAAATTCTAATGTTTGGAGAAAGGAGTGACTGAATTTAGGTGGGAGAGTTTAGGAAGATGCTCATAGGAGAAGAAAGCTCTTACAATGGGTCTTAAAGATGGATGGAGTGGCCATAAGTAAGGAGGTGAATCGGAGGAAGACAGTGGTGAGGGAGCAGAGAGGCAGAGAGCTGCTGTCCGTGGTGGGGGAGCAGAGAGCTGCTGTCCGTGGTGGGGGAGCAGAGAGCTGCTGTCCGTGGTTGGGGAGCAGAGAGCTGCTGTCCATGGTGATGGGGCAGAGAGCTGCTGTCCGTGGTGGGGGAGCAGAGAGCTGCTGTCCGTGGTTGGGGAGCAGAGAGCAGCTGTCCACGGTGATGGAGCAGAGAGCTGCTGTCCGTGGTGGGGGAGCAGAGAGCTGCTGTCCGTGGTGGGGGAGCAGAGAGCTGCTGTCCGTGGTTGGGGAGCAGAGAGCTGCTGTCCGTGGTCTGGGAGCAGAGAGCTGCTGTCCGTGGTCTGGGAGCAGAGAGCTGCTGTCCACGGTGATGGAGCAGAGAGCTGCTGTCCACGGTGATGGAACAGAGAGCTGCTGTCCACAGTGATGGAGCAGAGAGCTGCTGTCCACAGTGATGGAGCAGAGAGCTGCTGTCCGTGGTCGGGGAGCAGAGAGCTGCTGTCCGTGGTGAGGGGGCAGCTGCAGCCTCCTGCAGAATGCCTGCGGTTGAGGATGAGAAGCCGGCCTGGGGTATCTGCAGGGCTGGGGCAGCTGATGCTGGCAGGGCCACACGTGCTCTTCTGTCCCACACACCACGGCCTCCATACTTTTCTGCCTTTTCCTTCCTGCTTTCTGTCTCATTCATTCTCAGTTCTCTCCTTTTTATCACTATCTACATCCACCCAAATATACTTCTTAACTAACAAAAATCTCAATAGTGCGTTCGGAAGTTATTTCTCACCTGCAGTACTCCCTGAACCTCCAGGCTCTCCGTTCCCCGCATTTCATTATCCCCCCAAAAGGCTGCGCATGTTTTAAAACATGTTCTCTCCACAAGCACAGAGTTCCCTGAACACCTAAGCAGAACTGAATGGAGAGGGAATGAAAAGCATATTAAGTTCCTCTTAGATCCCTGGCTGATTTCTTTAAGGCTCAGTGCACAGGCTGCGTGATAAGATAACCACTTTGTGAAAAGATGAAACCTGCCCCGTGCAGGCCCGCATTTTCTGCAGGCACAGTACTGACAGGGAGGTGCTCTATCTCCCGCTCATCCCCCGCCTCCCTGCTCAGCTCGTTTTCTGTTGAGGGTGTCTAGAATGCCGTGACCCCCTTTTCTAGGAATTGGATTTTACCATTGTCATTCCTGCCTCTCTTACCAGTGCAGTCCCCACAGCAGTGTGGCCACAGCCACTCAGAACTCCACAGAGTCACGCCCTGGGTGGACCTGCATGCAAATCCATCAGCACGGCGCCCTCAGATACCCACCCTGTGGCACAGCCCCTCATGCCATGACAGCTGTCACTCATCTCACTCATCCTTTTCTTTTTCTTTTTCTTTCTTTCTTTTGAGTAAAAGCCTTGCTGTCACCCAGGCTGGAGTGCAGTGGAGCAATCTCCACTCACCGCAAACTCCACCACCCAGGCTTAAGTGATTCTTGTGCCTCAGCCTCCTGAATAGCTGGGATTATAGGTGCATAGCACCACACCTGGCTAATTTTTATATTTTTAGTAGAAACAGTGTTCTACCATGTTGGCCAGGGATGGTCTTGAACTCCCGGCCTCAAGTGATCCACCCACCTTGGGCTCCGACAGTGCTGGGATTACTGGCAGGAACCACAGCACCCAGCCTGTCACTCATCTTTTTTCATTTGTTTTCATAACTAACAGCATGTCCACCAACAGACTCTGAGAAAGTTCAGGCTGCGCATATTCTCTGGGAGTAATTGCCGCTGTTGGCCAGATGCCTTCCGCATTGAGATTCAACCCACAGACAAGTTGTCAAGTCCATCTGGGCGAGGACTCTGAAGAGTAAAACAGGTCACCACGTGACGCAATTAGCCACACCATTAAAACACTGGCACCTGTTCCTATGATGGACAGCTCTAATCTTGGTGCATGTGGAGGTAACAAGCCCATCCCCACCAACTGAGTGAGAATTCAACTTGCACCCGGAGACAGAAGCATGACGCAGAGTGGATGGGAGTCTGCTGAGCCCTCACCGGGCACTGTGACGGGGCCACCTTCCCCTCTCCAGACCCCACTATCCTCTTTGGATGGAGGATGCCCGCCATCACCGGGTGCTGTGATGGGGCCACCTTCCCCTCTCTTTAGAGGATGCCCACAGTGGGACCTGCCATGTTGCACCGCTTTGCATGTCCAGCTGTGCTTGATGTAGAAAACCTTTAGTGTGGATATGTGGACACGCCTCAGAGCCACCAGGCAGAACACAGCCATGCCATCAGCACCCGTGGCCCATGGCCTTGCAGGACCTGCCTTCCCAGCCCATCCTCAGCAGCCAGAGAGACCCCTTCAAGCATCAATGCGTTCCTATGGCCTCCAGACTCAGACGCTCAGCAAAGTCCTGTGATTGCCAGCACCACCCTCTGGGACCCAGGCATAGCCTCCTGTCACCTGCTCTCCCTGCGGTCTCCCTCCCTGGCAGTGCTACCCCGGGCACCAGCTCAGCCATGGATGCACCGTGCCCAGAACCCCCTACCCAGGATCCGTCCTACTTACTTCTGGTCTCTGGCCCAGTCCCAGCGGGTAATGCCCTGAAACGTGTGGCGATCAGCCCCTTGCTTTTTAGATGATTTGTCACTGCCTGACGTTCGCCTGTTTATCTGATTATTGCGAGTACCGCCTCCCATCTGAAGGCTGAGAAGCAGCGGCTGTTTCTCTCACTGTCCACCAGGGGGCCTTGTGTGCAGCAGGTGCTTTGTGAATTTTGTCTGAATGGCTGTACTGAGTCATTAATGAAAGAGAAAGGCAGGCAGGAAAACACTTTTAAAACTAATACTGCAATAAAAATTTAAAAAAACAAACATTTACTTCACCAGGAACTAAGAAAAAAACAATACTGCAGAAGATCTATGTAAAACCTCTCCAATTCTGTAATTCTATGACCTCATGAGAAAAAAAAAATCAAAAACACCCACCTAGTGACCATAATGTAACGTACTTCTTCCTCCAGGCTGGGAGGGTGCTAGAGTTGGGTGCAGCTGTGCAGCTCTGCTGCCTTTGCAGGCGGCTCCAGGGAGCCGCCAGGAGCTGGACTCAAGCTGGTGTCTCATCCACCATGGAGGGGGCATCACTGCAGCCAGAGCCCAGCAGGGGCGCCGTGACCAGATGCTGCTTCTCAGAGGCTGCCTGTACCTTCTGGAAATATGCAATGCAGTAACCGTGGAACTATTTCTGGCTAATACGGTTCTAACTTTGAAAGTGGTTTCAAACTACACAAACATCGAGGGTCTCATCTATTTGGGGCTAAGGGTTGAGAAACAGCACAATGTTTCTTACAAAAACATTTAAATAAAAAGGGTACAAAGAAGCGCCTGCGAGCACAGTGGCAGAACTATTTCCACAGAATTCAGCCCAGGGATCCACAGTTTGGTGACCGGCACAGATTTTCCACAGAGCCCAGGATTTTCTACACAGCACTTCCTCTCAAGAGTGTCAGAGTGCTTGAAATATTAACCATGTGTTATTCCAGCCTTGGAATTTTGTGCAGGATGTAATCCTTGCCGGCTAACCTAGAGGAGAGCTTCACCCACATTCTTACTTCCGTGGAGCTCCTAATGCACACTTTCTCTTTCAGTTTAATTCATTTCTGCATTTATTCCGTTAACAGACATTCATTGAGACCACTGATGGTAGTTCAAGAAATTCTACTAAGTATAGATAGAGCATGACTCATAGATTAAAGAGGCCAGTTGGGAGACACAATATCAAATCTGAAAATTAATGCAAGACAACGCAGAGCATAAACCTGGTAGCTACTGATATTCACTGATATCACAGGCTCCTGAACTACGCCGCAGAGGGAGGGTCTTCCTGTACCTCAGATGATGTCCAGAAATGTGTCCTTTATGCACTTCCTGGACGATACTAAGGTGTAGCCTCAGTTTAAATGAACTACAGGAAAATAAAGGCAAAGCCCAAACAGATAAGGAAATACAGGACCTTGGCGAGCTGTCCCAGGGCCGAACCTTGGATCCCGTGAGTGGGAAACGGCAGCACCCCCTGGGTTCCGGACCCTCTGCCAGCTCAGCTTGCCCAGACGCGATGCAAGGGTTTCCCTTCAGCTTTCCTCAGCAGTCATCTGGATAGGGGACTAAATAGCCATGAGCCATTCCTGTATAACTCGAATTCACATTATCAGGTCGGTTAACCGATTTCCTAATTTACACCTTCTTAATTTCATGAGGAACTGAGTGAGTAACAGAAACAATGAGGAACAGAAACATGTGAAACAATGAGGACGTGTCCATTGAATCCACAATCAGGGTCAAGGAACTGTAAGTCAGAATGAAGGGCAGAGGAAAAGGACACGTGGCGCTCACAGGCCCTTTGATTATTAATTCAAGAGCCTCGATGTTTCTCTGAGCCACATGGCAATCAGAGCAACACAGAAAGCGACTTCAGCCGCATTCTCTGTTCTGTGGAGAAGGAGGAGACTTAGAAGCAAAAAAATGGACATAATTGCTTTCTTAAATTTTACTAGACAGATCTTTTACTGAGCTCTGAAGCAAATGGAGAAGAATTTTAAGCGAAGCGTGTACTTACTTGATTTTGAGTTTCTGGGTCTTCTTTGTACATGCATGTGCATTTATTTACTTTATTCGAGCTTTATGGGGATATGAGTCACACACCATGCAAGTCACCCTTTAGGATGTACATTTCGGTGGCATTCAGCAAATTTATAGGTAGGTGCGGCCATCACTCTGTTCAATTTAAAATATCTTCACTAACCCAGAAAGCGACCCCGTGCCTTGACAGCCGCGCTCCTGCCCCCCCTGACGCTGAGAATCAGTCTGTTTTCCGTTTCAAGACTGCCTGTTCCGGACGCTTTGTTCGAATGAAACCGTACATTGCTGGTCCTTTGTGACCGGCTTCTTCCCCGAGGTGTAAGGTTTTGAAGACCCTTCCATGGTGCAGCACATTTCTGGGCTTAATTGGTTTTAATTGCTCAAAAACTTTCCGTGGCGCAGGTGCAGGCCCTTGCGTTCCTCCATTCGTCCATTGCTCAGTGTTGAGCTTGTCTCCACTTTTTGGTGACTGTGAGTGATGTTGCTGTCAGCATTCTTTCATAGGCTTTTGCCTGGATGTGTTTGCATTTCTCTTGGATGTGCACCTCAGAGTGGAGTCGCTGGGGCACGTGGTGACTCTGTTCAACCTGTCGAGGACCTGCCAGCGGTTCTCCCTTCCCCAGCAGTGTGTGAGTTTCCATTTTCTCCGAATCTTCATCAGGCTCTGCAGCTGTGTCCTCTTAGCTCTGGCCACCCCGGGGCTTGAACGGTACCACGCTTTGCTTTTGATTGCATTTCCCTACTGGCAAATGATGCAGAACGCCTTTCCGTGGGCTCTTTGGCTGTTAGGACGTCTTCTGTGGAGAAATATCCAGCTCCTATGCCCGTTTTTATTTGGATTATTTGTTTTGTTTTATTTTTTTTAGTGGCCTCAGATTTTTTCTGCATGTTGGATTATATGTTTTATTATAATGGACTTGTAAGATTGATATATTCTAGATTAAAATTCCTTCTCAAATACGTGTATTTTTAAAAATATTTCCCATTCTGTGGTTGGCCTTTGCATTTTCTTGATGGCATTTTTTAAAGCACAAAAGTTTTTAATTTTAGGAAGTTCATTTTATCTATATCCTGTGCTTTGGTGACACGTCTAAGAAACGATTGCCTGCTTCACAGTCACAAAGAAATGCATCTCTGTTTTCTCCAAATACCTTTATAGTTTTAGCCCTTTTCTGTCTTTAATCCACTTTGAGTTCATTTTTGCAGATTGTGTAAGATGGGGGGTTAAATTTGTTCTTTGCTGTAGAGAAACTGGGTTGTCCCAGCATTATTTGTGGAAGACACTATTCTTTCCCCCCAGGTGAAATTGTCTTTCTCTCTTTTTCAAAATTTATTTATTATACTTTAATTTCTGGGGCACGTGTGCAGAACGTGCAGGTTTGTTACGTAGGCATACACGTGCCATGGTGGTGACCTTGTCTCCCTTATCAAAAGTATCAAATGTGCAGGTGCACGTCTGGACTCCCAGTTCAGTTCCACAGGTCCGTGTATGCGCCCTTGTGTGGGGCCCCACCCTTTTGATTCCAGGGGCCCCACCCTTTTGATTACTATGACTCTGTAGTGACTCTTGGGATCCATAAGTGTGAATCTTCCAACCTTGTTCTTCTTTCTCAAGATTGTTTTCACTTCTCAGGACCTGTTGCATTTCTATATGAATCTGAGGATTTGGCTTTTGCACTTCTGAAAAATAAAAAAGGCACGTGGGGTTTTTGACAGGACTTTCAGGGAATCTGTAGGTCAGTACTGTCATCTTAACGATATTAACTCTGGCAATCCATGGACACGGGATGTCTTTGCATTTATGTAAATCTCACTTCATTTCTTTCAGTTGTGATGTTTACTAGTTTTCAGTGTACGAATCTTTCACTTCTTTCTTTCTTTCTTTCTTTCTTTCTTTCTTTCTTTCTTTCTTTCTTTCTTTCTTTCTTTCTTTCTTTCAGACAAAGCTTCACTCTGTCACTCCAGGCTGGTGTGCAGTGATGCAAGCTCAGCTCACTGCAGCCTTGAACTCCCAGACTCAAGCAATCCTCCCACCTTGGCCTCCCAAGTAACTAACTGGGACTACATGTGCCCACCACTGTGCCGGGATGGTTTTTGTATTTTTTTAAAGATGTGGTTTTCCCATGTTGTCCAGGCTGGTCTCAAACTCCTCCTGGGCTCAAGTGATCCTCCCACTTCATTATCCCAAAGTACTGGGATTCCAGGCATAAGTGACTGTGCCTAACCCTCTTTTACCTCCTTGGTTATATGATCCCAGTGGGTTTTATTGTTTTAGATGTTATTGTAAGTGGAATTGCTTTTTTTAACTTCCTTTTTGGATTTCTCATTACTAACATATGGAAATACAACTTATTTTTTATTTTGCTCTTGTAAACCGCAGCAGTGAAAGTGGGCATCTTTGCTGTATTGTCTTCTCATAGGGAGAGCTTTCAGCCCTTCATCATTGAGTATGATGTGAGCTGTAGATTTCCCATAAATGCCCATTATCTTGTTGGGGAAGCTCCCTCTACTCCTAGTTCTCTGAGTGTTTTTATCATGAAATGATCTTGTACTTTATCAAATACCTTTTCTGTATCAACTGCATCGAGCATACTGCCTTTTCCCCTTGTTCTATTACTGTGATTTATTACATTGATTGATGTTCCTATGTTGAACCTTCCTTGCATTCCTGTGATAAATTCTGTGTAGTCACGGTGTGTAAGTCTCCTCATATGCTGCCATGTTTGCTAGTATTTTTGAGGATTTTTATATCTCTATTTATAAGGGATATTTATCTATAGTCTTCTTTTCTTGTAATGTTTTTATCTGGCTTTGCTAGCAGCATAATTCTGGCCCTGATAGAATTACCACAGAATGGGCTTGGAAGCATCCCTGCCTATTCCAGTCCTTGGAGATTTTGAGTGGGATTGGTGTTAATTCTTATTTAAATACTGATAGAAATCACCTGTGATGCCATCTGGTTCTGGACTTTTGTCAGGCATTTTTTGATTATTGATTCAATCTCTTTGTTTGCTGTTGGTCTGTTGGGATTTTCTGCTTCTTCTTGAAGTAATTTGTGTGTTTTTATGAATTTATTTATTTCATCTAGGTTATCTAATTTTTTGTCATGTGATTTTTGTAATCTCTTATAATCCTTTTATTTATGAAAAGTCAGTAGTAAACCTTCACTTTATTTCTGATTTTAGTAATTGGAGTTTTCTCACATTTTGAGTTTCAGTCTAGGTAAAGGTTTGTCAGTTTTGTTGATATTTTTTAAAAACAAAATTTTGGCTTCATTGATTCTCTATTGTTTATTTTATTTATCTCTGTGCTGATCTTCTTTCCATCTGCTAGCTTTAGGTATAGTTTTGCTTTTCTGTTTATATGAATTTTAGGATCAGCTTTTGAATTTCTAAACAGTAAACAACTGGGATTTGATAGCAATTGTATACAATCTGCAGATTAATTGGGGATTTTTTTTCTGCCTTAACCATATTAAGCCTTCCAATCCATGAATATGGGATGTCTTTCCATTTATCTAGATTGTTACAATTTCTGGTCAACAATGCTTTACAGGTGTCAGCATTCAAATTTTACATGTTTTGTTAAAATTTGAAAGGAATTTTTTTAAATGGGGCTTCAGATAGGCTCCTTAGGACGTTGTGATGGACCATGCCTTTCATACTATCATACGGTAAATACAGGAACAGCTTCAGTGTCTGTTTTTTACCGTGATCCCTGGCCTATGTTTGCGCTTGTGTTTGACCAATGTTTTGACCAATGGCAGGGTTGGCTCAGTTGGTCCCCAGGGTCTGGGGAGCTTTAAGAGAATCAGGATGACCAGGTGTCACATGGGGGACTGAGGAAGGGGCAGCAGAGCAGAGGGAAGGACCAGGATGGCCAAGAAAGTCCGCATGAATTCAGCACCACCAGGGCTGTCTCACCATTTTCAACAAGTCCAATTACAGTTTCTGAGGAAATGTCGCTTACGTTTAACTACTTTGGGAAAAATACGCTGCGGTAGAGTATGTCAGTTTTTATTTAGCAATTCACTCCGTGGTCCACTTTATAAAGCGTTTATTGTTCTGTTTTTTTCTTGGTTTGTTTGGTTTTGGCTTTAAGTTCATCAGGCTTCCACTTCCAGCAGGGCATTCTTTTCAGGGTGGAGGGCAGGAGAGATACATGCTGAGGGTCTCCTTTCCTAAGCTGAAGAAAATGCAGGCAGATAAGGCTGGATCTGAGGAGCTTCAGGCAGGGAGGAGGAATTGGTGTTCCTGGTGGGGAAGGGCCCACCATTGGCTGCAGTCAGGGGAGGGCTGGGGAGGACCCCTGTGCATGGCCTCCTCCCCTCTCCTCTCACACCAGTAGCTGCCCTGGGTGAGCCACATGCTTTACCCAAAGCCCTGGGCTGGGATCTTCACTGAGGTGTGCTGGCTTAGGTCACTGCCCAGTTTAGAGCTACTCGCTGGCTTTGCCCAGGAAGGTAGGGCTCCAAACACTGCGTTCCCATCCATCAGTGACCAAGTGTGAGATGTGGGAGTGCTGCCCATCCACCCTCAGTCTCCTTAGCCTGCAACAGGATAAGCGCTGCTCTGTGAAGGCTGCCGGGGGTTGGAGGGAACCTCCAGGGAAGAACCTCACACGCACAATGTGTACCCTGTAGACATGAGCTGTATTCTTCACATTTTTATTCCTGCACTAACAATATGCTTTTTAGAAGGGGTAGGCCCGACGTCCCATCAATGCAACAGTAAGACGTGCATTTGCATTCTATTCTGAATCTGGGGAGACAGTTATACATTCATGAATAATGACTATAATTGCTGTTTTCTCCTGCTTAATGATAAAAATGGTGGTGTGAAAGCTGGAAGTTAGGAAACCAAGATGCCTTCTGCATGCTGTGTTTGCTGCCCCATTTCACAAAAGACTTTACCAGCCCCCAAGTATTTATTATACATTGTGCAGACCTAAAAATACGAAAACCTGGCGCGCTGCTCGTGACACTTCCTGGTGCTGCCATTGCTTACAGCACGTTGCTGTTGTCGTTACTGGGATAATATTTTAGTGTATGTTTCCTTGCATCCATCAGGAAGTTCAGTCCTGTGCAGTGGAAATGCGAACGTGCCACCAACATGTGGCGTGATCCAATTTAATTCATTTCGGTTAAATTTTATCTTTTATGCTGTTCTTTTAAGGAGCCACATTCATAACGTAGCTTCTAGGCTAAACGTTAGGCAGAAATAGGATACGTGAGTGGGGCATTAATGGGCTCGCTTTTTAATATGAAGGGAGATTAGAACTGTATTAAATTACATGTTAATGGGAAAACAAAGCGAAACGTAACAGGATGACAGCTTTACCCGCCGTGAAGCCTGGATCACAGCACACCGCTGTGCTGTTCAGCAGGTGGATATTGAATTTCATTCGAAAACTTGCTTTTAATTATATTAAAATAATATCTAAATGTTCCCCCAATATATTAAAGTGCCCTCGTTATAATTTAACTATTTGACAAAGGAAGACGCCGCTGGCCATTTCGGCGTAGGCTCTCCTGCAAGACGGCGTAGGCACCTGAAATATAACACAGCGAGCCTCGCTTTGAAGTTAAAGGATCTGTTTATTCTTGAATTGGAGGCTGTTTACTGTGAGAAGACGCAGGAGAGATCCCTCTGCTGCCTTCCGTGGGAGAAACAGCCCCACACCTTGCTGTCAGTCTCTGGGGACCCCGTGGGAAATCTTTCCATTCCCTTCTGCATTCACTCCTGGGTGTGAGAAGCTGGTCCCTGATTTCCCAGGGACCCATGAAATCACATCCTCTCCTTACCCCATGTTTTCACAGCCGTGCTGGCCTGGACGGCCGGCAGCCCTGGACCCTGAACTGAAACTGGGGATGCTGTGAGGCCACACCTAGGACTAGTCAGTTGGTAAACGTTCTCAGCCGGGTATGTTTTTCTTTCTTGCCTTGGTTACCTGGAGGGTTGCTGTTGGACACGATGGGAAAAGCCGCACTCACCATCTCTCTGCTTGCTTTCCCTGGTGTCCATGTTGCTCTGGGAGTCAGAATGGGCGGCTCTCCGAGTGCAGGGCATGCCAGACTCACCCCAGGACTGCAGGTAGGGGTGCATCTCAGGCCGCAGCGGGTGGCGGTGAGAGAGGAACAAGGGGGAGAGACGCTCGTGGTGATGGGGGAGCCGGCAGGCAGGACATCGTTGTGGGATCCGAGGCTTGGAGGTGGCCTAGGGCAGGGGGGTGTCGGACAAACGTGTGGGGGATTGTTTCCTTCCTGAGGAGATGGCCATGCTCAGCCCCTCAAGGAGGCCACTTCTAACTCCTATCTGGGTCTTTGGCCTCAAGGATAGCACACAGCAAAGTCCAGTGGTGTGGAGCTGGGTCTTAGAATCAATACAGGGACTGCGTCTAGGCCTGGGAGCAGAGGCTGGCAGAACCCGGCAGTGACATCTAGAAATGATGGCAGCTGCGTGCGGTTAAGGCCCAGCAGACTCAGAGGGACGCACAGACCATGGGGCAGAGGGAGGCTCCTTGGTTCCTCCGGTTATCACAGAGCTTGGGTGTCCGGTCTGGGGCTGGCACTTCTCCAGGGTGGCCCATGGCTGTCACAGGCCAGGTGGCTGTGCCTGCAGGGAGCTCACTGTCGTAGACATGGCCTTGAGTAACAGGCCATGGAGACGGGGCTCACCTGAAAGTTGGTGGATGGGCGGGGGTGCCTTTGATGGGGGCAGCTGTGTCTGGGTGGAGGTAGGGGGAGAGAGGGACAGAGGAGGAGGCCATCTTGATGGTCCTGGTGTCAAGCAGGAGGGTCTGGGGCAGGAGGAGACTGAGATGGAGGCAGGTGTGGGGTTGAGGGGCGCCCCCCCAGGAGGAGGGAGGTGTGGGTGCAGACACCAGGGGAGCAACAGGCCTGGAGCTATCAGATCCTCCTTCTCTGCAGGTCACCCTGGCACCCAGCTGTCTTTCCAGGGACAGGAAAGAGCAAGGTACCTGCCCTCGGCGGCTCACTGGCCATAAGACAGGCCATGCTGTGCTGTCGCCGTAGCCTCCATCCTCCGGGCTTGCAGGGAAAGCTCATTGCAGGCTGCAGAGGGGCACAGGGAGGAGTTGGGCAGGAAGGGACAGAGCCTGGCCTCTGGGGAAGGAGACACAGCCGCCCCCACGAAGACGGGGCCTCAAGAAACCCCTCCCATCCTCACTAGCCTGTGAGGATGTGGAACGAACAAACAATTTCACAATTAATACGTGTGTGTGTGTGTGTGTGTGTGTGTGATGCGTGAGCTTGCTAGACAATATCACCCATCAAGCACCAAATGCTGTTTTAAAACTTCTTAAGCTGTACCACAAAATGGAAATCTAAGTGAATTACAACTATGTCTTTCCCTCAAATTGTTAATTTACTTTAATACCACAAACTCTGGCTGAGAAGAGACCTGTTGATCTACTAGGTGCTAAGTCTTGGTCATTAACCGTTAGGGAATGTCAGAGTTTCCTCTCTGTTCCTCACACTTTGTCATAGAAAAGCAACTGCCCGGCCAGGCACGATGGCTCATGCCTGTAATCCCAGCAATTTGGGAGGCTGAGGCGGTGGATCACCTGAGGTCAGGAGTCTGAAACCAGTCTGACCAACATGGCAAAACTTCATCTCTATTAAAAATAGAAAACTAGCTGGGCGTGGTGGTGTGCACTATAATCCCAGCTACTCGGGAGGCTGAGGCAGGAGAATCCTTGAACCCAGGAGACGGAGGTTGCAGTGAGCCAAGATTATGCCACTGTACTCCAGCCTGGGAGACAAGGCGAGACTCTATCTCACAAAAACAAACCAAAAAACAAAATTAGTCGGGCATGGTGGCGGGTGCCTGTAATCCCAGCAGTTTGGAAGGATGAGGTGGGCGGATCACCTGAGGTCAGGAGTCTGAAACCATCCTGACCAACAGGGCAAAACCTCATCTCTACTAAAAGTACAAAATTAGCCAGGTGTGGTGGCGCGCACCTGTAATCTCAGCTACTCGGGAGGCTGAGGCCAGAGAATCGCTTGAACCCGGAAGGCAGCGGTTGCAGTGAGCTGCGACCCTGCCACCGCACTCCAGCCTGGGCAACAGCGGGACTGGGTCTCAGAAAAGCAAGCAAAGCCGCCCGCCCGAGTGCCCAGGCCAGAAATGGACACTGACCGTCCTGAAAAGCCAGTCCACGGTGGGGGGTCACATCCTCCACCTGCTCGCACCCGGGGTCCCCGCCCACGCTCCCGCTCCCGCTCCCGCTCCGGGTGCTGAGTGACGTTTCTGTGTTTTCCCGCAGACCCGCAGTACTCATGGTCGTCCACGCAGCACTTCAATGAGGAGCGCTACTCGCCGGCGCCCAGGAGCATGAAGGGCCTCTCCGGAAGCCGGACGCAGCCGCCGCTGTGTTCCGGGCACACGTGCGGCCTGGCGCCCCCCGAGGACTGCGAGCACCTGCACCGCGCGCCCGAGCGGCCGCCCTACCTGCTGGGCGCCGCGGACAGCTGCCCCGGGGGGCGCCACCGCTGCTCGCCGCGCAGCTCGGTGCACTCGGAGTGCGTCCTGATGCCGGTGGCGCTGGGCGACCACGTGTCCAGCAGCACCTTCCCGCGCATGCACTACAGCTCGCACTACGACGCGCGTGACGACTGCGCCGCGCCGCACGTGGGCGCCAAGGTCAACCGCATCCCCGCCAACCTGCTGGACCAGTTCGAGAAGCAGCTGCCGCTGCACCGGGACGGCTTCCACACGCTGCAGTACCAGCGCGCGTCGGCGGCCGAGCAGCGCAGCGAGAGCCCGGGGCGCATCCGCCACCTGGTGCACTCGGTGCAGAAGCTCTTCACCAAGTCTCACTCGCTGGAGGGCTCCTCCAAGGGCAACGCCAACGGGGCCAAGGCGGACGGCCGCGCCGACGACCCCCACCACGGCCACCACGCCAAGCACGGCAAGAGGAGCAAGAGCAAGGAGCGCAAGCCGGAGGGCAAGCCGCGGCCGGGCACGAGCAGCTGGTGGAGCTCGGATGACAACCTGGACAGCGACAGCACCTACCGGCCGCCCAGCGTGCTCAACCGGCACCACCTGGGCCCCGCAGCCCACGGCTACCCCGACGCCCTGCAGAGCCCCTTCGGGGACCTCTCACTCAAGACCTCCAAGAGCAACAACGACGTCAAGTGCTCGGCCTGCGAGGGGCTGGCGCTGACGCCGGACGCCAAGTACCTGAAGCGCAGCTCCTGGTCCACGCTGACGGTCAGCCAGGCCAAGGAGGCCTACCGCAAGAGCTCGCTGAACCTGGACAAGCCGCTGCTGCACCAGGACGCCAAGCCCGCCCTGAGGCCGTGCCACTACCTCCAGGTAAGCAGACTCCCGCAACAGCAGGTGCTGTGGTCGTTATTCCGTTTCTAATTGACAGGTGACAACCGCGTAACTGCGGGGAGTGCCACGGGATGCTCTGAGCTACAACACACTCTGGGACAGCTCCACTGAGCTGCTCACACACCCATTGCCTTTGGTACACCACCTGTTGTGGTGGGAGCATGTGATTTCCCAGTCTGCAGTAGAGGGTGAACTGCAGCTGTCATGCTGGCCAGTCGGTCTCTTGAGCTGGCCCCTCCTTGCCGGAATTTTGTCCTTTCATTGACATCTCCCAATTCCTCCCATCCCCAGTCCCTCCGGTGACCACGGTTCTACTCTCCGCGTCTGTGAGTTCAGCTGTTTCAGATACCACCCTTGACAGCAACCACATGGCCTCTGTCTGTGTGCGCCAGGCTCATCCAGCTTGCTTTCCACCGTGTCTCCCGGCTCATCCATGTCGTGGAGAACGGCAGGTTTCCTTCTTTCACAGGCTGAGTAGCGTCCCGTGTGTGTGTACTGCATCTTCTTTATCCATCATTTGCCGGTAGACTTGAGGGTTGACCACACGCCATGGCCTGCAGGGATGGTGAGGTGTCTATGGGCAGCTGTGATGCGTGACTCTGGCTCACTCTGGGAGCCTCTGGAGATCCCAGTTCCTCCTTGGAACCACCCCTGTAAGCACAGTGGGCCATTTTTTAAATGCCTCTAAGGCTGGAGAGTTTAACAGCCACAACAAACATAAACTAGGTGGTGTGCACGTCTTCCGTGTGAAAGCTGACGGTCAGGCCTCATGGAAATGGGCCTGTGACATTCGGGAGTTCACGCCCTGCACCTGACCACAGCCTCTTTAAGCTGGAAAAGGGCTCTGTGTCTCTGGGGTGTGGATTTAGTGAATTTACCAAAGGCAAAAACAAATTAAAGAAGGTAGATTCCTAGAGCTAGCATATTGCAGAATTCTCTATTTCATGTGGATTTCCTTCTCTGCCTTTGAATTGAGCCATCTCAGAGTTTACTGGGGAAGCCCTCTGGGAGGCGCACGCTGCTGCTGAGGATGACGCTGAGTAGCTTCTGTCAGCCGATAGCTCTGTTAACGTATATGCACGTATTTGGCACGCATGTCCCAAATCCCAAATCACTCCTGCTTGCCTAGTGCAGCGACTGTGGGCCGTGCATCAGGATAGAGACGTCTTCCAGGAGAAATGGGCCATTGGTGGCTGAGCTGACAGCAAGTCAACTAATGGGGCGGAGCAAACAAGCACCGTGAGTTTTCTGGGAGCCAGAGTTGCAAATGCTTCCACTGGCACCGTGGCTGTCGGCTCCAGCATCCACGTCTCAGCAGCTGATTTCAAAGGAAAGGCTCGCCAAATTGCCTTTGTAGGCAGATTTATTCAGAGACAAAATGGCAGTTTCACAAAATGTTATTTTATAGCAATGGAAGAGGCTATTTTCTTTGCCGTTGGTGAACCCTAATCATATCCCAGTGTCACAGTTGTGTCTGCTTGTTTAGAGAAGCAGCGTATTTAGGATCAGGGGTCACTCTGCCCTGTCTCCTTGTCACACACGGCTCTCTTGTTTTTGTCTGTGCCTGGGTGGATAGCCAGTATTTCCTGAGCGAGCACCTCGGGACCTTCAGGACGCTGTCACAGCCTCCAGGTTTTGCCCCAGGGTCCCCTGCCTCCAACCCCTCCACTTTCCCCCACCCCTCCAGCTGTGCCTTCTCCACAGTCTCGGTGCCCTCGGACCTGCCTTCTCCCAGGATCTTCCCACACACACCTCCCCCTGGAATACGCTACTCTCCACCTCCAGCAGCGACTCCATGGTCTAGGTGTGGGGAATATCCGTCATGCACAAAGGCGAGCTGGCACAGAATGAACCTGCTCACCGCAGCCCTTTCAAAAGCCATCCCTCCAAGACTCATCTCATCCACCTGCATGGACGCCGCCTTCTCCCGCAGGCTCCACCGGAACAAATCCCATATGACATACATGTACAACTGTCAGTATGCCCGTGCTGAGCTCCCAAAGGTCCACACTGATCGATGAGGACGCTTTCTTTGGAAACTTAACCAGCTGCATTATCAGAAATTGAAAACAATAGCTCCTCATATTTCCGAATATCAGCCTGCTCAGGGTCACATTTCCCTGAGGGTCACTGTCTGTTTTTGGCTTTCATTTAAATCAGGATCCAGAGAAGAGGCCATGTGGCTGCTGGGTGGTTAGCTCTTCACCTCTGCAGTCCGTGGGTGTCCGGCTTTTATTTAAATCAGGATCCAGAGAAGAGGCCATGTGGCAGCTGGGTGGTTAGCTCTTCACCTCTGCAGTCCGTAGGTGTGTCCTCTCTTTGCTCTCTTCCTCCCCCGATGTTTTTCGCGTGTCTGTTTGTTTGTTGGAACCAGCTGGTTGGTCTGGCTGCCTGTCAGAGTTCCATGCCACCCTCTGGTCCTGTTGTTCCAGGTCCACAGATGGCCACCCACTCCCGGACTTCCCTGCCCCGAGGCCTCCCCCGTACGTATATGAGACATTCCTCGGTCATGTTTCCTGGCAAGCCTGTAGGAGCCTTGAGAGCAGAGGCCAGGTCAGACCTCCCCTTTTCCCTTTCCCGGGGCTCCCCCACAACTCTGCCAAGCGTTGGGGAGCCAGCAGGGTGGTGAGCACTGTGGGTCAGGCCGAGCTGTGGTCCCAGCAAAACACATTTTCCCGACTTCAAAACGTGATGTCTTTTTATAGTAACATGTAAACAATGACAGGCTGTGATATGACCCTGGGAAAAGGTGTGATTCCGTGGGACACAACATGGAGGTGAAATCCCCCTGGGATTCAATGGTGTGGCCACAAGACGGAGACGGGAAAGGGAGGAGAAAGGGGCCATCAAGCCTCACACCCACAGGGGCTTCCTGCCTGAAAATGGCTCCGTCTGCTTCTCTGTGGGGGACGCTGGCCTTGAGCACAACGCCTACTGTGGCCACCAGCCTTCTCATGTCCACTCAGATGACACATCCTCGGACGCTTAACCCAGAGCGTCATCACACCAACACTGGGAAGTACTGCCTACAGGTTGGGAGGGTGTCTCCAGGGAACAGCCCCGGCTTTCACGGGTGCTCTGGTTCACAAGGGCGCTTTCCTGAAGTAGCAGGCTCCCCCCATTGCCACATCCACCTCCCAGTGAAACCACCTTTTGGGGACACCGCTCTGTGACTTCTCCCCTCCTCGCTGTCCCCAGGTGGTCACCGCAGGACCCCTCGAGGAAAGATCTGTGAGGGGAAAGCAGAGCGGCCTGCACACCTCCCCGGGTTGCTTTTGTCCTAGGACTCGGCTGGATAGACGCCCAGTGTTTTCAAAGATGCCTGCGCGGGGCCGTCCCTTCCTGTTGACTGCAGTAAACTTTCTGGTGGAAAACTGCAGGTTTCTGGGTCTTCACAAACCCAGATTCCATTTCATAGCCCGGAAATAGGGATATTAGAGGAATTTGTCTGTGAGTCCTGGTATGGGTAAGATTTGAAAGAAAAGAAGAAATGTTTATCAGTTGTATTCCTGCAAGCCAGGAAGACTTGCAGCTGGCCATCAGGAGACTTTCTGTGTTCCCACTTGGTTTGTACAGAGCATGTGCCTAACATTAGAGGAAGATTTTTTTCCTGTTTTTAAGCAGGGAGAGGGGGTCCCGCTGCCTCCCACAGAAGACCCAGTCAGTGCCTCCAGCCCTCAGCCTCTGCCCCGCCTCCTTCCCTCCTGTGCTCCTGGTTTTCTCTCCTTCCGGTGTCCTCCGCCTGGCATGGCCTAGCCACAGCCCTGGCCCTCCTGGAAGGAGCCTCGGATCCTCCGTTTTATTTAGAGTGTCCGGCTGTGCTCACAGCAGCTACTTAGGCCCCGGCTTTGACGTGTCAGGCTTTTTCACGTTCACGTCTCAGAAGCGAGCAGCAGGAAAGAACACAGAAGGGAGGGGTGGAGTGAGCGCGTGGAGCCGTGAACGTTCCCCGCCGGCATCAGAAGTGTTTGAGACCCTCTCCCTGCTGCGCCCTCTGCAGCGGGTTCCACGGCCGAGTGCTGCCCCCTTCCCTGTAGCCGTTCCTCTAAAGGACGTGGCTCTGTTTTGTAGGTTGTGCAGATTCCTGGCTTTCAGGTTCAGCTACTACATTTGGGAAGTTTCCAGTGAGTACAGAAACACGCCTTAAAGTCCCATCTCTCAGGTCAACGGTCGTCCTTGTGATGTAGTTTAGAAAAATCATCCGTCTTTTACAAAACAGAGGCAGACTCCCATTTCTTGTCTGTACGATAAGCATTCAAAAGGCTTGTCACAGGGCCAGGTGCGGTGGCTCTTGCCTGTAATCCCAGCACTTCGGGTGGCCGAGGCAGGCAGATCACCTGAGGTCAAGAGTTCAAGACCAACCAGACCAAAATGGTGAAACCCATCTCTACTAAAAATACAAAAATTAGCCGGCTGTGGTGACATGTGCCTGTAGTCCCAGCTACGCTGGAGGCAGAGGCCTAAGAATTGCTTGAACCTGGGAGGCAGAGATTGCCGTGAGTCAAGATCGCACCACTGCACTCCAGCCTGGGCAACAGAGTGAGACTCCGACTCAAAAATATGTATATAAATAAATAAATGGCTTGTCATGGCATGTTTGCCACTTATTGCCGTCCCTTTGCTTCCTTCCACCTGTTCTGGAGTAGAACCTGAGTCCCATCGGAGGTCGGGTGTGGTGGCTTGGGACAGCCCGGGCCACCTGTGTCCCTCCTGCCATAGGGCCACCTCCACGTGTGGGCTGACCCCTCCTTGCTTGTTTCTTCACGCCCTCAGCTCAGCCTCAACCTTGGCCTTTATCAAAGGCCCCTCTGTTCACCATCTGTCTCCAGGCCCAGGGCCTGTCTTTGTCCTGCTCTGCCTCTGTATGTAGGAGCATCCAAGACACTTAGTAACGATCAGCGAGGGGGCACCTGTATTCAGAAGATGCAGGCTCCAGCAGAAGGGTCTTTCCGGGCATCGAGGTGTCCCATGGTCCAGCACATGGCGAGCAGGATGGACCCATGTGCCCCGGCCCTGCCACCTCACAGTATCCCCACCCCCTCAGGAAGGCTGGAGCTGTGGCTTATGGGGTGCTGTGGACTCCAGAAAACCAATGGTTCTTACAAGCTTCTCAGAAAACTTCTCTGCATTTGTAGTTTTTGGGCAAGAGTGAGAAAGGAGATGGTTGTGGCTGGCTCCTGTCCTTAGTGGTGCGAGTGCTCTGCAGAGTGAAGGAACCGGACTGGCCGGCCTTGCTCCGCCTGATGCACGTTTGCAATTTGAAAGGCAGGCTTTTGTTTTAAGTGGCTCCTGGAATAGATCTTGGGCCGTGAATGGGTAGGAAGGTTGGGTGTGATCAAGCCTCACTTCCTACGCTGCAGTGGAACAGCAGGTCCAGGAAGACCTTCTCATCCCCTATTAGGCCGTGCTGGACACAGACGCACAGCCCTGCATTCCTGCCCCAGCCCCTTGGGCTCCTGGTCTGGATCCATCCTGCCCTGATACCTGCCCACCAGCTGCCCCATCTTTCCGCTGTGAGTCCTAAAACGTCTCCTTTACACCAAGCGGTGGTCTCTGCTTGCAGCAGCAGGAGCCACTGTGTGCCAGCCTCCCACGCTCTGTGTTCTGCGTCCTGCAAGCCCGTGTTGTGAGGGGCTTCTCCCCGGCTGCCCTCCCTCTGGGCCCTCCGTCCCCCCACTGGCCTCTGCTGCCATGCAGTCGTCCTTGAGAAATGTCACACAGGGCTTGGCTGGATGTCACTGGATCTTGCTGGCACTCGCCAAGCCTGTTTCTGTCATCAGGGACCGTCTGCAAGAGTGCGGGAGCTGTGCCTGTGCCTTCAAGCCTCTGGGATAACCTGAGGCCACTCACTGTCTCCCCAGCTGCACTCCTCCCACCCCCCCAGTCCCATTGTCCTGGGACTTGGCCTGTCATCGCTGGGAACAGCTTGGTGCCAGGCAGGCAGGGAGATCGCCGTGCCGTGTCGTGTTTCAGCGACATTGTCTCAGGACCCGCCACGCTCGTCCCCGTGACAGACATGCTGGCAGTGTTTGTGGAAGCGCTGATAGATGTTGCTGAAGGATGTCTGGTTTCCTTATTGGCCGGCCTTGTGTCCGATACCTCTCTCTGCCTCACCGATCCCGCATTCCTGTCTGTGACGAGATTCGAGATAGGGCTCCGAAAAGCGCGTTGGAAATCGTAACTCATATGGACATGGAACACTGGGTGGGGGTGTGCACTGTTTTATCCAAGTTTACCAGGCTAGAATGACACAGCCTACGTGTGGTGTCCATGCGTCCTTAGTCCCAGAGGGGCAAGTGTGGTGTCCACACGTCCTTGGCCCCAGAGGGGTGAGTGTGGCGTCCACGCGTCCTTGGCCCCGGAGGGGCGAGTGTGACATTCATGCATCCTGGGGGCTCCCGAGTGAGTGGGTCATGCTGGGTATGCAGCACCTCCATTGGTGGCCTCCTGGTATCTGTGAGCTCGTGGCTTCTGTCCCTACTGTCAGCATTAGGGTGAGGGGGCTGGGCGGGGCTGAGGCGCCCAGTACATGTGTGGAGTCGCAGGCAGGTTCGATGGGGGTTTTGTAGACGCAGCTGTGCTGTGGCCAACAGGTTTGGAGACAGCCATAGGAAAGACAGTTCAAAACTCACAGTCCCAGAGGAGGGTCAGGCCATGCCCCAGACCCCGGGGACACACCTATGGGTCGGGAGGCCAGGACAGGACGGAGGGAAGCACGGGCAGAAGCCTTGCCTCGGTGTCCCAGAAGGAGAAGGAGAGGTGAGACAGGGCAGGCAGGCTCAGGACCCAGCAGGCAAGGTCAGTTCAGTGGCTCCAGGCAGAACACTCTTTCCAAAGTTAGTTTGGGTGAGGTGGAGAGTTGGGGAGCACACAGGGACTGGGGTGGGCTCTGGGGGTTGGTTTGCATGTAAAAAGCATGATTACAGGGACTGGTCAGCCCTGGGTAAGGCCACTCCCCCATTCAGGGCCAGCCAGGCCCAGACATCAGAACCTTGGGACACAGCACTAATGGCAGGTTTATGCCCAAGGAGCACTGGGGTGTCCATGTGGAGGAGGAAGGGCAGCTCACAAGGAGGCACTGAGGCACACTGAGGGACACTGAGGCACAGCATGCTGAGTAGGAGGAAGAACCGGAGCTCAGGTGGCGAGCAACTCAGCTTGAGAGGAGGCGTCTGAGCTCACATAGGGTGTGGTCTGCACTCCCTTCCCCATCAGCACGTCATCTCAGGCCCCCATGAAGGAGAAGCTGTGTGACCTCGGCACACTCACATGGGGTGTATGGGTCCTTCACAGCTGCCTCGCTCACTGGCTTTGACTCCCTGGCCACTTCCAGGCCCCTGAGCACCTGCAGCCACGGCTGAGGCTCTGCCGGGAACATGGTCGGGCAGCATGGACCTGGGCTGCCCCTCCTGCTCCAGCACCATTGCTGAGGCTCTGCGGGGAACGTGGTCAGGCGGCGTGGACCTGGCTTGCAGGCGGCTCCACTCCTGCTCCAGCGCCGCTGCTGAGGCTCTGCCAGGAACGTGGTCAGGCGGCGTGGACCTGGCCTGCAGGTGGCAGCCCCCCTGCTCCAGCGGCCACTGCCCTGGGGTGAGCTGCAGTCACTTTTTCCAGTTCACAGACTTTTATAAAAGGAGAAAGGAAGAAAGAGAGAAACAAAGAGGCCAGTAGAGAAAGAGATAGGCATGCAGAGAGAGATGGGGTCAGGGAGAGGCAGAAGAGCAGGAGGAGGAAGCTTTAGACAAGAACCTCGACGGAAATTGAGTAACCCATGGTGAGTGCTCAGCCGGACACAGAGACCAGTCACCCTCCGGCCTGTCGTCTGTGGAAAGTAGAGCCGGGCTTCTGTGCTG
>CM052661.1:1021584-1047991 GCA_028533165.1 Leontopithecus rosalia | reverse complement strand
ACACCAGGCACGCCCATCCAATCACATGAATGACACGTGAACACCAGGCACGCCCATCCGACTGTGTGAATGACGTGTACACCAGGCACGCCCATCCAATCACATGAATGACACGTGTACACCAGGCACGCCCATCCGACTGTGCGAATGACACGTGTACACCAGGCACGCCCATCTGACTGTGCGAATGACACGTGCCTGCCAGGCACACCCATCTGACTGTGCGAATGACACGTGTACACCAGGCACGCCCATCCGACTACATGAACGACACGTGTGTGCCAGGCACACCCATCTGACCACATGGTAAACGTGTGCCAGTTATGCCCACCTGCCCAAGTGAACAGTAACATGTTTGCTGGGCATGCCCATCCAACCACATGGTGAACACGTGTCACCACACTCAGTCCCGTAGGTAACACCCTGCCCTTCTGGCCATCATTCCTGACCCTTCACATTTGTGGGTGATTGAGGATCAATCACACCTTTCTCAAGGAGTTTGAAATCCACACACTCATTAAGGGCAAGAGTTTGTCAGTGGGGTCACAGTGACATGGAGAAGATTTCAGCTGCTGGGCTCAATGCAGCTGTCCAGGGCTGAGGCCGTCATCACCAGGCCTGCAGCCCAATCCTCTGTCTGAGTGTCCTCACGGAGGCGGGTACCGCCCTGGGAGGACTTCTGGGCATCTGTCAGGGAACAGCCAGTGCTAGTTGGGACAGAGCCTGCCTCCCTGGATTCCTCCTGTGGCTCACAGGACCTTGCCCTACAGAAGGGGGCTGTGGGTGCCTGTCCTTTGCATCCAGAAAGAGTGTAATCAAACACACACTTGGGACACAAAAACTGTGCACTCCAGCAAACAGAATCAAAAGGCCACCTTGGAAATGGAATTGACCAAGAAGATTTCATCTGTTCAACACAATCTCGGCTAATCTTTAGGATTTCATTAGCTCTCATGGTGTGTCCCATAGTGGGTCACACAAAACCTCATTTCTCACACACACACCCTTGTGATTCATCTCTGACCAGCAGGTTCTTGGACCAGCAGGTTCAACAGCAAGATGGATCACGTGCAAAACATATTAGTAGCTTTAAATCCCACTGATTCCACGTATATCAACGTTTGAACTGAAAAGAAAAGCTGCTCATAGATGTCTTTTGATTGGTTCAAGGTGAACATGAGGTGTTTTGTGGTTCTAAACTCAGGTGTTCAACTCTTCAACTCTTTTGCAGAATTTCATTACATTTTCTATTAAGCATTATGGTGAGCACACTTACAACTTAATTGCACTTAATACCAGATGACAGTGACATCTTATTTATAGGCTAAATAAGTGGCTTTTAAACAGATCTTTATTGTAACATTTGAAAACAATGACTTTGAAAGCACAAAGAACACTGCTATCACTTGTAAACCTCATCTCATTATTCTTGAGGCCAAAAGGTCACACGTTACTTTCTGGGTTAGAAAATTTGCCCTGTGAAACACACTTTTCACTTCACAAAAGTAATTATAATTGTTTCCCAAATATCTTTTTCCCTGAGTTTCATCTGAAACAAAATCAGGGGCTCCTTAATTTATACCAACTAATCAATCTTTCTCTTTTACATGTTACATGGTTTTAGGTGATTATATTTTTGCTTTGACAAAAATGTATAACCTGCTGACAATTTCCAAAAGTATTTACCAGAATACAGCAAAAGAAGAATGCTTGTTTTAAAACATTTGACTTCTAAGAATTATTTCATAAGCAAATGTATTTTCAAAATATGTATTTCTAGTACTTTTCTTCAGATAGGGTCTTGCTGTGCTGCCCAGTCTGCTGGAGCCTCAAACTCCTGCTCAAGCAATCCTCCCACCTCAGCCTCCCACGTAGCTGGGATGACAGGCTCATGCCAGTCTATTTTCTAATTTTTTTGTAGAAATGGTCTCTCCACATTGCCTAGGCTGATTTACAGTATTTCTAAGGTACTGCTGATGCCTCAGTTTATCAACTTTGTTTTATGAAAATTAAATTTTAAGATGACAGAAACTCATAATCCTTAGTATAAACATTGCAATTTAAAATCCATGCTGTTCCCTGAAAGTGATCAGTGTTTGTTTATTGCCATCAGTGAACAGAACATTTTTAGGAAAAACATATTCTTTAACTAAATTAGATGATAAGTAGGCACCATCAATATGGATTTACACTTTTAATCTTTTACTTTTTCCCTAGAATCAGTGACTAACAACGGTAAAGTTTTTAACATGACAAATTTCTTTGCAAGAGAATATCTCATTTGGGAATCTATAGATAAGGCCCATGAATTTGAATGAATCATCTGGAAATGATTTTATATGCATCTCAGCCTGACAAAGGCAAGATTTCACCACAGGATGTGTGCGCTGCTGGACAGGTGGACAGGCAGCTACGCTCACAAGAACTTCAAAACGTTCCGTTCTGTATTTTCAGTGCGACATGTATTCTAGGAAGAGACTTTCTGTGAGTTCAATTCCTTAAGATTGTTTCAAAACATGAGAACGTAACTGAACCTCCTAACCCACGTTAGTAGAAAGCAGAGAAAGGGTATTTTCACAAGCCCAATCTTTCCTTTCTACCTATTTAAGAAATAACTCTATTGTAAATTATTAAAGTAAAGATGTCTTCACATGTTTCTTTGAATCAAACAGACACACTAAAAATTAAAATGTACTGTTATGATTAGGATGCAGTAAGGCAAGAATCGATTATCTGAGGGTGTTTATCGGTGCGGCCTTCTGAGAAATAAGTTGAGCCAAATCTTAAGAGCCATAAAAATGTTTTGACCCGTTGGCTAGGTATGTACAGTATTCCACATGAAGATACTCTTAAATGAAGACTTTCCCAGAACAAGCATGTTTCTGTGGTACTAGAGGACCAATCTCGTATTGCCTACTTACTTACTCCGGGTCACATTCTAAAAAGGATTTAATTTGATTTTGCAAATACAAAAGCATTTAAATATGAAGCGAGAGAGAGAAGTGTCGGAATGGTGGAGGCCGTGGAGGACGCTTCCACACACGGTGTGTTCCAGGACCTCCGGCATATTATGTGAAAGGAAATCGTGGGGCCCCCAAATCACTGTAAAGGCGAAGTCAAGCTGGGAACTGCTCGGGGCAAACCTGCCTCCCCTTCTATTCCAAGTCCCCCTGCTCACGAGATAGATGCATATTCTGATTGCCTCCTTTAGAAAGGCTTATCAGAAACTCAGAAGAATGCAACCTTTGTCTCTCACCTTCCTGCGGCCTGGAAGCCCCCTCTGGACGAAACCAACGTACTTCTTACATGTGTTGATTAATGTCTCATGTCTTCCTGAAATACGTAAAACCCAGCTGTGCCCCCACCACCTTGGGCACGTTGTCAGGACATCCTGAGGCTATGTCACAGGCACGCGTCCTCCTGCTTGGCGAAATACACTTTCTAAATTAACTAGACCCATCTCAAGTTTTCAGGGTTCACAGTCAGTTATGGGCATGATTTACGAGTGGCTGTTTCAGTCAGTGCGAGGAGAGAACCAAAATTTAGTTATGCACACGCAAAGAGCACGAGCTGGTTAGAAAAATACATTTCAAAATCAAAACACAATTTTCCTCTTAGAGAATATTAAAATATAAAAAACAAAATATACATCCGAAACACTAACACACTTATTATTTATTTTTTTTGAGACAGAGTTCTGTCCTTGTTGCCCAGGCTGGAGTGCAATAACATACTTAATATTTAAAGAATTCCTGTAATAAAAAAGCACTTCCTTAAAAAAAGTATCAAGTAGTATAATTTCACAGACATGAAAATACAGATTATTAACAAATAGCTGAAAACTACTGTAACTTTGCCAATAGTCAAATCACTGAACTAGGTGTGGAAAATGGCTTTTGAAATACAGGTCCGTTTAGCAAGTAATTTCACCTGGAAACTTATTCTAGGAAAATTAAAAGAATACGGAAAGAAGGTTGTCTTTATCTCATTATCTTTTGGGAAATTTGTCCCAGGTTAAGAACACACACACACACGCACACACGCGCACGTGCACATGCACACACACGCACACACGCGCACGTGCACATGCACACACGCACACACGCGCATGTGCACATGCACACACACACATACGCACACACGCTCTCTAATAATCTCTCACTATTTAATAAATACACCATACTTAACCAGTTGCCTGCTTTTTTAGGGAGAAAGGGAGGAACTTAAGTTGCTTCAAAAATAAACAACAAAGTTTCAGCACATTGAAGGAAATGGGGAATAAATTTGGTAACTTTATAGTTTCTCAATATTTATTAAACACAAAACATTGGAATGTACTTTCAAAGTGCTGAAGGTGAGAAAGCAATTTTGAACCCAACCATTCTATTTGGAATCTGAAAATACTCTTTGCAGTTGGAATTCCAGCCTACTGAATTCCTGATAGACCAGATCACAGCACTCGCTGATATTCACACACAGGAAACGGTCTCTTCCGACCCCAAGTCTTCACCTACTTCTGTTGGAAGCAGGGAAGGTGTGCAATTGTTACCATCATCACAATTTCCACACTGGGAAGGCAGTTACTGGAAATGTTGAGTGTCTGTTCAAAGCGCAATTCTTTGCCAGGTTTTTTCACACTCTTCAGGCATAACTTCTGTAATTTTTTGATGTTTGCCATATCAGCAGTTGTCGGGAATTTTTGGCAACTTGAGTCCCTGCCTTGGGTTTGAGAACACTTGGTGAATCACTGTCTTTGGGTAATAAATATCTTTCAATTTAGTGCTTCCTAAAACCTGAATTTTTCTCAGCATTGATGACTATGCCAACCTCTCAGCTCTCCTATTGCTCCGAAATCTTTGGTCTGTCTTGTCAGCCAGCACTGAGAGAACTGGTGGTGTGAAAGGCATAATGAGAAGGTGATATGGCGAGGCTTTGTGTCCCCACCCAAATCTCATCTTGAATTATAATCCGCATCATCCCCATGTGTCAAGGGAGATCACCCCATGTGATCACCAGGCGGTGATCGCGGAATGCTGGAGGCCTTATCTCTCACACTGTTCTCTTGATAGAGAGTGAGTTCTCAGATCTGATGGTTTATAAGGGGCTCTTTCCCTTCTTCCTGATGGCTTGTGAGGAAGGTGCCTGCTTCCCCTTCCCCTTCCCCTTCCGCTTTGGCTGTAAGTTTCCTGAGGCCTCCCAAGCCATGCTGAACTGTGAATCAGTTAAACCTCTTTTCTTTATAAATTATCCAGTCTCAGGAAGTTCTTTATATAAAGCAGTATGAAAACAGACTAATACATTAGGATTTTTAGCCACTATAGTTTTATAAACATCAGTAAGGTTAAATATCACATGAACATTTTAGGAAATGCTAAAAATCAATAAGTGAAGAAAGAATGATTTTTTTAAAAATGGGAAAAGGCTTTTACTGTTTTCTGAGCATCACTATTTTTTGCCTGGAAGTCACCTAGGAAATCAAGCATTCGTTTACTTTCTGTAAATGGGGAACTCTCAGCCCTTCCTTAAGATGGCAGGACATTCCTTTCCTGTGTTTTCTGTCCCATTCCTGTCACCTCCTTGGCTCATCCTCCTGTTTTCAAATAGGAAGGTCAGGCTCTTCACTGCCAGGGCCTCTGTTCTGCCTCGGCCATCTGGCCACTCACTCACCTGTCCCTACAGCTGGAATGGCAGAGCTATGTTGACTGAGGACAAAAGGCTCCAGGCTGAAGCATCAGAGTCACCTGGGGTGTTGCAAGCCAACCACCTGGGTTGGCCCTGAGAATATACATTTCTGTCAAGTTTCTAGCTGCTGTTGCTCCTGGTGGGGGCACTGCTCTTTGGGAAGTTTTAAAGGACGTGAGATCTCCCAGTGCTCTGGGCTTGGGAGTTTATGACATCTTCTATTCTGCTTTACTTTCTTCCTCCGCCCTGATCCCTGGCATAGGGGTGGGAACAATGCCCTGTTCACTCCAGGCCTGGGCAGTGAGCCAGGAGAGTTCTTGGGCTCAGGGCCTCCTGCGGTACTTGTCCTCCTGCCCGGCGTGGGCTCCTGCTTGGGCCTAGACCCAGCCAGCAGCCTGAGGAAGAAAGCTAGAAAGCCTTGGGGCTGGTGTTCCAGCTACAGAACCCAGCAACCCAGGGGGAGGTGCTCTTTTCAGCAGGTGCTGCAGCATCTGGCAGGGTGGAGGCCTGGACCCTACAGCAGTCACTGCTGTGCTGTGGCTGGAAGCCACTTTATTGCTGGTTCCTCCAGGAGAGGTAATGCTTTCTGTATTTTAAGCCTCTTTCAGGAAGGACTTTTTTTCTTTTAGCTGAAATGCCATAACTCTGCAAAAAATGTCCATGAAAATTGTATGCATGACAAGCAGTTGAATGAAATTTTTCTTTCTTTTGCAAATACTTAAAAGCATAGTTGAACATAAAGGTGAGCTGTGTATTTTTTTTTTTCAAACAGAAAATACTAAAAATGGCTGGTGTTCCCTTGGGCTCCAGGTAGCACATGTCCTAGGAGATGCCAAGCACATGAACACCGGGTCCCCTCGGGTGGGTGGCAGCTGACAGCAAGGAGTTAACTGCTGCCTGCAATACACCTGTGCCATGGGAAGAGCTTTTCGAGGAAGTAAATTTGGATTTTGTTGCCAAAGAAGACACACATGTCATTTAAAATAACACTATTATATCTGCACAAAAATTATAAACATAATTTCCTAAATCTGTTTAAAAGTCTTCCATGCGAACAGTTTCAGCAAATGAAGAATAGCAACATGAAAAGCCTACAGATTTGATTTTAAGAACAACCAAAGAATATTAGGGAAAAAGAAAATTACGAATCAGATTACAACAACATCCTTCTGTATAGATTCAAAAAATATGGATTATGATTTAGGATTATGCACTCTTACATTTGAATCACTTAACTGTGTGACACACCTCTTTATGCCACCTATTAAATAAACAATCCAAATAAGCTGAACTTGGAACAAGAGCTTGGACTTGTCATATCATAAAGAGTTAAAGTTGAGATTTTCAAACATAATTAGTGTCTGTCATTCATGTTCTCAGGTAGTCAGATTTTACAGCAAAAGCAATTACCTTTCTTTGTGTTATTGATAAATAATTTAAAATTATCATATTATTCCTTCATCTTTAATTCACCTTTTAAAATATTCTATTGGGATGTTTATCATATACACAGTATCAGTACAGTTGGAGATACATGTGGATTGTAAATGAAACAATCTGAATATCAACGCCGCATGTGCGGGTATTTTTCTAGTGAGAAGGGTGTGAGGACACAACAGAGATGCCCCTGAACCAAGATGGCTGCATGCGTTCTGCCCAGAGTTCATCTGGCTCCTCCCTCATCGTCCTTCTTGGTCTGTGCCCAGAACGGATGGTGGCGGTAGGTCAGTGGGGAGAGCCCTCTGCCCGCTCGCCAGGTGACCGGGTCATCTCCCTCATGCTTGTGGCACACCCCTGAGAAACACCAGCCATCTCCCGCAAGAACCCAGCCGTTGGTGCAGACTCTCAGATTAGTATAAGGAGCTACTATGTTAAATACAGTGGTTATTTTACCTATGGCTTGAAATGGTAATGCAAGTACCTGGTATGAAATCCTAAGTATATAAAATACAAACACCCAGTGCTTAAATACATAAATCATATTTGGCTGCTGGATTCCAAGCCAGACGCTCGATAGCAGGGAGAGTCCTGTCTTTCCTTGACCCTTCGTCCCAGCCCCACTCATGCTGTGCGTGCTGCAGAGACAGGCAGGAGTGTTTCACATTCTGAGAATTTCTGTTCCATTCCCACATAGATAGGTTATAATAGGAAGCATATTTCAGTTCTCTTCTTAGGAAAAATAGAAACTTTTCTCACTCTCAGAAATGTACTGAAATTTGCCTATTTTATTTCCCTCTCCCTGGCAACGAATCTGTGCTGATCCCAATTAAAGTCTGACAAAGACCAGAGCTGCTGTGAGACACTAATGTCATGTTTGAACTTATTATGGCTTTCCTCTGACATCCTCTTCCTGGCGCCATCTGTCCTGCACGTGAGCTTCGGGGAGAAGTGGGAGCTTGCCTGTGATGGTGACTTGACTCAGAGGTATACAGGGCGGCCCCAGCAGAGCAGAGCAGCGGGGTAGGGGGGGCCCTCCGGCTGGAGCCCAAGTGTATGGTGGTGTCACTCGGGCACGGGCAGGAAAGGCTCTGGTGACAAGACTTGAGAGCTGGGGTGCCACACGTTGTTTGTGAGAAGCCTGGATGAGGGGACGAGGGGCACACCACATCAATCATGGATTGATGAACTTGCAGGGTACTAGATAGGACCTGTCTACACCCTGTCAGCCCAGGGTGTAGACCATGCTGAAGTCCTGCGTACAGGTGGGCTTGTGATGGCACCCACCACTCCAGGCCTAACTCAAGGCCATGCCACTTTTCCTTCCCTCTTGCCCTGTTCTCTCCTCTCCAAGGTGGCAAAGCCACTGCCCTCTTTCCAGGCTCTGCTGCAGGAGGGCAGCCCTGGGAGGAACCTGGGCCTGGGAGGTAAATGAAAGTCACGAAGGGAGTCCCTGTGAAGCTCTGGGTTTCCAATAACAGGCACAGACGGAGCTCACCCCACTGTGGCTCCCTCCTTCCTCTTTTGATGTGGAATTGATGGCTGGATATCTGGCAACCTCCTTGCAACCAAGAGGACTTAAAGTCAACCCAATAAAGACGGCAGAGTGAAAAGGTGAAGAAAGCCTTCGTCCTTGGTGGCAGGACTGAGCTGTCAGCCAGGACTCACAGCTGTCCTCCTCGGGAAGCCTTGATATAAGAGCAAAGCAGCCCTCCTTGTTCAAACTATTGTAATTCAGGAGTTTCATTATCTGCTTCTATAATAAAGAGGTGGCACTGCCTGTGGTAATGATCCTGAGCTCTGGAGTCTAAGATGAACAGCTCCACCTACTGCCATCGGGCCCCAGAAGCATTCCCACCCTCTGAGCCCCCGATTCCCCCTCCATGAGGTGGGGAGGCCCTCAGCCCAGCCCAGCAGGCATGCAGGTAAGGGGTAGGAAGGTTAATGCAGGTGAGGCGGCGTCAAGGAGCAGGGCTGTGGACCCGCTAGTGTAAAAACGCAATCACCCCTGCAACGTCCACCTGGGAGTCCACACGGGAGGCTCCAGCAGAGGAAAGGGCAGCATTCAGGAACCGCCGCCTGAACGCCATGGGAACCGGGAGGCACTCACCGCATTGCCAACACGTCATTACGCCCAGATCTGAAACTTACTGGCTGTCACGGTGACGCGCACAGGAGAAGCCCCCGGGAGCACTTCGGAGTTTAGATTTTTGGGTTAGGGATGTTCACTTGATAAGTATGTAATGCAAATGTCCTCCATTCCAAAAAAAATCCCAAATTTGAAACACGTCTCATGCGAAGCATTTCAGAACAGGGAGACTCAGCCTGCAGCAAAGGTCCACTGTACAGATGAAGCCGAGACACAGCGAGCCTCCCTCATCGCCAACAACACAGGGTAGACAAGGCCGAGGCGTGCCAAGGCTCCATCACTGCCCAGTGCCACACGGGTGATTTGGGGCATTTTGCTATGGGGTTGGGAGTCTGGCTACTCTGCATAAGTAGAGGCGACATCAGGAAGAACCTCCCAGCAGTAGCATCTCAAGGTGACTTTTAAAATCTGTTATTTCTGGGATACGCAGATGGTTGGATCTGGTAATTCAGGAAATCTTTAGTAATGTGGCGCGTCCACTGTGTAAGTGCTGAGTCACTCCATTTTCTGAGGACCACAGCTTTAGGGTCCGTCCCCCTCCCCTGTTCTGCCATCGCCGGGACTGAGCACTGGGACTCCTGTGGTCACCATCAAGAACTGTGCAGCTCAGAAAGAATTGATGGAAAATGCTCCTGTAATTCCACCAGCGAACAGCGGTCAATTCCAACCATTCAGAAAAGCCAACTAAAATAAAAAGCAATCAACCAAAAACTAAACATTAGACAACACGTCGCGGCCATCACTTACAGAACCCGGGTTTGAATTTTGAACTTAAGACATTAAGGGAGGTTCCTTCCCCAAGAGTTTCAAAAACATCATGTATTAATAACAAAGGAAGACATCTGACTCCCAGAGAGCACGGGTGGACTGCTCTACAGTCATCGCTCCAGGAGGCCTAACAGCACTGGAGATCCAGAAGCTGTACTGCAAGGACTGAGGGATTTGATCACACTCAATACTTCCGAACAGAAAGAAAGAAAGGGAAGAAAAGTAAAGGCACGTGACAGCCAGGGAGAGGATCAGCTTCTCTGCCATCTCCCCAAAGCCACTGAAAAGTCAGAAAGAAAAAGACGGACCAGTGACTGACACAAGTGGCTGAGGGTGTGCAGGACCCACAGAAAACAGCGCTAAGAGGTCCCGTGAACACGTGGGAAGATGCGGAACCCCACAGGTGGAGAGAGAAATGCAGGTGAAAGGGCCTGAGATTTCCACAGAAGCCCCAGGCCTGTCCCAAGATGGCAGGAAGCCCGTCGGCTTGTCTGAGGACTACGTCCATTTCACCCTGTGACATGACTCGTACCCTTGGAAGGGCAACCGGACAGTTCTGTATGTGATTATGTGGAAAGAGCTCCAGGGGAAAACCAAGACGAGGGAAGACCCTGAGAGGACACGGGGACAGGGGCCTCAGCAGGGACCAACCCTGCCCTGTCCTGGTCTTGAACTTCAGCCTCCAGGACACGAGAAAATCCATGTCTGCTGTTTAAGCCGCCCAGTCTGGGCTACTGAGAGCTGCCCAAGCTGACTCTGCAGGGAGCATTTCACTTCTGCAAATGATGCTAATGCGACTCCCACTGCTTGGAAGTATGCCTGGGGGAGCCCTGCCCTGCAATCAGATGCCTCCAGATGTGGGAGCAGCTGTGCTCCAAACAGGGCTCAATTCTCTACCCAGGGACCATGTGGTGCCTGCCTGGGGCGGGGAGTCCCTCCCGCCATCTAAGCCACGGCTCCAGAGCCCCATCTGGCCCCGAGACCCGGCCTATCTTGGAGTTCCGTGTGTCCGTGTGGGGCATGGCTGGGCCTTGTGAGGTCTGCAGTGGCTTGGCCGGTGTGGGGTCGGCAAATCCCCCGACCGTGCTGTGAGGCGCGGGTGAGAAGTGGGATTGTGACCCCACGATGCTGTTCTCTGGCGGGTGCCTTGGTCCTTCCGTCACCACACCACACCCTGCTCTCCCTGGCAGAGGCCAAAGAAGCGAAGCAACTTCAGCTTGTGTGTGAGGGTGCTTCGTCTTCATGCTGTGGGTCCCTGGCGGGACCCTAGGCCCAGACCACCGGAGGGGGCCCATCCCTCACTCCCGCCCCCCAAAACTTACTGTACCTGTGGCATGAAAGCTCCCAGGTCTCAGGGGAGGCTGCATGGGCCATGCCATCTGCAGGTTCCCAGCCTGGCTGGGACCCCAGTGCTGCTGGTTCTGACCAGTGAGCCTCCAGCTACCAAAGGTACTTAGTTTACACGCTGTCGTGAAGAGCAAGGGGTGATGCATCTAAATTACTTTAAAACGCGTCCATCTGTCACCCAGGTAAAAAGCTGCATCCCTTTAGCATGGAGAGCTACTCCCTAATTTTCATTCCAAAATACTGAGGACATATTTTTTCCCGTGAGGCTATTAAAGGAATAAATGGCTGTTGTTTGCTAATTAACCTGATTTATTTGTTTAGAAACGCTTGGTGCCTCTAATTCAAAAGTTTACACAGCAGGCCACTGCGGTTTCCTGATCCTGAAAACCCATTCTCCCTCTTTCTGCTGAAATAGAAGCTCCTCTGCTCAGCTCCCAGGTTCCACCAGTGACCGTACAGGCACCCCCTTAAATCCTTGCAATGGCTCACGAGGAGGTCTCTGCGTCCGGCTTCACTGATGAGAAAACAGGGCACAAGGGAGTAAGGGATCCTCTGATGGCTATGGGTCCAGCTTCCCGGGCGCGGTGTCCTACCCAGCACCCGTGCGTCAGGCTCCAGTGGCCTTGGCCCCAGCACTGGCTCTGTAGATCCCGAGCTCTGAGCAAAGGAAGGTCCCCAGGCCACCATGGGTGTGATGCCCCGGGCCCCACCTGCTCCACGCCTGCCAGCTTCCCCGTGCTCTCAGCTGCTGGGTGAAAGACGAGTCCCTCTCCCAGGAGGGCAACCTCCATGTCTGCATCTGTCTCCATGACAGGAGGAGGCGGGAAAGGGGCAACGGAGTGCAGCCTGCGGTCCCGGCCGGCCAGGACTCCTGCTCCTCAAGATGCGCCCTCTGTCCATGTTTCTGGGGCCACCCGCGCTGTCATCATGGGGCCAAGGCCAATTAGAGCCAGGTCCTCCCATCTGACCCGTGCTGCTGCTGTATCCAATTCCCATAACCCAGTGACTTAAAACAACCCATCAGACCTACAGTTCCTGTGGGACACGTGTGGAGATTGGCGGGCCTCACTCCATCCTGACAGCAAGAAAAACCCAGGCAAACTGAAAATCGATAACTTTTCTTCTTCACTCTTCAGGGAACTGAGTCACCAGGCAAAGTACTGCCCCAAAACTGGAGACACAGCCAGGTGGGTCCCAAGAACCTCAGCTCACAGGAGCTGAAGCTCTGCAGGGCCATGCCCCTAAAACTGGAGACACAGCTAGGCAGGTCCCAAGAACCTCAGCTCACAGGAGCTGAAGCTCTGCAGGGCCATGCCCCTAAAACTGGAGACACAGCCAGGCAGGTCCCAAGAACCTCAGCTCACGGGGGCAGAAGCTCTGCAGGGCCGGCGCGGAGGACCTGAGCTGCCCCTGATGAATTTCTGGAGATGTTACCTGAATAAGGGAGAGAGAAAAACTGCAGGGGACCCAGTCATGGGCAGGGCTGAACTTGGTGATTTTTACCTCTGAGAGCTTGACCAGGTTCCCACAGTAAATATTGAGAAAAATTCTCCAGCCAGCAAAGGGGAAGGGAACTATCTTGGGAAAACACCGGGCATTGGGTCTTTCTAAGGAGGTCTGCACTCGGGGGAAGCTCCCTAACCAGACCCCACCCTGCTGGGCTTATCAGAGCCTGTCTTCCTGCAGCAGGAAAACACCACTCCAGCCCCCCGCAGCTACCGTGTCCCAGTTACATTGGGGACAGGGGCACCTGAGGAGCTGTGGGAAAGGCAGGGCCTGGGTGCAGGCTCGCTGACAGAGGGGCCTGGTCACTGGACCCTGGGACACCTCCTCACCCCACATCTTGACTCATCAACATGGCCCCTGCCTCCCAAGGGAGACAGAGTGAAGGAGGCCAGAGCAGGTGCTGGTCTCACATGGCCACAGCAGCGAACACGGGCTAATGCCTGGTATGTGAGCACAAAGCCTCACTCACAAGGCCCCTCTCCCTCCCTCGGCTCCTTCCATCCAGACCCGTGTTTCCGCTTTCAGCAAAAGCACTGCGAGGCGTGTTTCAAGACAGTCACACAGTTGGAAGAAACAGAGCAAGCATCAGAACCAGACTCATATGGCTGGATGCTGGAGCATCAAATCCAACTGGGAAAAATGGGCAAAAGGTCTGAGCAGACCTCACCAAAGAAGACATGGAGATGGTAAATGTGCATACCGGGGATGCTCCACGTCCCCTGCCGCCCAAGAATTCCAGATTAAAACAGCGACAGGACACCACCACACCCTGTGACAGTGGCCAGAATCCAGATCCCGACAGCAACAGGGGCCATCGCCTGCTGAGCACGAAACCCACTGTGACTCCAAGTGCTGGCGAGGCTGTGGAGCAATGGGGACTGTCATTCCCGGCCCGTGTGAGTGCAAACTGGTGCAGCCACTTTGGGAGACAGTTAGACCATTTCTTACAACACAAAACCCTCTCACCATGCAATCCAGCAACAGCCTCCTAGGTATTCACCCAGATAAGCTCAAGACTTACATCTACACATAAACCTGCACACAGATGTTCACAGAAGCCTTATTCACAGTTGCCCGGACTTGGAAGATGTCCCTCCGTGGCTGAATAAATGTTACATCAGACGGTGGAGTATTATTCAGGACTCAATGAAACGAGCTCCCAAGCCCTGAAAAAGGCTATTCTCTGTGTGAATCCACACGACGTTCTGGAAGAGCCAGAAAGATAAAGGGATAAAGGGGGCAGGGAGGGAGGAACGGGGGAGCACGCAGGAGTTTTAGGGCAAGGAAGCTGCTCCTTGTGACGTGGCAGTGGCGGGTCCAGACCATTAGACACTTGTCCAAACCCATGGATGGATAAGACCACGTGTGGGCCCTGATGTGAATGACAGACTTTAGTCACTAACACGGCAATGTAACAGATGCACTGTGCCAGCACGCGGGGTTAACGGCAGCGGAAACTGCTTGGGGTGCACTCCCTCCTCCTGTCCCCCAAACACTTCCTGGCTTCCCCGTCGAGGTGCTCCTCTCTGTGTGCCCGCTGTTTCCCGTCTTCTTCCCTCTCTGGGCCACAAGCTCTGAGGTTGGGGCGTGCAGCTGTCCTCCTCAGCCATTGTGGACGCCCCATCAATAGTTGATGAATCACTGATCTTGTCATATAAACACTAATATGTCCATCAGGTGTGTGGCCAGGCCCACAGCCTGTCGGGATGGTGCGCTCAGAGCTCCGGGGGCAGAGAGAGCTCTCCGTGGAGAAGCCCCTTCTTCACATGCAGCCCACAGCAATGGCCGACACCTCCTGCCCCTGTGAGGCAGCTGGGAGCTCCTTCTTATTCCACAGACTAGAAACAGTTTCCCTGGACAGGTGTGGGAGGATGGACCCAAACCCAGCCATGCCACTCGGGTCTAAGATCCCCTCCCTGCCCATGTTCCCCTGCTCTGTGCCCCCAAAGGAAGCTGTGGGCTGCTCTGCCAGGGCCATCACCTGCTGAGCACGAAACCCACTGTGACAAGCAGCTGAGAGCCAGGTCCCCAGGATGCTGGCATCCCAGCTGGGCCGGGCCTTTAGGCTGGTTTCTTGCAGGCAGGCAAGTGCATATGGATGCCAGGTCCACAATGAATTCTGGACTTTTCTTTTGGGGTCTGGAATACTGAATCTATTTTGGGCAGGAGGAGGAGCCCATGTGGAAGGTGCACGGGGAGAGCCAGGCTCAGGGTCATCAGAATTGGTAAGCAAGGGGTCCGGGTTTCCTCACTCTGACCTCAGAGATTGCAGCTTGTGCCTCTCTGACGAAAGTCTCTTACTGGAGAGGAAATAAAGTATTGAGCTTAGGAGACAGCTTTATCAATTCCATATTTTATTTTCTGATGGGTCCAACCTTGAATTTCAAAGGCTCTTTCAGCAGGAGGTTAACAGCTTGTCATGCAAAACACCGAATTACGGGCAGTGAGAAAATCTGGCGCTACTGTTGGGCACCCAAAGCGCGTGTTTAGATTTTTTAAGAGATTTCCGAGTAGACAGGAGCTCCGTGCTTTCTGGTTCTCAGGCGTAGGATGGGACGCGCCGCTGCATAGAGCCGAGCTAGCTTTGGTGGTCTTCACCTCCCAGAGTGGCGTTGCTCAGAAGCCACTCCTCCCAAGCACAGCTGAAATATGCTTCCCTCTGCCACCTTAGCATGCAGATGTGAAACCCAAGCCTTCAGGCGGGCCTGGGACTGACAGAACCCTCTGAGCACAGCTGGTCTTACGTTAGCCATGAAGCAGGGGAGCGTGGGCAACGGCGTGAGGATGAGTTTTACGAAATATCCGATGCCTGTGAGCATTCACTAAACGCTGATGTGCACACACAGGCAATTATTTTCCAATAGCCAAAGATGGTGACTAGAATGCAAATATCTAACATTGGCTTAACATGATTTACAGAGTCACGGTACAATTTGCATATCAACATCATGGCTGGAACTGAGGAAAACAAGTCCCAAAGCCTCCGTAATTTACTCAGGAACCATGGTCCACAGCAGGGAGCATGGACTATACGACTTGAGCTGAAATCCACAAGGAACCTCAGGCTGCTGGGCATCTGGGCCCAAATCACCATGCAGTCATTTAGGAGCTGATCAAGGCTGCATGAGACTCAATTTCTTGATCTAAAAAACAGGATAATCACCATAACCACGTCTTGTGAAACTCTGACACTGGATAAGTGTCCGCTTTGCTCTGTGTCTTGTAAACACACACGCATCTATAAGGTGACTTGCTGTTTCCCTGCATAATTTGTATTGAAAAGTCCATTTTAAACCTGTACTTGGTTTGCCACAGCCACAGAATGGACAGTTTGAAGACAAAAGCAACCAACAGAACCCATAAAGCTAATGTGCTGCGTCCTGGCAGATGAGGATGAAGCAGACAGATTTCATTAAGCTCTGAATGCAATTTGGGAGCAGTCGCCACTGCCGTTAGGGCCGGACGGTAGCAAACTCGATTTTGTGTCATTGGAAGGCTAAGTGGTACGGACAAGTCACATAACACAGGAGCATAGCGCTCAACGACCTAGACATGCCCACAGACGGTTCCAAACGGGGCCGTCTGAGATGCGCCCGACTCCATCATCCGGTGACGGTCAGCCGTTTTAATCACGTTTAAATCTTCCTACAGATGTCATTTCAACAAAATAGCCCACAAGCCTGCCCTGAGTGGAATTCGGCTGGTGTGTATTACTGACAGTGGGCATTTGCTCTGGAAAGTTCCCAGGTACAAACAATGCACCAGAATGGTGATTTCATGCAAGGCTCCCCAGTCCCTGTCTTAGTCCACAACCAGCTCCCCAGAGTCACGCGACCAGGCCAGGGTCTTGTTTCTGAAAAGTGAACACATATTTGTGATCCCTCATCCAACGAGCAGCTGGACGTGGCTTCTTGCCTATTTCCATGTCACCAAAATGTGACACCAAGTCGTGCAAATGCTGCCTCCTGCCACAGCACGGCTCCTACCCAGAAATGGCAGCCCCTTCTGGTACGTGGTGGATTTTAGCAGGTCCGTGCCTGCATTTTTTTGGAGGGGCCCCTTGCTGGTGGATAGGAAGAGCACTGACTGAGAGGATAGCTTCTCAGAAGTTTTCCAAAGAGGAGCAGCTCTTCTACTCTCTGTCCCTGAGGATGCACAGCTGGGTGGAGGAAGGAAGGCTGGGGTGGGAGGGTCTCGGTGGAGCACCGGGTTGGGAAATGCCCTGAGACATAAGTTGGTGCAGGACCCAGCACTGGGTACCCAGGGGTGCCATTTGCCACGGCCCCTCCCTCTCGGCTTGCATTCTGCCCCTCCGGGCTCCACACCTGTTCTTCCATCTTGCCTAGGTCCGGCCACTCCAAACCCTTCCTGGTCCTTTTTCCAAGGTCCAGACCCCACAGATTCCATGATTTCTCCCTCCCCACGGCTGCCAGAACTCACTTAACATCACCCCTTCCGAAACACAAAATGAAGCACTAGGTAGAGGACTTACCCGCTGCCCACGGCCACGCGGTCCCCAGCTCATGTCCTCAACCTGGGGAATGAAGACTTGAACCTTGAGACTGTGGCCTTCGAGATGGGGTGATTCTACTGAACCTCACTTCCTGGTGACCCCAGTGGTGACAAAGCCTTCCTCACTTCTGCACCCGGGGCTGGTGGGGACTGGCAGCCCTTCGCTGCCTGAGACAGTGGATGAGGGGCTTCACCTTTTATGGTTTTTGTTGTTTCAAGCAAGCAGAACAAAACAAATCTGCTATTCCTCTTGAAGCTGTAGGGAGTTTTGCTGCTTAAAAAGAATTTCAGCATCCAAAGGCATAAGCCTGATTGTGCCTTTCACTCACTCGTGCACTCACTCCCTCCCTCCCTCACTCAGCCACTCATTCAGGCACTCACCCACAAGCCCAGTCACTCACTCATCACTCACACATTGTTACTCACTACTCAGTAACTCATTCGGTAATTCATTTATTCACTCACTCATTCATTCACTCACTCCTCACTCCTCACTCATTCGTGTACTCTTTCACTCCGTCACCCAACTCACTCACTCACTCACTCACGTACTCAATCACTCATTCATGAACTCTCTCACTCACTCAATCCCTGAGTTACTCATTCACTCACTCATTTATGTATTCTTTCACTCCCTCACCCACTCATTCAGAGTCCCTCACTCATTCAGTCCCTCTCCCTCACTCCCTCACCCACTCACTAAGTCGCTCACTCTGCTGTTCACTCCCCGCCTCACTCATTCACTCATTCATTCATTCATGTTCCCTTTCACCCACTCACTCACTAAGTCGCTCACTCTGCTGTTCACTCCCCGCTTCACTCATTCACGCATTCATTCATTCATGTTCCCTTTCACCCACTCACCCACTCACTAAGTTGCTCACTCTGCTGTTCACTCCCCGCCTCACTCATTCACGCATTCATACACTTATTCACTCATTCTCACTCAGTAACTCACCCACTCACTCATCCATCCATTCAGGGACTGAACATTTTAATGAGCCCGAGTCTCCGTGAGATGTGGAGGACACAGAAAAGGAACTGAAGAGTCCATAGCACAGCACGAAGGGAATGGGAGCAGGGAACAGACTGGAGGGGCAGACGGGTCAGGCGTTGTGTATGTGTCTGCATGTTTGTGCACGCACGTGTGTGAATGTGCCTTTCTGTATGTGCATGTGTTTCTGTGTATTTGTGCATGTCTGTGTGTCAGCAAGCACTTGTATTTGTTTTCATGTCTGCATGTGTGTGCATGCACCTGCAGGTATCTGTGTGTGCACGGTGCGTCTGCATATTTCTGCATGTCTGCAGTTGTTATGTCTGCACATGTGTTTATGTGTGCATGTCTGCATGTGCACGCACTGTGAGAGTGTGTGCATGTGTTTGTGTCTGCATATTGTTGCATGTCTGTTTTTTCTTGTCTGCACATGTGTGTGCTTGTGGCTGCATGTGTGTCTGTGTGCATGTGTGTGCACACCTGTGTGCATGCCTGTGTTTATGCACTGGCATGTATGTTCATGTACGTGCTGACTGCCGCATCTGTCTTAAGGGAAGGGAGAGGACTCCTTTTCTCTGTGCCCCTCCCTCTCCCAAGATGCCTCCACGGTGGTTTCTCTGGCCCAGGTCCTTTTCCACTCAAATGAAAGGAAGGCGCCTCAGCTCTGAGACTCCAGTGCGGGTTGGGTGTGCTCATCGGCCACAAAACAGTGAACGCACAACAACTCTCCATCAATCCCGAGGCTGCCGTCCGTGTCTCCTCTGCCCTTGTTTTCTCTTTGGTTGGATGCATCCATCACGTTCCAGGCCATGCATGTCGGATTCCCTGCACGCTCCCGCCCACTGGCTGTGCTGTCACAGGGGCTCCTTCCCTCGTGGGGCTGGCTTTCATTCCTCGCCCCCAAGCCCAGGCCCTGCCATGCGGCTCCCTCAGACTTGGGTGGCATCATGCTGAGCCCACCCTCTGGACTCAGGCCGGCCTCCTTTCCTGTCCTGCTGGGAGCTGTGGCTCTCACTTACCGGAGCACACCTGTAGCTCTTACTTAATGCTATTCATATTACTTCCTTTGATATTCTCCAACACAGAGTATTTTCTCCCTGTTCCTTGATAGAGTCACTGATTTTTATACAATCTCATCAAGTTTTAAAAATGGAGCTTAACCCATGCTCTCGGGTTCTGTGTTATGTGAATGGAAAGCAGGAACCATGTGTGACGTGTAAAACACCTGGGCTGTTCTGGGTTACCCTTCGCTTTGCAGGATGTGGGATGCCTTCTGGGAATATCGGTATAAGAAAAAATGAGAGTTGCATTTAAACTCAGGCAGTGTGAGGACATCTGCACTCGGGGAAACATCTCTGGCTGGTTCTGGCTCTTTCCCGTCACTGTGAATTCTTCCATGTCTAATTGGGTGCAGGCTTCACCTCACTGGGCTGTACACACGGCAGTGACACACCACCCAACGCCTGCCTAGCTCTTCTCCATAGTGGAGGGAGCTCAGAACCAAGTTAGTTAAAGCAAGTCTGTGCCCCACCTCACCTAAGAGGACCCAGGAGCAGGAGAGGACGTGTGAGCTACTGGTACCTTTCAGTCCCACATCTTAATTGCGTTCTGTATGCAGTAAGGTCTCAATAAATGTTCAAATGAATGGATGAAAGGAGGCGGGAATGAACGGATCTTAGAGTTCCACTGCCATTTGGAGGAAGGACGTTTTGTGTTGAACCGTGGAGTATGCCAACGTGGCCAGTGCAGCCGTGGGTGAAACGGGGGGAAGGGTGCCCAGGATTTCTTGGTATTATTTTTGTGAGTTCCCACACATGTATAGTTGTTTATTAAAAAGTGTTCTTTTGGTTCGGGGCATTGAGTATGACTAGGAAGCTTTTACTGAGAAGCAGCTCCCACAGGGCGTACATGACCAGGTGGGCTTAGCAAGGTCTCACCTCGACCGTTAGCTTCAGACATTCAATGCTGTGATTTTGCAGGCAGCATAGATCTCCATGAACTGGGCAGGTGCTGTGCGGCAGGAGCAAGCCGCTTGCCAGTGCTGGGGGGCACCGGCCCTTCTGAGCTGTGCTGTGCTTGTGCCTGTCCCACCAGCTGTCTCTAGTGCACAGGAAAGGCGGATGCTTATCCCACCGAGCCTCCCTGGGGCTGGCCTGTGGCCTCCCTCGTCCTCCGCACTGGGAAAGGTGCATGTAACTTATCTCAGTGAGCCTCCCTGGGGCTGACTTATGGCCGCTCCTGTCCTCCTCTGCACTGGGAAAGGCTGGCACTTGTCCTACTGAGCTTCCCTGGGGCTGGCCTGTGGCCTCCCCCGCCTTCTGCACTGGGAAAGGTAGCGGTACTTTATCTCACAGAGCCTTGGGGCTGACCTATGGCCTCTCCTGTCCTCCTCCACTGTGCCCAGGGACACCAACATGCACACGCAGAACGCACAGGGTGGTGGTGTGACCAGGACCCAGACCCTCCCTTTCCAGGATCAGGGTCATTGGGAAGACAAGTTAGAAACCTAGAGTGTGACCTTTCTTTAGAAAACGTTGCTAGTAGTCACCCAGTTTGTCTAATTAATCTTTAGATGGTTAAGTCAAAGCTGTGAAGGCTGAGAGATCTCTGCTCCATGCACATAGAGAGCCAGGACACTCAGGCATTTGCCGCCAGCTGGACCTCCTGGAATGCTCAGCAAGAAGCATGCTTGGCTAGAGCAGCTGCTGCGGTGTTTGCTTTTAAGGACAGCGTCAGTGCAGGCACTTCGTGGCCACGTCAGGCTGCTGTGAGGTGCTGGCCTCTCTCGAGGGAGTGCGTGAGTCACACGTGCAACCCGAGGGTCTTGTGGGCTGTGATGATCCGATGCGAGACTCCAGAGCAGGTGTGCACCGAGGTTAGGGCGGAGCTGTCACAGCCACGGCTGACACCCACGGCTGACACCCACGCTGGGCCCCATCCTTATGCTGCTGATGGCTTCCACAATTTGCCTGAACTGTGGTAACTAGCTGGTGATCTCTGCTTATGAAACTGTGCAAAATAAACAACTTTGATCAGGTTGTCATGGCAAGTGTAGTAACATTCAAGGGCTATTTTTAAGTTTATGGGACATTTGTTCCTTTGACATTTATGTGGAGGAGAGCCCATTCTTCTCCTAGCATGGACGTCTGTTTGCTCTCAACAGGCTTTCTGCAGCATGGATGCATCTAACCTGGCGGTTCCCAGCAGAGCTTCTCCCACTTAACTGCAGACCAGATGTGTCAGGGAGGCCCTCAGCCCTGCCTACCTGGTCTGACGCTTCACAGGGCTGAGGAGCACGGTTCTCAGGGAGACCTCCGCAGATGCGTAGCTAACTCTAATTAGTGTTAACTGCGGCTAGCGGTAACCCAGTATCAAACCCGCGAGGCAGCAGGAAGTACGCATAAAACATGCCTTTTGTCACGTTCTGCTGAGACTTGGAGCCTACTGCTTCCCTTTTCCATTCCTAGACAGGTTTTGGGACTCAGCTTTGCTCTTGTGACCTGCTGAAGGTCCCACACGTCCACGGAGGATGGCCAGCCACTGGGGAAATTTATTTTCAGCTCCACACTGCAGTGAAAATGAGGGTGCTCATATTAAAAATAAGGTTTTAAGCTGAAGTAACCGATGCTCTGGTGAGAACTAATGCTGCTTGAGAAGATGGAACATTCTCACAGATTCACCCGGAGAAGCCTCACTCATCAGCACGTGGAGACGTGCCAGACTGATTAAGCAAATGATCACGTGTGTATGTGCAAGTCCCTTCTATGCTTACTCCAAACACACTTCCTGATTAATTACATAACACCCACTTTGATTTCAGGTGCCAAATGCAAGCTCGGCCTTTCCTTTAGATGGTGGATATCCTGGGCTCTGTTTCCCTGGGGAAGCAGTGTGGATAGTCAAAGCACCTCACAGGGTCTGGCTTAGTTCAGACCCACGGCGGCCACTCATTCACTCATGACCTTGGGGAAGTCACTCAGTCTCTGTGCCTCAAGTCCCTCACCTGCAGAATGAGAATGGAGTCCGTGTCCTTTGCGTTTGCTGTGGGATTAAGCGTATTGACCCAAGGCATCCAGGATGCAGGGAGGTCATGCGGAGTGACAGGGGAGGCGGATCCTTTCCTTACTCCTCTCTCATCGTGTTTGGCCCTCGGACCTGCCAAGCAACTGGACTGTCTCATCCCTGACACCCCTTTCATGAAGTGGCACAGGCATCACACATTGGTGAAATTTCTCAGATCTTCAGCGGATGCAGAAATACGTCTCTTGCCCACTGCAGAGTTCCTCGGGAAGCTTGACATCTGTGGTGATGGTGCTGGCACAGTGTCCTAAGGGCCGACCTTCACTTCTGAACAGCGTGGGAGTCACACTTCCCAGCCACAGGCTCACATCCAAACACATGAGCAAATTCTGCTGTGGCCCAGGGAAAGTCAGCCTGTTCCTACTTGACCCTCCCAAATCACAAATACCTCCCAGAAACAAACTCCGATTCCTTGTTGAATGCTCTCCACTTGCATGGGAGTGTGCTTGTGATTCACATGCAGTTGAAGAGGCAAACCCTTACAAAAAGTCTTCGGAATCTAAACTTAATCTCAGAAGTCTACCTTTTCAGTGAGTACAATCTGCACATGAATTAGAGTCATGGAAATCACGTTTGGGAGACATGTGAAGTCGAGGTGGACTCTGTGGGGATGTTATCCTGTCCCCTCTCCACGACTGCGTTCTCTGGAGCTGCACCCCTGAAGCCTCCTAGATGCACCTTTACACCTGGACAGGAGATGCTGGGTTACCCGGTCACAGTGTAAGGGCAATGATGACGGTGATGCTAACGATCGTAAAAGCCAGCATTTACTGAAGACCTGTTGGGAGCCACACCTTGTTCCGAGGTCTTATGTTACTGTATTTAATTATCTTAAAAATCCAACAAGGTAGGAAGGTTATGATCCCTTCCCCTTTTGTTAACAAAGAATGACAAGAACAGAGGCGGTGGGTGAATTGCTCAAGTTCCCACGGAGGCTTTGCCTGCGGAACCCGAGACACGCACCACATCCTCTTCCCAAACACCCAGAGAGCACAAAAGCCATTTCCTTCCTCTCCACCACCTGACTCGCTCCTGCCAACAGCTTTCAGACTGTTTGGGACTATACTCACAGTAAGACATACACCTTACGTCAGAATCCAACACACATAACAAAAAATGTCTCATTAAACACGCCCTTAGTATCCGGAATGTTCTTTGGTATTTTCTATTCTACACTTTTCTGTTCTGTTTTGTTTCTATTTTAAAATTGCTGGTAGTGACCAGTAACTTGAATTCATGGCACATTAATGGGTTACAGCCCACAGTTTAAAATAAAGGCACTAAAAGAACTGCAAAGCAGAGCCACTGACGCCGTGGCGATACTATGTCCTTTACTGCAAACGACCACCGTGGAGCCCGTGAGATCCTGCGAGTCCTCGGAGCCGAGCCGGTGCCGTCTGCCCTGGCCGTGTTTCGGGAACCCTGTCAGTGCCTCTCTGCCTCCTGTGCACAGCAGTTGTGGATTCTTTTTAAATTTCTAACTCCTCCACCATGTGGAGTCTGCTACGTCTGGGAGCTTCCAGGTCATTCTTTATTTATTTTTTTACTTTTTGACATGGAGTCTCGCTCTGTTGCCCAGGCTGGAGTGCAGTGGAGTGATCTCGGCTCACTGAAATCTCTGCCTCCCGGGTTCAAGCAATTCTCTTGCCTCACCCTCCCGAGCAGCTGGGATTATAGGCAGGAGCCACCATGACCAGCTAGTTTTTTGTATTTTTGTAGAGACAGGGTTTCACTATTTTAGCCAGGATGGTTTTGATCTCTTGACCTTGTAATCCACCCGCCTCGGCCTCCCAAAGTGCTGGGATCTCAGGCGTGAGCCATCGCTCCGGCCACTTCCAGGGCACTGGTACTGGCACATCCCACAGAGGAGCAAACACCAGCAGCTGCCATTTGAACGGATGCCAGCATGCGTGGAGGCAGGAATGATCAGTGGAGATGTGTGGTGCCTGGGGCAGCCTGGGAGCACGCACCGTCATTTGGGAGGCAGGGTCAGGCTGGAACTTGGGATGTTTGGGAGAAAAGCGATAGCATGCACCCCAGAAATTCAGATGGAAAACGTTGGCACCCTAAGTTTCACAAATATGACGTGTTTGTAACTTTAAAATTGTTTGATGTGTATGTGTGGAAATAAAGTTTAAAAACAGAGTTGTTAAAATGTAGTGCGTACTGGTGAGCCTTCCTGTGATTAACTGACCCTGACCCCTCCTGCTGCAGGTCAGGGCCCCCTTTCCTGCGCATGGACCAGGCGTGTCACGTGAGCACATGTTTGATGTCACAGTGGAGAAGAAGCCATCTCCACGTGTGGTCACTGCGTTCCCCCTGGGCTGCAGGAAGGACAGGAGAAAGTCCAACCCGCCCAGGAAATGAGGTGGTGGAGGTCACAGGATGCCTGGGAGGGAGGGAGCGTGGTCAGCGGAGGAAAAGGACTTGCTGGCTGAGGAACCTGCTGAACGATGCCTGGGAGACAGGAGGGCGGATAGCTACCTTCTTCCTAGACAGAAGTTCAGCACATCACTGCTTCCGCCATTTCTAGAAATTTCCCTCAAGGAAATAAGTATGGATGGCTATAAAGTTACAAAGTGACAAGCACAGGTAGAGACAGAATTTTGTTTTGGTTTGTTTTTGTTTTTTAAAAGAATATACAAAAATAAACAAACATCCCAAGGGGATTTCCTGTGAGACAAGACATGCATCGTCATTACTGTGAGATATGAGTGCATCGGAATGCTGTGCAGATGATGGTAGCCACGCCAGCCGACGTCCTGTTGCATAAAAACATGGTCACAATCCCTGTTGCATAAAAACAGGTCCCAGGCCTGTCCCCTGGAAGGCTCTAAGAATTATTCAATACCCAGGTCTTTCAAAATGACATAGTATGTACATTCTGTCCGTGTTGGGCTGCATATAAAATATGTGCCTAATATTATTTGAGGGTTTAATCTGCTAATTTTGTTTTCATTTCATTTTGCATTCATTTATCAATGTCAAAATTTGGGCCAATATAACAATCTTCACAGAGGCTGATAAATCACAAACTCTTTACAGCTGATTTACATATAACATTTGGGAAAATGAAAACATGCTATCCTTAGAAGTGACATCTATGACGAACCAATGTGACCAAAGTTACTAAGAGAGCAATTCAGTTTTAGTGTGTCTGAAGGTCTTCCCTAGAAACACTTCAGGAAAAAGTGTGTTTTCTCTTTCATTGTACTCATTTTCCGTGTGCTACATTCATCTATTTTATCGGTGACTTAAATTTGATAGAAAACTTCCGTTTCCTCTTATACTTTGCAGCCATTTTCCCATGGCAAAATCACTTTTCATGTATTCCACTCTATGAGCGTCAGAGAACGCACAAGCTCTTAAGAGGCAACGGCTGATAACCCAGGTGCGGGCGGCTTCACTGATCCGTCTGTCAGTAACGACGTCTCAGGCTCCCCAGTCAACGCCACTCAGGTTTCCTCGGGTCTTTTGGAGACTGAGGGCAGTTGGGGAAAATAAAATGAATGCTTTAAATAGGACCAGAGGCAAATGTCACTTCACTGCCCTGTGACTGCAACGTATGCTGTGCTGTAAAACGTCCCACGGCATTTTGGAAATGATAGTTACTCATTCACTATGAGAGCAGTAAGATCATTATGAAGCGATTTTAACTTTAATTTGACCCAGTGGAATTATAGATTCATAAATTTGTGATTTGGAAGATCCTTCAAAAATCATCGTTAAGTCTCTCAATTTAAAGATGAAGACACTGGAAAACTCTATTTGGAAAAACAAATGTCTAAAATGATGCTATTTGCTCCCAGTGTTATTACGATAGCATTGGGCATATGACGCAGACAACCTTCCCTCCCTCCCTCCCTCACTCACTTCCTCCTTCCCTCCTTCCCCCCTCCCTCCTTCCCTCCTTCTCTCCCTCTCTCACTTCC
>CM052661.1:996808-1021084 GCA_028533165.1 Leontopithecus rosalia | reverse complement strand
GCTTGTGTACTGGCGATGTGCCAGGTGATGAGATCCTGGACATCTCACAACACAGGAGACGGAAGGACGGGGTGGCACAGGCGCCTCAGCTTTGTTCACCCATCTTACAACGTACGCCTGTACCAAAGCATGTTCACCAGAAACGCAAACACTTTTTATCTCCGAATGTAACTTAATAAAGCTAGAAGAAACATTTTTAAAGTAAAAAAAAAGTGTTTCTTCCACTTCAAAAAGTATCAGGTAGAAAACTTTCAAAGCTGGCAACAGTGAAGTCAGTCCTCAGACAAATACGTCAGATGGGGAGTGGGCACTGGCATGTTTTAAACGTCCCCCAGGTGATCCTGATCGACAGAGAGCCAGGGTGAGGATCTAACATTTCTACAAATGGGCCAAAAGGACTCACTGGAACCAGCGCGTCCACCCCCCTCATGAGCTGTGCTTCTGCATGAATCCTGTGGGTCGCCCGTCTGCTCCTGGCTGCTTTGTGCTCCTTTGGCTCACTACACAGCTACAGCGGCTCCTCCCTCTCCTCCCGAGTCCTCCACCCACACACTGCCCCTCGAGGGAAAAGCCACGCATGTGTTTGAGCCAGGCAGCCTCTCAGCCAACCATCACCAAATCCTCTCATTTCCTTCCTTCCAAAGCTAACATCTGACCCTTCTCACTCTTAAACCGCCAACCCCTGCCCCACGGCAAGACTGTAGAGACGGCTCAGGAAGCGCCCGTGTCCCTAAGCAGTGTGGAGACTCCTCATAATGAGGACGCGTGGGTTCACCACGGGATCCCCCAATTCCACCTCTGGACATTTACCCAAATGAGCTGAAAGCAGCAATGTGGAGAGAGCCGCGTGCCATGTTTATGGCAGCGTCATTCACCACGGCCCAAGAGAAGCGACCCAGGGGTCCATCCAGGGATGCACAGAAGCCAGTGCAGTCCACCCACACAGTGCAGCGGGACTCAGTCTTCAACAGGAACGGCCATGTGGAGTCACTAGAAAACATTCTGCCACGTGACACGAGCCAGCCACACAAGGACAAATCCTGTGTGGTTCCACCGCTGGGAAGTCTCTAGAGGAGTCAGATTCACAGAGGCAGAAGCAGAAGGGGGTGCCAGGGCCCGGGGAATGGAATGGGAGTGAGTGTTTAGTGGGACAGGATTTTACCTGTAGAAGAGGGAAAAGTTGTAGAGACGGAGGTGCTGGCGTCTGTACAGCAACGTGAATGCATTTAATGCTGCCGAACTGTAAACTTACAAAGGCTAAGCTGACAAAATGCTTTCTGTCCCTACACTCCAGCCTGCACCAAGCCACCCACGTGGCATTCTGCCTCCTCTGCCCTGGCCTCACCCCTCGAAGTTCACTCTGTGTGGCTGCGGAAAACCTGAACTCCCAACCTGGGAGTCCAGGGTCAGAACCCGGGCAAAGCGGCCTCCTCAGAGTGACTCTCATTTCAGTTCTGTGCCCACTGCTCTGGCCTCCAGGTTCTTCCCATGGTGCCTGTGCCCAAGCAGAGACCCCCAGGAACCTCGCGCTGCCCCAGCGACAGCCCCTGGACATGGTCACTGCCATGGAAAAGAACTGGCAGGGTCACAGCTGTGACGCTAACATTGTCCAGACACAGGGCGGCGTGCGGCCGGGCCACCTCCAAAGCCTCAATCAAGCAAGCGTGAAAGGAGCGCGTGCATCTGGAGGCCTTCCCAGGCAGGCCGAACTGAAGAAAGTCGTGATGCAGTATTGCCAGAGTGAGGGTCAGAAAAGAGAAGCATCATTACTCACACACCATCGCCGGCTCCTCCCCGGTGAGAAGTCAAAACACTTTCACTCGCCTATTTCCGAGTGGAGAAGGCTTGTGTAGAATGGCAGCTGGCAGTGCATTTCGGCCTCGGTCGCAGTGGACGCTGCTGTCATCCGTCAGAGCTCTACCCACTTTTACAATCTTCAGTTGAACAGCAAACATTCTTTGGCTGTAGTTTTCTTTTTCTTTTTTCTTTTTCTTTGTATTGCATTTTAGGTTTTGGGGTACACGTGCAGAACATGCAAGATAGTTGCATAGGTACACATGTGGCAGTGTGTTTTGCTGCCTTCTGCCCCTTCTCCCATATTTGGCATTTCTCCGCATGCCATCCTTCCCCTGCTCTCCCCCCGACTGTAGAACAGAAAAGGAAACACCGTATATACTCACTCATAGGCGGGTGATGAACAATGAGAACACATGGACACAGGGAAGGGAGCACCACACACTGAGGTCTATTGGCTGTAGTTTTCTTTACCAGAAATCAGAACTTTACACAAAGTGAACTCCTTCCATTTTCAATACTAGTCCTTAGGCCAGTCAAACCAGCAACAGGTGCATTGGCTAAAAGTCTGAAGCATGTTTTTAAAAGTGCAAATTTGTATAAATTGAACTCATGATCTGTGACCCAGCCCTGAGTGCCATCACTGCAGACACCCTCAGTGGCTTGAGAAAGAGGCTGAGAATCTTTAAGGCTAGAGAATAACTGCGGAGAGCAAAGTGCCAGGCCTGCGTCTTCAGCTGAGGTTTCACGTTGATTCCATTCAACCGTTTGATGTTAAATGTATTCAACGCCTCACGTCTCTAGCAGAAGCGTTCGGCCTTCTTGTAAGCATAGCTCCACGTCAGAAGTCTGATGGCGAATATGGCACCAGCTTTGCTGTGTCGGTGGCAGCTCAGAAATGAAACTCCCGCGTGACTTTAACCAGCACTGGGGAAACTACAGCATGCTGGCCCGTCCCAGGGCCCTTGGAGGAAGCGCAGCTCATGCTCAGCGGCCGCCCGCGGTGTGTGTAGCTGCTGCTTCCTGCCAGGTAAGGGCTATGAGAAGCGCAGGTGCGGGAGCTCCCTGCTTCCTGAGGCTGCTTCGAATACGCAGTCACAGAGGCACAGGGAAGGAGGGCCCTTCACCTCTGGAGCACGTATAGATTATGTGAGTGGCAGCCTCCGTTCCTCAGGGCCAGGAACAGCCCTTCCCCATCTAGCACTTAGCAGTGTTTAAGAACTATTATTTTTGGAAAAAGGTGCCCCATTTTGTGTAGTTCTTAGCTCGCTCTCTAAAGGCAAACATGCTAACGTGTGACGGTGGGAAGGCCCCGTGACGGGAGTGCCTGGGGTGTGCGGGGTTCTGTCTGCCCCACAGCAGGGCTGACGTCTGTACTGTACCTAGATCCTCCTCGGCCGGCCCCGGGAAGCTGATGCCCGGCTGGACCAGGTCTCCAGCTTCTTCCTCTGCAAAGACAGAAACAAAGTCACTCATCAATGCGTGTCTGGTGTAGACTAATCACTCCCAGCACATCTTCAAAACCCGCCACACTCAACACAGTCCAACATGACAGACAACTTCGTATTTCTTCAAATGTCACTGCTCACAGCCCGGCGTTTTGTGCCAATAACCTCAGGAGCCACCATCATTTTCCGCCAAACAGCACTGTGATCCCAGATGCACACATTTCTCCCACAGGCACAGACACAGGCCGTGGGTCCCAAGAATCCTCAGCGTCACCTCTGGCCTGACTTCAAGTTTATGAGGTCTTATTTTCATTGGAGCAGACGTCAGTAAAATCAGCCCACTCTTATTTTCCCCAGTTCCTTCCAGCTGGGTGAGTCCTACGAAGACCCTGGTTCGCCCATGATAAAGACTTCCCTTACTGTCTAGAAAGCTTTGAATGTGAGAACAGAGCATCCAGCTGGGTGAGAACGGAATTTGGAGATAATGCAAAACAATGAACCCTCAACTTCAGCCCACCTTATGCTGGAGTTTCAAAGCACACACATACAACACAGACACACACACAGACACACACACACACACACACACACACACACACGTAAGGCAGGTGCTCTCACAGGCAGACTGGAAGATAAGCCAGCATCACACAGTTGCAGTGACAAGTAGGAGTGCTCCCCTAACAACGCCAGCAGCAGCAGCCATGGAGTTTAGCAAAGCCACGTGCTCATGCACAGCACAATCTTGCTATCGGAAGCCTGCACTTTCCTCAAGCAAGACGCCTCATTATCTCAAGAGCAGCCCTCCAAGGATGAGGAGTGGGGACGTCTGAAGGTCAGCCTTGAATTTTAGGAGTACAAATGCTTCACCAACTCATCTCTTCCTGCCCTTGCTATTCATCAGCTGAGAACACGGGAGGTGTGGAAGCCGTGTGGCTCTGGCAACACTGTTCAAAGTTAAAAATCCAGCCCGGGCTGAGGGTCCACGAAGGTTTCTGAGTGTGGTGTGGCCTTCTAGCTGGGAGAGCTTAATTCAGCACGTGGGTCAGGATAACTGTGGTTCCCATCCTTCCTTGTCTCAGGAGTTTTCAGCCTAAGTCTTGTACGGACAACACCCCCACATCTCAGGGGTTTCCTTGCTGTGGCTTCAGTCACCTGAGGTGTGGAGTGAGCAATTGTGACAGAGAAACAGAGATCACATTAGCATTCCTCCATCACAGTACACGGTCTAAGTGCCGACTGCATTACGGTCGCTCGGGTTACTTTCTCACTGTGCGTGACGTGCAAGCTGAGCTTCGTCATGGGTGTGTGGGCACAGGGAGCGTCACGCTCGGGCTTGCCTCCTCTCTCTCCCAAAGTGCCATCTAACGGTCATGCCCTACAAGTTGTGGCACCTCATTAGAGGGGTTTTCTTTGCCTACAGCATGTGGCTCACTTTCCCAACTGACTCTGGCACCACATCACGTGGCACATAAAGAAGGAAATCAAAACATTTTAATCCCAAATGCCTGGGTTTTATTTATTTATTTTCTGGACGTATCCTGAAATAGTCTGGCAAAGCCAACTCCTGCAGGGAAAATCTACATTCTGAAGAGAATTCCCTTCCTCCTTCCTTCTTCCAGACCCAGGAGGGAACTGACTGTGAGAAGAAGCTGGAGCTCGATGATGGCAGTGCCCCGTCACACGTGACCTGGAGGCCCCGTAAACCTTCCCTGTGGAGCTGCAATGAGGTGGTCTTGCGATGCTGTGCCCTGGCACTTCCTCCGAGTCAACATCCAGCTCTCCTCTGGCCACGGACCTCTGGCCACAGCAGTGGGCATGTGGATGGTGTGTGCGGTGCCCCCGGTGCTACCTGGAGAGCGCAGCCTGCCCCGACTAAACACAACACAGGAGCCCTTTCTAACGCCTCTGAAATCACCTCAAGCTTCAGAGAAATGGCCACCCTGCTCCCCTGCGGCCCAGAGGGTTCTGGATGGATCTGAGAGGGTCTGCAACAGCCTTCAATAAAACAGAGGGGGCCGCCATCACCGTGTGGCATGCGCCACACTTGCCTTCCCTTGCTTAGCGAAGAGTCATCTCCACGTCACAAGCTCCTCACGCTTCCTGGAAGGCAGACTCCGGCAATGCACCGTGAGAAAGGAAGGAAGTGCTGTGCTTCCCAGAGCCCGTCCTCGGAGCCCGGCCCAGGTGGCTGCATCATTGACACTTTCCAGGCAGGAAATCAGCATCAGAGAGGTGAAGCGCATCCTCCAAGGAGAGACGCACAGACAGACAGACCCACCGGTTCCAGCCCTCAGGCGCTCCTGTGTCCCCACGATCCTCCGAGGTCAGAGGCATAGACAGACCCATGGGTTCGGCCCCCATGCGCTCCTGTGTCCCCACAATCCTCCGAGGACAGAGGCACAGACAGACCCGCGGGTTCCGGCTCCCACATGTTCCTGGGTCCCCACGATTCTCCAAGGACAGAGGCACAGACAGACCCGCGGGTTCCGGCTCCCACATGTTCCTGTGTCCCCACGATTCTCCAAGGACAGAGGCACAGACAGACCCGCAGGTTCTGGCCTCCACGTGCTCCTGTGTCCCCATGATCCTCTGAGGACAGAGGCACAGATTGATCTGTGGGTTCCGGCCCTCATGTGTTCCTGTGTCCCCATGATCCTCCAATGTCAGAGGCACAGACAGACCCGTGGGTTCCAGCCCCCACGCGCTCCTGTGTCCCCACAATCCTCCGAGGACAGAGGCACAGACAAACCTGCGGGTTCCGGCCCCCACGCGCTCCTGTGTCCCCACAATCCTCCAATGTTAGAGGTACAGACAGACCCGTGGGTTCCGGCCCCCACGTGCTCCTGTGTCCCCACAATCCTCCAATGTCAGAGGTACAGACAGACCCGTGGGTTCCAGCCCCCACACGCTCCTGTGTACCCACAATCCTCCAATGTCAGAGGCACAGACAGACCCGTGGGTTCCGGCCCTCATGCGCTCCTGTGCCCCATGATCCTCAGGTCAGAGGCACAGATTGATCTGTGGGTTCCAACCCCCATGTTCTCCTCTCGGTGCCCCACGAGGCCCTGTGGTGCTTCTACCAACACCACAATGTCTCATGTACAGATTCTGCACTGACCTACAGCAGAGTTGTCCTGAGTGATGATGGAGGGAAGCAGAACATGCCCCCAGACAAAGAGGCAGAAGAGACGAAAGAAAGACTTTGGGCAGATGAGTGACCAATGGGCCATGTAGCCCCAGGACGGAATTACTTGCAAGAGGAAACCAGACTTTCAGGGAAGTCAGTGGGCATTTTACATTCTCTATGTATTAAGCGGGCTCGGGTTTCTGGTACTTGAAGGAGGACCGTGCTGGGTCCCCAAGTCACTGTCTGTGAATGCTCGTGGTCTCGTTTTGTCCGTCAGCCACACATGGGCCAATCCTTTGCCATCAGAGGCTCTTGGGACAGGCCTGGGTGCCGACACCCAGGGGCCATGAGGACCGTTACGTGCTTTGCAGATGGACATGCAGTATTTAGCATCAGAGATGCACTGAATTCGGGTGGGTGGTGACATGTGCAGACACGAGAAACGGACAGCATGCTGGGGAAGGACGCGGGAACAGACCCAGTATGGCCACCACATGAACTGGGGCTGCCTGCAAGACGATCAGAGTTTGTGATCTGCGTCCCGACAGGCGAAGATGTTCACGTCAGCAGTCGCAGACGGAAGCCAGGGTCCTCCAGGAAGAGGCCTCCCAACAGGCACAGAGTCAAACATTTCTAACAGCCTGGTGACCCCAGCATGCCATGGTCTCAGCACACCCACCTGGGTGGGCTGGCACAGTCCTGGCTCATGGACCACGTTCTGACCCCTCATGATGGCGGCCCCTCAGCAACACCACCGATGGTCTTGGCTGCTGTGACCGGCTCAGTCCCGGGCTCAGAGAAGCACAGCAGAAGGGGAAGCGAAGGGGCCCTGGGACGTGTGGTAAGTGAACATGGGAGCGTGAACGTCTTCGGCTCCCTCTCCTTGTCCTGGAAGTGGAGACGATGCTTTCCCCACAGCTGCTGGGCATCTGAGCAGCCCCTGGCATGTGACACTGGCTCTCTGGCATCTTTCCTGCTGCACCAGGAAGGCCACAGGCTCAGACCCAGCAGGGCCACCATGTGAACAGGCAGCCCGCCTGAATAGTGACACGATGGACCCACAGGACTCGACTGACCTGGAAGCCGGGCCCCTGTCGATCTTGGCAGGTAAGGGTGGACACCAAGATCACCAGGAGCTCAGCTGCCACCTGCTGTGGTTCCTGACAGTGCCTCATTGTGGAAAATCGATGAAGAAAAATAGCAAATATGACAATTTACATGCACATGTGTAAATACGCGTGCCTCGGGACCTCACTCTGTCACCCAACCACTCTGTCATTACGCCAGGAGCGATCATCTCAGGTTCAAAGGATGCAGAAATCGAGGCCTGGGGAAGTCAAGTGACTTCTCTGCTGCCACGGAAGAGCCCGATTTCTGTGAAGCTGAGCCTCGGCCCCATGTCCGGAGCTCCTTGTGCTCTGTTGTGTGGTGCTGTCTGTTTGGAGGAGGCTGTGTTGAGTGGCACCTCATTTCTTTTTTCTTTTTTTAAGGAGTCTCACTCTGTTGCCCAGGCTGGAGTGAAGTGGCATGATGTCAGCTCACTGCAACCTGCACCTCACAGGATTAAGCTATTCTCCTGCCTCAGCCTCCCCAGTAGCTGGCATCGCAGGTGCATGCCACCACACCCGACTGATTTTTATATTTTTAGTAGAGACAGGGTTTCATCGTGTTAGCTAGGATGGTCTCAGATGGACACAGAACCCCAAACTATAAAGCAGATGGTGTCAGCACTGTCCTGAAGAACAGGGATAAGAAGGAAGGGAGGCTTGGCGTGTCCACTTCTGCCATGCCCACCAGCCACCCCAGCTTCTAGCCACTGCCCAGGGACATGGCAGGAGGCAGCGGGCTTGCTTCCCTTCAGTTTCTGAAACTCAACTCATTTCCTTTCACTGCTGGCAGGACACCTTCTGAGCTGACAGATGCCTTTGCTCACAAGAGGATTAGAATGTGGACCCTTTACCATTAAACCAGGTTCAGAATCTGGGCAACTTTGCCAGGACCCTGTGGCTCCCACACACATTCAGGTGTGTCTCTGGGTCTTCCGTGGGGTCTGTCCCTCTAACTGTCCCATCCCGTGGCTTCATCCTCAACTAGGGGTGTGCTGGGCTCATCTGAAAGCCATGGAGATGCAGGCGGCCATCTATGTGCTGGGCCCACAGAGGCGCATCTCAAAGTCATGGAGATGGGGGCAGCCGTCTGAGCTCCTGGGGTACTGCCTCTTCCCCCCAGTTCTTGATACACAGACCCACCTGGCTCTACCTGCACAGCTCAAGCTCACTCTCGCCTTGCACTCTGCCCCAATCTTCCTGGACTTTCCTTGAGGCTGAATCTCCATCCAGCCTGCCCCCGTGACCCTGGTATTTTCTCTCGCCTGGGTGAGAATTTGGTTTCCATCTTTCCCAAGGAATGCTACCTGTTCCCTATGCGTGGGGTGGGACAGCAGTGGAGGGTGGAGGCCAAGTTGATATTTACCTGTGGAAGTGTCTGGGAAGGTGTGGAAAGTCCCTGACTCTGAGTTCTTCCTATTTTTCTCTGGCTGACGGCCCCACAGCCCTCCGTGGTCTCACACGGACCCTCTTCTTGTTGGCCTCCCATGCGTAGCACACAGGTCTTCACATGGAATTGGCTGTGGAAGACCTATCTGCAATGTGGGTGGGGCTGGGCAAAGGTGCCTGGTTGGAAGTGAGGGAGGTGTGGGGTCCATCCCGGCCCCTCTGCCCCCAGCTGTGAGAGAAAGGTCAGGCCACGTGCTCCAGGGCACCTCCTCTTGGGAGGAAGGAACAGGCGTGGACCTTAGCTCGTGGAGTCACCGCACGGGTGCGGCTGCAGTGGCAATGTCTGTGGAGCAAAGCGTGGCCCCCCCTTGGGTGTCGTCCACAGTAGCTGCTTCTGGGACACGCAGAGGGACCCTCAGCAGAGGCAGTCCTCTGAGATCAGCGCAGACTTTAGCCATCTGAGCTCGCCCCATTTCTAGACTCTTCTCACTCTTGAAAAGTTTACTTTTACAGAAAGCTCACTGGAGCCCTTCCTTAATGACAGGATTTGAAGGCTGTTTAAATTGAGGATTCGTTTCTGCTCCATCAGGACAATGACATTGATTGGTTTTAATGCTGGCTTCCTCCTCCATTTCACTCGCAGCTGTGGACCCGCGGCACTCAGCTACTGCCGTAATGATTACTAATGGCTTTTCTTTGAAAACCATAGAAATGATCATAATTTTATTTTGGACTGAGGATCAAGCCTCAACAGAAGCAGCCTGTACAGTCTGCAGAATTTTTACCAGTGGTTAAATGTCACTTAATTCAGGCCAAGGAATTCTCAAAGTCACTAATGAGGCGACCCCACTCCACAAAGAATGACAATCAGTGGCTCCGTCAGAACAGATGGCTGCGAAGGCTCACGAGGTGGAGCCCACACTCCAGTCACCACGTGTGCCAGTCACTCCCATGCCCGCCACTCACAAGCCCTGCAGGCCTGACCAGCTGAGACACCACCGCGCCTTCTGAGAGATCACAACATCATCTCCCGGAGGAATTCCGTTATGGCTAAGAGCGAAAGAGACTTAATCTGCATTTGTCCAGACTCAGAAAAAAAATTAAACAGTGAGTGCTGAAGTAGAAAGGTGCACTATTTCCTATTTAAACATCTGCAGACTGCAAATGAAATCGCATCTGCCTGCGGTCGAACCTGAACATGCTCCCATGAAAAGCGACACTACTTGTATGTTACATAACCTGTTTCAGATCTAAATTCCACACGTGGACAGCGTGAGGTCCCAGCACTGCAACCTCTACTTAATGAAGTTTCATACCAAAGACGCCTTAAAGATATGCCCACCGTGTATACCCAGAAAACGCTAGACTAAAGACAGAGTAAAGGGCATTTTACAAATTTAGAAATGTGGCCTTCAAACTCAGGCTACTGCTGTTCATGCCCATGTTCTGAAACACCTTCTTAGATGAGGGTCTGAGGCCTGAGGTGAGGGGGAGCATCCTAAACCTCTGAGATGAGGGGGAGCATCCCAAGCCTCTGAGATGAGGGGGAGCATCCTAAACCTCTGAGATGAGGGAGAGCATCTTAAACCTCTGAGATGATGGGGAGCATCCTAAGCCTCTGAGATGAGGGGGAGCATCCTAAACCTCTGAGGTGATGGGAGCATCCTAAGCCTCTGAGGTGATGGGGAGCATCCTAAGCCTCTGAGATGATGGAGAGCATCCCAAGCCTCTGAGGTGATGGGAGCATCCTAAGCCTCTGAGGTGATGGAGAGCATCCTAAACCTCTGAGGTGATGGAGAGCATCCTAAGCCTCTGAGGTGAGGGAGAGCATCCTAAGCCTCTGAGATGAGGGACAGCATCCTAAGCCTCTGAGATGAGGGACAGCATCCTAAGCCTTGAGGTGATGGAGAGCATCCCAAGCCTCTGAGGTGATGGAGGGCATCCTAAGCCTCTGACTTGAGAGAGAGCATCCCAAGCCTCTGAGGTGAGGGAGGGCATCCTAAGCCTCTGACTTGAGAGAGAGCATCCTAAGCCTCTGAGGTGATGGAGGGCATCCTAAGCCTCTGACTTGAGAGAGAGCATCCCAAGCCTCTGAGGTGAGGGAGGGCATCCTAAGCCTCTGACTTGAGAGAGAGCATCCTAAGCCTCTGAGGTGATGGGGAGCATCCTAAGCCTCTGAGGTGATGGGGAGCATCCTAAGCCTCTGAGGTGAGGGGGAGCATCCTGAAGTCAGCCTTAGTGTTTATTGGGCTCACTTATTGGCAATCTTTTGGTAGGGCTGCCAGGCAACATGGGATGGCAATTACACCTGAATTTCAGAGAAACTGAGCACTTGTGTTTTATATTTATGCAACATCAAATGTTTTCTGGAAATGCAAACCCAACTGTGTGTCCTGTGTTTTTATTGGCTAGATCTTGTCTCCATAACCCTGGGAAGCTTTTAGGATGACACAGGCGCTCCTACCCCACAGCCCAGAGACTCTGCTCATTTCTTCCTGCATGGGGCTCGGGCTAGTTCATGTGACAGGGCCGCAGGGGTATCTATGCACAGCCGGGCCGAGGTCCCCAATACTGGGGGATGAACAAAAGTAATCAGTCTACCAGGGGTCCATGTCACCTTCACCCACTGAACAGGCTGTGGCCAAGGCTGCCCCATCTGTATGGACTTCTCTGGAATCACTGCCTTTCCACACAAACACAGAATAGGACTCTGCCCATCACCCTCCCTCAAAGTCTTTGTCACACAACATCCTTTCTGGATAGAACTTTTAAAGGCATTTTGACATGAAAAAATGCTCACTTTGAAATGCTCTTAAATTCTTTAGCTGAGGTACTGTCTGAATTTTCTGCACCTGATGGATGCCTGGAAGTGGCTTCCGTTCCTTCTCCACAGGCACCACCTCAACCCCACACGTGAGGCACTACCACGTGGCAGGAACAATGACAGCTTTCATCATTGATGCCACCTGTCCTGGGTTTGTGCAAATGACTTCAGGGTAAGTTGTGATACCCATGTCCTTTACTTTAAAAAAATTGAGGCCAGGCGCAGTCACTCACTCCTGTAATCCCAGCATTTTGAGAGGCTGAGGCGGGCAGATCACAAGGTCAGAAGTTTGAGACCAGCCTGGCCAATATGGTGAAACCCTGTCTATAACATGGGGCGAAATGCCAGATAAAGTGATGGGAGGATGGAGGCAGCAAACCACCTTGCCAAATATGTACCTATGTAACAATCCTGCATGATCTGTAGATGTACTCCAGAACCTAAGTACACAAATAAAAGTTAGCTGGGCATGGTGGCGCATGCCTGTAGTGCCAGCTGCTTGAGAGGCTGAGGCAGGAGAATTGCTTGACTCTTGGAGGTGGAGGCTGCAGTGAGCTGAGATCACACCACTGCAATCCAGCTTGAGCAACAGAGTGGGACTCTGTCTAAAAAAAAGTTGATATGCCTTGATCTTTAAATGTCCAATAAAAGCAGAGAGGTTAAGTAAATTATGGTGCAATTACAGTGTGTCATGTTAGAAAGCTTCTAAGTGTTTTAGAAAGTCACATTGTAACGTTATGTGAGAAATGGTACATGCAGACTCGATACTCTCTGTGATCCAGGTTTGCTGTGGAAAATGTCTGTCGGCAATGAACCAAGATGCCCACAGCGATGGTCTCTGATGAGAGCAACTGTGGCCACATTTTACTTTCCTCTTTAAACTTTCTGTGCTTTCCAAATTTTCTCCCACCAACCTATATGCCTAAGTATAAAACATCGTAACAGTACTTGGCATCCAACAGTCTTTGGTGAAGACTGAACTGTCTTCCTTGTTGGAATGAGACGGCCTGAATGAAAACGGATGGTAAAGACGTCGCTTCCTTCCTCCTCTAACGTGGGTTACTCCCGAGTGACTGCTCTGCCCCCTCACGCAGATCAGGGCAGTGCTGTGGTCTAGAAAGACACCCACAGAAGAGCAGTCCCTCATCCATCACTCCGCCAGGGTCCGGAGCCTTTGGTGCACAGGGCATCTCGCAGGAGACTCACAAACAGTGAGGAAGACGTGCTGTCCGCACAGCTGATGGCATTTTTCCACGAATGCCAACTCCACACATCAGAAGTGTGCTCGCTGCATTCACGAGCAGCTCACATTTCAGCATGGAATGCCGCTTCCCAAGCTCCTGCAGTCCATACTAACATGGAGGAGGACATGTTTTCTCAGGCATCTAGAAAAGCAGCCCTGGAGGACGAATCTGAACACGGCTACACCTTGGTTTTACAGAAGTTGAGCCGTGGGCAGAAGCTAATGGCACAGATTATTTAAGTGCCTGACAGCTGAGTCTATGGGGTTCAATGTAGTGTCATCCCGTAATCAACTTCAGAAAAACGATATGAAATGGTCACGGTGGGATGGCATGCCTGTGCTCACCCACCCTCAATCCAGCTCCCCTTCGATGCCCCCGTGCATACCCATCTGCAGGACAGGAGCCAGCCTGCGGCTGTTTCTGGACATCATATGCACTGATTGCAGCTGCCAGCCCCAGAGACGAGAACACGCACCATCTGAATGCAGAAGACAAAACGGCATCACACCCATCATGCAAAGGAGGAGAGCGAGCTTTGGAGAGGTTATGCAATTAAAGTAAATCCCAGCTGCTCCGCGGCAGAGCTGATGAAAACGTGCATCCTAAAGTTCTCTCTGGCTCCAAAGCCCTGACTCTCCCGTGTGATGTGTCTGTATTTATGCGCTGCAGCCCGCCTCTGGCTACCTGCGCAGCTGCTGAGGACCAGCCTTTGCAAACATAAAGTGGAGACGAAGCGTGGGCCCGGCCTCTGACTCGTCTTTCCGTGTCTCTTCTGGGTGCTCACCTGCCCACCTCCCGTTTCTTTCTCTTTCAGCCACTCCTTTTCTGGCATCAAACTCTGACCTTGGAAAAGAGATTCGCCAAGCTCACCGATAGTGCAGGTGGCTTCCAGTGGCCTCCATGGAACACCAGCCCTGTGGTGTCCTCCCGCCATGGCCAACCCCAAGACGGGCATCCGTGTCCAGGAGATGAGGCCTCTCTGTGAACTGCAGGTGGGAGTTTGCAGGGGTGTGGAGGACCCTGTGGTTCCAGCCTCCCCGCTGGCTCCTTAATGGAGGCCCCTTGCCCTGAGCCGGCTTGTCAAGAAACCCTGAAGGAAACAGCACAGCCTGGAACTGCTGAGGAACTAAGCAGCTCCGCCCTCCTCATGGAAGACTAACGGCGATGGAAATCCTTTCCTGAGTGATCATTTCAACAATGATTTCCACATTGACGATCTCACCTAACAGAGCATGTCCTGGGAATGAAGCTTAGAGAGATGATCTGAGGACAGGCAGAGCAGCAACCGGGTGACCACTGTCCTCCCAGTCATGGGAAAAGGGGCCATCACGCACCTGCTGGCAGGCAGGATGTGAAGCTCCACCGGCTACTCATATTCGACTGACCCTTGAGGATGAGGACCTGAGCATCGGCGCCGTGTGAGGCACGCTCAGGGCGCAGCAGAGCACAGGTAGGACCGGCCTGCAGGCGCACAGCCGGCCAGGAGAATCATGTGTGAACAGACGATTCCTACACCATGAAATCGGTTCAGTCACAGACACACATACCAAGGAACATAACTCGTGTTATCTGGATTAGACGGAGACCTCACGGGGCAAACGCTTAAAGAGCTTGTCCTTAACCTCAGTCACACATTGTAAACCTGCATTCAGTTGTAGTACCGAAGCAATGAACTCAGTCAAATGTGGATAGAATTGTATGTAAATCTATGTGCCAGAGTATTCCAAAATGGTACTTTTATTCTTTTTCTAAATGAAAGCAACTTCAAACACTTGACTTGGGCTGGTTGTTTTCTTCCCCGAATCTGTGACGCCCACTTTCACTACCGCTCGGCCACGAAACTGAATTCCGACCTGCATCCCCAGGCCTCGCCACCATTCAGTCTTCACTTTGGACGTGAGTCACACTAAATGGCATTTGTTAAAACATGACACATGCAAGCGCTTTCCCCTTCGGACCAATCATGCCCAAGGCATCATTCTCCTTTTTTCAAACACAGCGTATGTCAAGTTTACTCACAGAAAACCAAATAAGTACAAGGCTTTAGTGTGGCCATTTTAGGCATTTTTAAAGCCTTGGCTTCTAGTTCGATTGTGCTTTAACAGATTATGGAGCTCCTGACCTCAAACTTAACCAAGAGATGACTGTGCCAAGCCGTGGCAGCTGGGCAGGCCCCAAATCACTTCAGCCTCCCCAGAAGGCTGGTCTCCGTGGGTTACCAGCAGTGTGCGGAAGGTGGGAAGAAAAGTTCCGGGCAGAGGCTGCTCCAGTTTCCCCATCCGTTGGCGCTTCTCGAGACGAGCAGATGCATCAATGCCTGCATCTGACTGCATGTTTCCGACTGGAATGCATGACTCTCGCGTCGCCAGCTCCCTGGGCACTGTATTTGCCTTCAGCAATTTGTTTTCTGTAATGAAAAACTCTGGCAATTTCATCCGATTTGGCATGAAACACTCAGATATGATTCAGAGTTGAAAAGAGCAGGCGGAGAGAGAAAGGGGTTGTTGGCGGTGTGGCTTCTGCCTGGCTCAGGAGCTGTTGCCACGTCTCAGCAGATGCCAAACTCTTCCGAAGGAAACCAAGTACTCCCCATTTCTAGAAATGTGCTGAGCACACAACCTTCCATGGGGGTCTTTCCCCTCTCCAAAGCTAACGGCTTCCAGAGCCTGTGGAACATGACAGGCTTCACACGTGCCACGGCGTGGCAGTCCTTTCTAAACCACGCAGATCCAGAGAGGACATGGCCCTAACAGCCCCCGGGAGCCTGGATTTCACATTCCTCCTGAGCAGACTTCCAGCCCCTCCTGTCTTAGCTGCCTTGTGCACACACAGACTGCACAGCTCCCCGTCCATCACAATATTCAGGCTTGACGTGCTCAAATCCAGCTCTGGCTCTTACTATTTGGGGCAAATAATATAAGTCTTGGTTTCCTCATCTGTAGGATGGGCATGATGCATTCGTGCCCAGGGTGGTTTTGAAGACAAGGTGAGGAAAACCTCCATGAAGTGTCTTGCACCTGGCACCCAGCGTGCACCTGGCATTGCCGTCTTCTGCTGTTCTCAGCTTCTCCATCCACACTCACGAGGCACTGTGGTCTGTCACCTTCCACCAGTGCAAAAGCAAATGTGAGCGAGGGAGGCCTTGGGCAGAGCACACAGGAGAGCCAGAGGGTGGCTGCCAGAAGCCCAGGGATGTGGGCAGAGATCTTGAAGGGCACAGTGATGACTGATCTTCCTTTTTAAAATTATTATTATTTTTGGAGACAGAGCCTTTCTCTGTCACCCTGGTTGGAGTGCAGTGGTGGGATCTCAGCTCACTGCAGCCTCCGCCTCTTGGGTTCAAGTGATTCTCCTGTTTCAGCCTTCTGAGTAGCTGGGACCACAGGTACCAACCACTACACCCAGCTAATTTCTGTATTTTAGTAGAGATGAGTTTCACCATTTTGTCCAGCCTGGTCCCGAACTCCTGACCTCAAGTGATCCACTCGCCTCCGTCTCCAGAAGTACTGGGACTCCAGGCATGAGCCACTGCACCCGGCCTGATGACTGACCTTCGATGACCTCCCTGGGCCATTTCAACAGTTGCCTCCTCCGCCCTGTGTCAAGTGGGGTCAGTGCCTCAGACCATACCTGTCTTCCCACAGCGGAACTTTCAGAGAACCAGGAATGAGGATGACGCAGCGTAGGACACGTGGCCTCTTCCAATTTCCTTCACTGTGTCACTACAAAAATATACCTCCAGCAAACCCATGACTTAGACATACGCTTTCCCTACTTCCCTTCCTGGCAGTTGTGCCTCTAACCAGGCTTTCCTTGAATTCTGAATATGCATGAATGCTCTTAAAAACATTTTCTGCATTTCAATAATAGGTAAGTCCTGCCTATGCTCTGAGGTGGAAAAATGATATGAAAAACTCTGCAATTCATTATCTGCATTTTATAGCACGGAGTGGGTCCAGCTAGTCAGCCTAATCTCAATTATATGAAAAAAGCTTTTCATAATTATCTGGCAAGAGGAGAGGAAAGGAAGATAAAAATAATTTTACAGAAAAACGACAGGGCAGCTGCATTAAAACCGTCCCAATTTCCAAGCTCATTTCTGAAACTTCCTGTCAAGGCCTATTTTCAAGTGTCCACCTAACTCTCTACAGCTCTTTAAGAGAGACTGTGGCAATGCCTGATGTTCGAGTATAATTTTCATCCTCAATGCAGTTATTCTGATCAGGATTTAAGATAGTGCTTCTTGCTGACACTGAAGCCACTGTGGCAAACCAAGGAGGCAAAGGAGACAGCAGAGTGGGGAGGCGAGGAGGACAAGCCCCCAAGAGACCAGGTCTGCTCTCTGCTGCCAGGAGATACTGTGATAGCTGATGACCGAGTGAGAGAAGAGATGAAGCCATCGCAGAAGCCACAGAAGGCTCTGCTGCTGCCCTGTCCCTCAGATGTGACAGCTGACGATGGCTGCCTTAATTTTTAATAGATCCCCCGTAGGAGTTTATAAACGGACAGCATGAATATCTTTTTATCAAATGCCTCAGTCATTTTCACCGGAAATTCCTGTCCAGCTCATAACTCAAAACCAGGATCTGAACTGATTTTACCCCGATGACTCTGAATTGGCATGAACCTCCTTTGAATTTTTGGGTGGCTGTTCTGGGCTCTCACCAAAGGCCTTGGCCCTCGTTACCAAACGTTGGGAAGCCACGGAGGACCCGGGTCAGCGGGCGTCGCTCCAGGGCAGAGCTGACCACTCGCAGGCCTAGACCAGCAGGTCTTCACTTTCCCTTCTTCTTTCGAAGTGTCCCTGGGCAAAGAGGATCTAAGGAACTCATGTCTCTGTCTTCAAATAATCACGGAGTTTTATTTTTTAGATCAGAAATGAATTCCGGAAGCTGAGGCCACGGATTCTGCGGGGCCAGGCACTGACACGGGTCTGACTGCTGACAACAGGCCCTGCAAAAATTGCAGCCGTGGCCGAGCCAGCTCACCGTTCACCCAGCAGCCCGTGCAGCTCGGAGCCAGGGGGCCTTGGCCTTGGCAGCTGAGGGCCTGTCCCGCCTGCTCTCTGCCACCTCACCAGCTCCCCAGTCCGCCCTGGCTCCCAGGAAGGAAGCAGCTTTGTCTTCCTTCCTTCCCGCTGCCTCCACGCACACCGACCGCCGGGGGCCTCTTCCGAGGACAGTGTCTGAAACGGGGCAAAACACCCCAATTTCCACATCACGCTAAACCCATGGGCAAGAACGCTGAGGCCGACCTTTTTAAAAGGATTTTCATTCTCATCACTATACGATGTCGCTATATTTGAAACTAACAGGCTCTAATTGATGAACAATTGTAAGCAAACCACAGCTCCCACACTCTTAGAGAAGCCCCGTGATCTGTGGCTGTTCCCGGTGGCCCTGCTCACCTTCCCCCATCCCCACGTCCCGTGCCCACCTTCCCCCGTCCCCATGTCCACCTCCCCCATCCCTGAGTCCTGTGCCCACCTTCCCCCATCTCCATGTCCCGTGCCCACCTTCCCCCATCCCCGAGTCCTGTGCCCACCTTCCTGCATCCTCATGTCCTATGCCCACCTTCCCCATCCCCGTGTTCGCCTTCCCCCATCCCCATGTCTTGTTCCTGCCTTCCCCATCCCCGTTTCCCATGTCTGCCTTCCCCATCCCCACATCCTGTGCCTGCCTTCCCCCATCCCCGTTTCCTGTGTCTGCCTTCCCCATCCCTGTGTCCTGTGCTTGCCTTCCCCGTCCCCATGTCCTGTGTCCGCCTTCCCCGATCCCCGTGTCCTGTGTCTGCCTTCTGCTGTCCCATGTCCTGTGCCCACCTTCCCCATCTCCATGTCCTGTGCCTGACTCCCTACCCTAGGGAGGTGCCTGCAGGCCCTGCTCCCTGAGCCTTTTTCACAGCAGCTCAGCTTCCAGGTCAGTCAAAGTGGACACAGGTGTGCGCATCTCCATGCGGCAACTGGAAACTCTGAACCCACAGCGGCCTCACCTGTGCCCGGCTGAGACTCTGCCACTTTGGTCACTTCCTCATGGCAGTAGAGCAGATTCTAGAGGGACACATTTTAAAGCTTGGGCTGGGACACTTCCTCATGAAAACCGTCTGAGATTCCCCACAGAGTACCGACTCCCTGGACCCCTCAGGGCTTCCCATCCACCACAGATCACTGCCTGCAAACGCCCAGCAGCAGCTCCAAGCGCTGCCGCCCTTCCTGCTGGCACAGAGTAAGCACGGCTCATGCCCCCACTGGTGGCATCACGGCTCTCTTCTGGCTCTCTGGCCGCAGGTGCCAGAGGCCCAGTCAAGCCTGCTCTGGGAGGAGTCGGTGCCAGAGGAAAGGATAGGTGCACCAGGGCCCAAGCGTGGGACATGAGGATGGCCCAGCCTCGGGAGGACCGACTGCTGCCAGGCTATCCGCCTGGTCTCCTGGGTCCCTCTCCTCACTTGTGTCTTTGCTTCTTTCTCTCTTTGTTATATCTTTGTCTCTTGGGCATATCTCTTTGTGTCTTTCTCTGTCATATCTTTGTCTCTCTCCTGCTCTGGTCCAGCCTCCTGCCCTGAACAAGGGTCCCGTGCCCAGGGCCGCCTGCATCTCCTACTTCTGTGTTTGGGGCAGGGAGATGCCCAGGGCCACCGCCACGGAAGGAAGTGCTTCCAGGGTCAGGTGAGGGTGGGTGGGGTGGCTGTGGGAAGCACTGTGCGGGGACCCTCAGGAGCAGTGGGGAGCGGGTGGGAGAAGCCGGGCAGAGCAAGCAGCCCACCCTGTGACGGGCCAGCGAGCAAGCCAGGCCGGTGAGCTGGGCTTGTTGAATCCTTTCCGTTAACTCCCAGACCCTCTGCAGGATGACTGAGTAATTAAAAATGCACGTACACTGCTTAGCAGAGCCAGCCATACATTCTGTGATTATTTTTAATAAATTCTTTAAAACGACCGTCAGCAAACGCTGGGCTATATTTCTATTATGAAGACACATGAACCGACCACAAATGATGACAGGAGAGAACAGAACTCTGTGTCAGGCGGGCCTCGCACAGCGTTAATCACCAAGCCGTCCCGGCCGGCTATCGACAAGCAGACCAAAGGACTTTCCACGTTCCGTTTAAAAGGAGAACATAGACTTGAAAAAGCAAGCGTTCTGAATGTCAGACCATCTTTAAAACCCACGTTCTCAAGCACATACCACTTGATAGAACTGTGGCTGCTCCGAGGCTGTCAAGTCAGCGTGACTCGGGGTGACCCCACATAGCCACCAATGTTTCCGTTTCTTGTGAGCACAGTGATTTTCCAGCCCTGCCATGAAGACAAGACCAACTTTCGCCTGAGGAAGACAGATGTGGTTCCCCAGGAGGGCTGAGGGCAGTCACTGGGGCCCCTCCCGCCTGGCCCTTCTCCTTGGGGGTGGTGGGGGAACCCTGGCATCAGAAGGATCATCGGGGAGGGCTGGAAGCTTAAGCCTGAGACACGATCAACCCCCTAGGTGCCCTGACATGAACTTAGTTTTCTGGGCCAGCCAAGGAGTCAGAGTTTTCTATTCCTCTTCTGAGAGTCTCCTGTCTTAGGAATAAAATCTAATAAAATATCATCTAACTTTGACCTTTCCTCCTAAGATTTCTCCGGAAAAGGCTTTGACATTGGAAAGAAAAGTGTACATGTTTCCCATCTCCGCCTCAAGGCTGGTCTCTGTTACGTTCATCAGCCATCACACTGCTTTGCCTGTTTTAATGCCGTGCACATGGATCATATATGAAGAGCATAAAATCGGGCTCCGGGACATTTTAAAAATGCCTCCTTCGGCTTTCGGTTGTTTTTCCTGTTCTTCTGTCTTGTTAATGTGAACTCTATTTGGCAAATCATCGCTGAGTGAGGCATGCGCAGGCCAGGCTCAGTGGCCGTGCATCTGCTTCAGCGCTTTCTGGGTTTAAGCAAAATGTGTGTGTGGGAACGCGCCCTGCCACGGGTGCTCAGAGCTTCTGCCAGTAAAACACGACCCTGAGTGGTAGGAAGAAAGATGGGGTCTGCGCTGAGACGCCCCATCACCCACCCTCTTCCTTTTCCAAGAAAATGTGGAGGCAAATCCATTTAAATCACGGGTGGACTCTGAAGACACATATGAACAAGACTCAACTTTTGGAGACTCAAAACCTGCATCTAGCCCCATGGTTCCTGTGCTCTGAAAAGCTCAGCAGGAGGAGGGGGTGTTCGGCACAGTCATGGTTCAAGGCTCCACGCCCGCAGCCAGACAGCCGGGATTCGGCTCTGCACTGCGTGGGGCGTCCCTGCGCCTCGAAGCCTGCCCTTGGCACCCGCGCCTCTCTGCAAGTGAGACACTAATTGCACCTGTCTTACAGGAGCTGGTGAGGACTAATCTATGCGAAACATTTAGCACAGGGACCGCAGCTCTTATGAAAAACAAAAGTCATGCCAGCACTACCCAATTTAGATACACAGCCGAGATACTTTCACAATAAATCCCAGTGGGGTAAATGAGCACAGCAGTCACATTTTCCGTCCCAGCAAAGTCTTCCAGGCCAAAATTCTGTTCGCTATTCATATTACTTTATCGAAAAGCACAGACATCAAAAATTAACAGCCAGCTTGGACCGCAGGGGGCTTCTGATGAAGCACAAGGAAAAGACTACCCTGAAATCAACATTTTCTCCATCTTCAGGTTGGCCAACCCCTTTGCATAATACGAAGGATACAGGAGACAGAAATGAATGACTCACCAAAATGAAACAGCAAACTATACTGTTTATTGCTTTCAAGAATCAATAAGCAGGGGAAATGGAACGTAGGACCTTCCCCTTTGCTTATGAATTAGGTCCTCTGTCAAGTAAACACCACTGTTCCTGCCCCCTTTAAGGATGGATGCAGTTTTCAGATGCCCATTTGCATTTAACCAGTAGCTAAACATGCTGCCGTGTTTTCGCACCTTGGCGGTAAATCCTGCCAACTTCCCAGGACAATGCTTCCTGTGCAGAAGCAAACAGAGGTCACTTTCATCCCCAGAATGCCCAGGGGATGAGAGCTGGAGAGGTGGCTAATCACCCTGCACCCAGCCTCTTACTCCGTCCCCACTGCCCCCAGGCCTCGCGTGGCTCTGGAGTAAAGGTCAGGAAGTCCCTGCAGGTTTTGAAAAGGAGCATCGTTTTAGACCTGACTGATTCCAAGACCCACAGCCTCTTTTCCCCTTTAAAGGTCACTGGAGAAACATCGGCCTGCTGGCTGCTGTCCTGGGTGTGCCCAGGCTCCATCCCAGAGGCCTGTGTCTCTCAGCTGGTGTTACGGGACTGGAAGCAGTTGCCCTTTTAATGATTTCAGCAGCACTGGAGGAATGTTAATATGTTAACACACTCCCAGAGGTGATTTTCTGTAAGTCGCACGTGGCTAAAGCTGCGTGCTGACTTTCCGTTTCTGGGATGCGATGTCCTCTGCCTCAACCTCCAGCTTCGTGACTCCTCCCAAGCTGCTTTCTTCTTCCTTTGTACCTGGCAAATACTGATCTTTATCAGGAGTGGGCTGGAATCATGACCCTCCACTCAGAAGCCTTCCTGGATTCCCGCAACATGCAGCTGTCATAATGAGGTGCCCATGGGTGAGCGGGGTGGCTCCATCCCAAGGCGGTTCCTGGACCAGGTCTATTCTATTAGTTTGACCGTTGCCTCGGGCATCTCTGGCGTCGGTGGAGTGAGGAATAGAGAAGCTCTTGCGGAGCGAGAGTGGCGGGAATCGTGGATGCTGTGGGCCACCTCAGGAAAGCCAGGACTGAGAGTCATGCTCTTCACACTTGAAGGAGCTTCTGAAAATCTCACGGAAACTCTGAAAATCCGCTACGTCTATATGCACCACTTCCCCCATGCGCTGAGGGGTTCTCATGTTTCCTCATGCCTGTATATGTCCCCCCGGCTCCAAATTCCAGAAAGAAAGGGAAGGAAAGCTGGCACCCCCACTCCAGACAGTTCAGAGCAAGCCACCAGCGTCCCAGCATGAAGGAGAAGTAAATGATGATGGTCAAGATGCTCATTGGTAAGATGAACGCACGAGAGTGTGCAGAGATTCGGGACTGAGGAGCTGGTCCATGAGCCAGAGCCCAGAGACTGTTTTCAAACTGTTTCGTGAAACCTTAGTGCCGGATCATTCAGGCAGTAACTGTCTGTCTGGTCAGATTTGAAGAAAAGCACAGATTTCAGCCAGAGGCTGGACTTGAGCTGCCGGCCCCGCCCTGCAGGCCTCTCAGCAGCTGCCGGCGACGGTCTCAGCATCCACACGGGCCACACTCAGAAGGCCACTGCGACTTCACGGGCGGGTAAAAGCCTGATGCTTGCAGTAAAAGCCAGGGACTAGGGAAAAGAAACAGTGACTTCCGAAGGTCGCATTTACCCCTTACGAAGGGAGAATGGAACCCTGTGTTAAACCCTGTGTACGGATGGCAACAGGCCAGGCAGGTGACCCCCTGCCTCCCAGCACTGAGAACGTGGTCTCCACTGGACCGACGGGCCCGTCTGCCGATGGAATCAGGCCTATTCATTCCGGGTTGGGACTACCATTTCATTTGGCATAATTTTTATTTTTACTTTTCACCTTTCAAATTGTTCTGGGCCACATTCTCTGATTTCCAGTGGGCTCTGAGTCTGCGAACCCATCATAAGCCGCATGTTTAAACAGGAGGAAATACATGTCAGAGAAGTAAATGAGCTGCTTTGGATGCACGTTCCCGGTGCAGATGGGCAGAAGGAGGCTGCTTATCACGGCCACGGTCAGGTGAGCTGTGAGGATTAGAAACCACATCACACAGGCCCTCTGAAGACGACCACGAGGCTGCTGGCTCTCAGGCTGTGCCGCTGGGTTTCTGAGCCAGAATTTCAACAGCAGAGCAAGGTTCCTCACTGTGCAGACCGAATGCAGAAAGGGAACTTGAATCAGGCCAGCAGGGACAGGCAAAACAGAGATGCACGGGGGTGGGGGAGGGTACTGGGCATAGGGAGGCAGCCTGGCCAGCTGGGCCTTCCACAGCTCTGCCACAAACACAGCCTGGGACACCCCACGGCATCTGTCTGGTACCCCCTGTTACAGGACACCCCACGGTATCCGTCCGGTACCCCATGTTACAGGACACCCCACGGCATCTGTCCAGTACCCCCTGTTACAGGACACCCCACGGCATCTGTCCAGTACCCCGCATTACAGGACATCCCACAGCATCTGTCCAGTACCCCGCGTTACAGGACACCCCACGGCATCTGTCCAGTACCCCGCATTACAGGACACCCCACGGCATCTGTCCAGTACCCCGCATTACAGGACACCCCACGGCATCTGTCCAGTACCCCGCATTACAGGACA
>CM052661.1:930438-991189 GCA_028533165.1 Leontopithecus rosalia | reverse complement strand
TCTGTCCTCAGGGCGTCCCAGCTCCATGTGCCCTGCTCTGTTCTCAGGAAGTCCCAGCTCCGTGTGCCCTGTTCTGTCCTCAGGGCGTCCCAGCTCCCTGTGCCCTGCTCTGTTCTCAGGACGTCCCAGCTCCGTGTGCCCTGCTCTGTTCTCAGGGCAGAGGGGCACCTGTTCACGTCTCAGGACCTCTGTCTCACTCCCACGCTCCGTCGTGGCTGCTGTGAGACCCAGGGTTGTCCGTGCTCTGGCTTTATCCCTGACGTAGTGCCTGGCACAGAGACCGTTGCTAAATACATGTTTATTTAATGAAGGATTAAGAAACAATTGAATGACGTCATACTGGACGCAACAGCGGTTCCCATGGTGCTCGGCTACACCGCAGGCCTCCGCAGAACCCAACTCAACTGTGATGGCACTTGTGAGGTCGAGGAAGCAAAGAAGACTTGGAGCGTTTAATTTAATTTCACCAGCTTTAGCCACAGAAGTGGGATTTGAACCCCAGGATGGGAGCAGCAAGGTGAATTCCTAGACAACGCTGCCCATCACAGGCTGCTGACAGATAGGAACTCCTCCTTGGTCTTGAAGAAGAGGCATTTCCCAAGGTCATAAAGGGAGGTGTGCAGGGTGGGGTGCTTGTTTGAGGCTCCCTTCATTTGGGGTGAGTGGGCTGTGAACAGGAGGTGAGAGGAGTCTAGGATGGAGGCCCGGGAGGGGACTGTGTCGCAGCAGCTGGGTTGGCCATTGTGCCACAGGCCTGTGACAGAGACAAGGAGGCTGGGGATGTCCTGGGTCACAGGCAGATGGAAGCCTTGGTTGGGAGCTGTGCTGGGGACAGAGTGCCAAGGTCAGCAGCTGGCAGGAAAGGCTGGAGGAATGGGGGAATGCCGGAGAGGCCAGGAAAGTCTGGAGGGGTCAGGGAAGGCCGGAGGGGTCGGGGAAGGCCGGAGGAGTGGGGGAGGGCCGGAGGCGTGAGGGAAGGCCGGAGGGGTGGGGGAGGGCCGGAGGGGTGGGGGAGGGCCGGAGGGTGGGGGAGGGCCGGAGGGTGGGGGAGGGCCGGAGGGGTGGGGGAAGGCTGTTTGTCACAGAACATCCATCCACGTGGAGCTGTGGGCTGGTACAATAGCAGGGTTGTGCTGGGAGATGAGTCCCTTTCACTTCTGTTCTGTGAGACTATTTATTCAGCAGCTTGGGATTTAGTCAAACATCAAATATTTAAGAGGGAACAGAATAGCATCCAGTGTGTGGTTCTGTGTGTGACCGGCACGTGGATTTAGCCGTATCTAAACTGCTCTGTGAAATATTCCGCCGAGGATGGATGGCGGAAGGCTGCATTCCAGCAGGACGATATTATCTATCAACTGCCACGTCGCCGCATCGACTGCTCAGAATGAATTCCAGCTCCCACCGTGGTGGGCTCGGGTTGTAAGGAGCCTGCGGGGCCGACTTGGTGGCACCAGCTGAGTGATGGTGTTGGGTCCCAGAAGCGCTGGACGGAGCACCTGGCCGCCAGGACTTGACACAGAGACAGTATAGAGGCCCGTGAGACAGCGCAGTGAAGGATCCATCATGCTGGAGGGATCCTGCCTTTGAGCAACTGGCCACAGCCGAGGCTTTTCTCTGGAGACAGTGTCTCGCTCCGTCACCCAGGCTGGAGTGTGGTGACACCATCACAGGTCATTACGGCCTTAACCTCCTGACCTCAAGAGATCCTCCTGCCTCAGCCTCCTGAGTAGCTGGGATCGCGGGCATACGTCACCATGCCTGGGTAAGTGTTTTGAGGGGATGAGGTCTCCCTATGTTTCCCAGGCTGGCCTTGAACTTCTGGGCTTTAGCAATGCTCCTGTCTCAGCCTGTGACCCTCCCAGTCCCGGGGCCGGGCATCCGTCCTCTTCGCTACCCGGCCAAACTCCCATCTTGCCACGTTTCCCCAAGTTCCTTGAAACTTCGAAGTTTCAAGCTGAAAGCTCAGCCTTTCAGCAATTAAAAAAAAAATTAAAAATCACTTCCATGATTAGTTCTCTTTTAAACTAATTTCTAAAATGAGTGTTTAGACTGTAGTTAACTCGGGAGGGGGGCAGAACCTAGGTTCTCCCTGCCCTGGTAGCTCCTAGACTCTGTCCACTTCCTAGAAAATAGTAATTAGCACACGTCCCACTGATCAGTTTACACCACCGTCCGTGAGATTGTGAGGATTTCCCACTCTCACTGAGAGCTGTAGGCCACACAGAGCCTGTATATCTAACACAGACGCTGCTGAGTAGAAATAATAGCAGCTCATTGATCTGAAATGCTACTACTCCGACTTTGGGTAACTTCTGGGCACCTGAAGTTTCTGGAAAGAGCTGAAATGAAGGTTTTTCTAAATCATGTACGGGCGAGGCACACACATGCAAACTGAGACGTCTGGAAAAGTTTACTCTGGTTTCGGATACACAGTGCCAAGAAAAAAATTCCCTTTTGAGACACTGTGCCATCACACTGTCACTGCACATTAGTTCCAGCAGGCAGATTTCCAGCCCAAAAGAGGGAGAAGGAGGGGAGCGTCCCCAGGTCAGTCATGGCCGTGGCCACCAAGGATGAGGGTCGGCCAGCCTCGTCACTGCTCAGCTCAGCTCAGGTCACCTGGCACCGAATTGTCAGCCAAACCATTCAAGTCCAAATGATAAAATCTGTTTTCTGGGAAGCAAAGGCCGTTCTGTGAATTAGTAAAGAGCCTAATACTTTATCTCCTCTGTTTCTCCATGTGGGTCAAGAGCACGCTTGGCTTCTACTAAACCCTCCAACATGAATGCGGTTAATTTATCACTCAAAATGCAACATACGTCAGACTGCACAAGCAGGCAGCGCTGTTACCATGATGCGACTGGCTTTCGCCCACAGTGCCCGCCTCATGACCCCCACGGTGCCCACCTCATGACCCCCACGGTGCCCGCCTCATGACCCCCACGGTGCCCACCGCCTGACTCCCACGGTGCCCACCTCATGACCCCCACGGTGCCCACCTCATGACCCCCACGGTGCCCACATCATGACACCCACGGTGCCCGCCTCATGACCCCCACGGTGCCCGCCTCATGACCCCCACGGTGCCCGCTTATGACTCCCACGGTGCCCACCTCATGACTCCCATGGTGCCCGCCTCATGACCCCACAGGGCCTGCCTGACTCCCACGGTGCCCGCCTCATGACCCCCACAGTGCCTGCCTCATGACTCCCACGGTGCCTGCCTCATGAGTCCCACAGTGTCTGCCTCATGGCACTCATGGTGCCCGCCTCATGAGTCCCACAGTGTCTGCTCATGACCCCCATGGTGCCCGCCTCCTGACGCCCATGGCCTCTGCTGTAATGCTGGGAATGTCTCTGACCTCCTCCCACTCTGTTCATTGCTCCTTTCTGTCCCCAAGGCAGCGAACTTTCCCAGCCTTTCTGCCATGGCTTTGGCCATAAAGACATTCTCTGACCCACCTTTCTCTTTGTGAGTCCCAAGACCCTCACCCCATGCCCAGGAGGAAGGAACGCCGCACAAGGGGCCGGGAGGCTCTGGACACTCAGGCCTCGCTGGTTTCCACCTTTGGTATGTTAGCAGAGCTCAGAGTGACTCCATCCGATCCATTTCACATGGCGGTCTGGGCCTCAGTCATGCAGTGAAGGCTCCACGAAAACCCCTAGGACTGGGATCGGGTGTTTGTGGTTTCCAGATGCCTGAATTGTGGAGGTTCCTGGAGGGTGTTTCCCTGGGAGGGCACAGATACTCCATGTCCTTCCCTCTGCTCATTTTGTCATCTGCATCCTTCATAATAAACCACCAAACACGAGCGCTCCCCAGAGTCCTGTGAGCCACTCTGGCAAATTCATGGAAGCCGCATGAGGTGGGCTAGTGGGACCGTGGATTCACTGCTGGTTGCTTAGAGGCCCCTGGAGCTTGTGCTCAGCATCCAAAGTGGTGGATGGTTTTGGGGAGCCAGCCCTCACCCTGTGGGATCCGAGGCACCCGCCAGGTGAATGTGCTGAGTCAGGGGACACCTGGCCAGTGTCGACTGTGGGGTCTGAGCTTCCCACCAGGTGAATGTGCTGAGTCAGGGGACACCTGGCCAGTGTCCACTGTGGGGTCTGAGCTTCCCATCAGGTGAATGTGCTGAGTCAGGGGACACCTGGCCAGTGTCCACTGTGGGGTCTGAGCTTCCCGCCAGGTGAATGTGCTGAGTCGGGGACACTCCGCCAGTATCCCCTGCAGAGTTGACCGCCTGCCGGGTGGTGGACGAAGCCCCCAGCATCTGGCCACGCAGGCCTTCTGTGCTGGTTGTCCTTGAGTGAGAAAACGGAAAATGCACGTGGTTTGTTTTCCTCACATGGTGTGTTCTTTCCTCCACTCAGATACTACTTTTTTTTTTTTGAGACGGAGTTTTGCTCTTGTTACCCAGGCTGGAGTGCAATGGCGCGATCTCGGCTCACTGCAACCTCCGCCTCCTGGGTTCAGGCAATTCTTCTGCCTCAGCCTCCTGAGTAGCTGGGATTACAGGCACGCGCCACCATGCCCAGCTAATTTTTTGTACTTTTAGTAGAGACGGGGTTTCACCATGTTGACCAGGATGGTCTCGATCTCCTGACCTCATGATCCACCCGCCTCGGCCTCCCAAAGTGCTGGGATTACAGGCTTGAGCCACCGCGCCTGGCCAGATACTACTTTTTCTTTGAAGAGTGATTCTCCATCCTCCCCTGAAGTTCGTATAGTGCAGTATTCACCCATAAAGTATCTTCTCCGATTTAGTAAAAATCATTCTTTACTCTTGATTCCAACCCAAAGTCTCCAAAGAGACAGTGCCACAAAACAAATTATGAGCTTTTATCTCTTTAAAGTTGAGAAAATTACCCTAATGTATAAAAAACGCGCAGGAAATGATCTATCTTCCTGAAAAAAGAACCAAATTTGGCAATCCTATCAATTAAGAAGCTGTCATTAAAACCGTTAATGAGATAGCCGTCAGGTCACCACAGCTCTGCTATGATCCTCTGGGGCTCTGGGAAGGCGGCTGGGACAGACGGGAAGGGTGAAGGTGTCTCCTGCCTGAGCTCCAGCTGTGCAGCCTGAGGGAGTCACCTGACTGCTCTGGGCTCTTTTGGCTCCATCAATAAAGCGACATGGTAATCTGCAAGGGGTTGTTGTGAGAACGACGGGAAATAAGCTTATAAAAGTCCTAGCCAGGCTCTGACATGTTAAATTTACTCCAGATACTTGTTCACAAGTTAATTCCTCAGCCACTAGTACACAGAAAACATGGCTATGGTGTATTTGAGCACGTGGTCTTCAATAGAGATTATTTCACAATGACAGGCTCAGTTCTTAAGCCATATAGTTCCCTGTTTCAAAGGAAGCATGGGTGGGCAGAGCCCAGGCCTGGGAATGGAATCCAGTCACACGGTGTCATTCTCCGTCATGCGGCCTGTGTTCCTGACATCAGGAGGTTACTCTCAGGGTTCCTCTGTCAGTTCCAGGAGGTGAAAATGTTTCCTGACTTTGTTCCATTGAATAAAAACACCGAGGTCCAGAACCTCTGGGAACCTCTGTGAGTACTTTTTCCCCATGGGAGGCTGAGGTGGGCAGATCACCCGAGGTCAGGAGTTCGAGACCACCTGGCCAACACGGTGAAAACCTGTCTCTACTAAAAGTACAAAAATTATCCGGGCGTGGTGATGTGCACCTGTAATCCCAGCTACTTGCGAGGCTGAGGCAGGAGAATTTCTTGAATCCCGGAAGCAGAAGTTGCAGTGAGCTGAGATCACACCACTGCACTCCAGCCCGGGAGACAGAGCAAGACTCCAGCTCAAAAAAAAAAGGAAAAAAGAAAAAGAAAAAAAGCATCAGAATTAAAAATGCCAGAGGGGGCACTGGATTAATCTGACGGCTCTTTGAATGCTCTAAGCCTGCTCCCAGTTTCTACATAGGTGCAATTAATCAATTTTATAGACAATACATGCTCGGTATTGCAGTTAATTTGAGGAAGAAATGACGCACTGACAAGTGTGCACGGAATGGAATTGAAGGATCAAGCACTCCTCAGCTGCAATATTAATTACGGATAATATCATGACAAGTGACAATATCTGAACATGGTGCTTAAAATATCGGCGTGCTCAGCAGAATGGGGTGACGTCTTGGGTAGGTGCCTGTAAACCCTCGGCTGTCACCCCTGTGTGGGATGCAGGCTGGCTGTGCCCATTGCTGGGAAAGATGCTGAGGGGCCAGAAGCCCAGGCAGAGCCTGTGGAACCCCGTACCATGGGCGTGCCCAGAGCTACCCGTATCCCAGGGGCACCCTGCCCTGGTCTCTGCCCTGGCAGAGCATAGGGAGCCCCATATCATGGGGGCACCTGGCCCTGCTCTCTGTCCTGGGACACCCTGTGTGCCTGTCTTTTCCCAGTCCTGTTTTCATGTCCAGATGCAGAGAAAACTCCCTACGCTCTGTGGAAGCCGACACATCCTAGCCGGGTCCTGAGGGCTGCCTGCAAACCCTGCCTTCCCCAGGTAATGCTGCTCTGAGCCCTGCCCTGCACCCGAAGCCCCATACAGGTCTGTGCTGCTGGAGGCTCAGGGACTGTTTTGAAGTTAATAAAAAGGCACAGACACATTGACACACCACTCTGCAGAAATTTTTAGGTTTCATGAACTCCCTGAAGTCTCAACCATTACTCACGATGCCAAGTAACAATGCCTGTCTAAATATGTTAGGTTGAACCACAGGAAGCTGACGTTTTTGAAGGTCAGAAACAGTGAAATATCAGTCATGTCATCCGATTCAACAGAAGAAAAGGCCAGGCATGATAGATGTTAGAACAGCTTCTACCTGAAGGCATAAAATGCAGTAAAAGGGTTCACCCTTCTTGCGGGGAAGGTGCCCAGTTATTCAGAGTACTACTCTAACCTCGATGACCGGATTACCAAAAACTCAAAAACTGTGTCTTTCCAAACGTACTGCAGGAAGGCAACGTAGAAGGTCTTATTAAGATCACAGAACAATTCACAGGAGTTTAGCTTTCATAATTTCCCTGTATCCTAGTTTAAAGCAATTTCATGAGCTGTAGAAATATGGACACCCTTGAAAATAGAATTAACAGAGGAATGACAAGTCGTGAGTTCCATGACTGCAGACATCAGCTCTGCTGCCATCGCTGAGCACACTGGGGGAGGAGGGGCAACCTTCCCAGGAGGGGGTGGGTGGGGGAGGTGGGTGCGGCTACAACATTTGCTTTCGTGAAGGAAGTTATGCTTTGCATTAGAGGGAGGAGAAATGTGGCAAATAACGTGGAGTGGGGGAAAATGGCCTGTAAGAGCCCGTTTTTAGTAAACACCAGCTACCAGTTTATTTCAAAAGAAGCTGGTTTGCGAAGAACCATCTGTCTTATCAGAGTTAAAGTTTCGATTTGCTGCCATCCGCTTGTCCTGTTACTATTCAAAATAGATTTCTTGGCTACCAATTAAGGCTACAGATGCATGTTTCTAGGAGACCAGGCACAGGCAGATATGCTGGGATACGTTTCTCAGTAAGCCTCTTCCTGCGGTATACACGGCCTCCAGGAAAACTCAGGGCTCCGTTTTGGAGCAGGAACACTGAAGGAATCTAGTGGAAACCTTGCTTTCTTCTCTGCAACTGTCTCTATGGCTGCTAACCAGAAAACATGTCTTAGAGTTATAACTACAACTTGAGAACAACCCCGGGACTTAGATCTTGTAAAAAACGTAAAGAAGCAAAACAAATAAAACGGGATGAAAGAGACACAGAAAAAGCCTAATCTAACGCATTTCATCTGCTTGAATACAGGATACCTTTAAAAACCTTGTAACTCCAATAAAATAGGAGGCTTTTATCAAATCACCAGGGGCACAGAGGGAGCAAAGATGACCACATTGAAAGGAAGCCCTGTGATCTGCAGGCCCAGAGCCTAGCCGCCCTCTGAACCCGGGGAGGGCTAACTGCAGGCCCAGGGTCTGGGCTCATTCATGTGCTGGGACGAGATGTCACTGAGAGACGGTCAGGGCTGGAGTGCAGGCACCGGGCTCGTCAGCAGCAGAGTCCCTCACAAAACTGATTTCACCAGCGCACAAGCTGCTGAGGTTCAGTGACCCGGGCCTTCTGTGTTCGGTGATGACCACTCACATAAAGGCAATTCATCAACAGTCGATCTCAGTTTTATTTTTCTAATGCTGCAATTTGTGTTTCTTTGGTGACACTTTTTCATTAAATTGCTTGATTTGCTGCAAAAAGGTGATGCTTCTGATAATTTTTTTAAACCAGTTTTTCCTATGAAACGGCGGTTCCTGGGACCACATTATCACAATCCTAAGAATCTGCTGTTTGCAAGCAGCAAAGTAGACATGAGTCAATTTTGAAACACCGTGTGACTGCCTGGAAAATGACCTGATGTAAGACTCACACGGTGCCATCCGTTGGGAAGGTGACGGAATTTCAGTCATATTTAAAGGGCACGATGAGTATGTACAGTGCAGCGGCCTGGGAGAAGCGTGTGGGTGGAACGTCCCCAACGCTGCCGATGACAGGAAGGCGCATCCATTGAGGAGGGCAGCGTGCAGCGCACTCGGTGTTTGGCAGAGACAAGAGCGTCCCGTTTGCAAAATGCTGCAGAATGCACAGCTTTCTCAGGAAAGAGGTGGCTCCAACGACCAGCATGAACCTCACTTCTGAGGTGAACGCAGCATGGGAGGGAGCTTTGATCCATGGCAAGTTGCTGGGAGAGACCAGGACTCAGCCAACAGCAGATTCCTCAGAATCCAACCAGCGAGCAGCCATCAGGCCAGTGTGCATCACTGGAGTCGGGGCTTTTTAAGACAGGATGGTGTGTAATGGGTCTAACCATGTGCTGTGGCTGACGGAGCCTCTGTCACCTCCGTTGATTTCATGCCGGGCAAGGCCAAGACCGTGCACAAGACAGCCCCACCGCCTGCCTTCCTGGAGCCCGGGGTCTGCCAGCCACGCGCAGCCTTGCTGGCGGGGAAGGTGGTGCTTTCCACACGCTCACTCAGTAGCCTGGTGTGGCTCCCGGGAGGGTCAGGAAATGCCTCCAGAGGAAGTGACTTTTAATTACTGAATAAACGGGTGATGTGCCCCTGGCAGTGGGACCAGCCCTGGGAGGACACAGCTGGACAAGCTCAATGAAGAGGTGAGCTCTGCCGGCACAGAGACCGCGAGGAAAAGGAACAGGCTGTGGCACCATCTCTGTGTGTCGGGCAGCCTGACTTCCTCCCCTCACCCCTTGTCAGGCGTGAAGGAGGAGGACAAAGTTGCCTGAGCTCACACCCGAATGCTGACATCTTCCCTTCAGCTCTCCCCCACTGCTTAGTCCTGACAGACCAGGGTCCACCCGGGGTCCCGAGGGGCATGGGGACCCATCTTGACTCCAGTCTGCAGTGGCCAGGGCCCCACCGTCGGGAAACCCCGCCTGCAACAGGGAAGCTCCTCAGGGGTCCTGCCCTAGCCCATGCGAGTCAGTGCCGAGATGTGTGGGACCTGCCTGCACCTGACCGGGCGCCCGTGTGGAGCGTGTGACCCTGACCGGGCGCCCGTGTGCAGCGCCGTGGCCCTGACCGGGCGCCCGTGTGGAGCGTGTGACCCTGACCGGGCGCCCGTGTGGAGCGTGTGACCCTGACCGGGCGCCCGTGTGCAGCGCCGTGGCCCTGACCGGGCGCCCGTGTGGAGCGTGTGACCCTGACCCGGCGACCGTGTGGAGCGTGTGACCCTGACCCGGCACCCATGTGGAGTGACATGACTCTGTCCGGACACCCATGTGGAGTGTGTGACCCTGACCGGGCGCCCGTGTGGAGTGTGTGACCCTGACCGGGCGCCCGTGTGGAGCGCCGTGGCCCTGACCGGGCGCCCGTGTGGAGCACCGTGGCCCTTAGCACTCGCAGAGCTGGTGCCAGCGTCTCCCTCTGGGCTCTGGACGGGTGCTCAGGCCAGCTGCTCACAGGGTTGCTGTGAGCCCATGGCATGTGTTCAAACCACCTCTCACGGCCAAGGGTCTGATGATGTGTCTGGAACCTTCCTTGCATCCGCCTCCCACCCTCCCAAGACCCCCAGGTGTAGCTGCCAGTGCTCACGGGCGGTGGTGCTCTACCATGGGGCGAATGTGTGGAAACTGGGGGCCTGACATGAGCGGCAGGGAGCCTCAGAGGCAGCCGCTCTTCCTGTCCTGGCCATGGGGTCATTCCCTCTGCCTGATGGGAGGGAAGGCCCCAGGACCACAAAGGCCCCAATCTTCCATCAGCTGACGGGGTGTCGAAGGCCTGGGAGCCCAACGGGAGCCTCTGGGTCGCTGACTTTACTCTTTCCCTAACCGGCCTGTTCTCTGACCAGGACGCTGCCCATGACCTTGCAGCACAGCACAGGTGTCTCGAGCCTCAAGCTGAAGGCCCTTAGAGAAAAAGGGAAACAAAGATGAACTGTGAGCTCACTTTTTGGAAATGTCCAGTCCCCAGAATGGAGCTTGGATATGAATAGGCATTTTATTTGAGAGAAATCTTGGCTTCCCTTGCAATAAACACATTGGTTAATCTCAAGCCACCCAGGAGGAATCAGTACTGTCTGCTCCTGTCCCCTGGGGGTGGGCTTCCAAGTCACCACTGCAGTTGCTGCACTAGAAAGATCTGCCCTCCCCTCTGTGAAGTCACCACAGAAACATCCTTGTCTCCAAACTCATGCAGGGACAATAGGTTCAGAACAGACAGAAGAGAACAAAATCCAAGCGTTACAGAGGAAGAAAAACCTCGCTGCTGCTCAGATCACCACAGGCGCTGCTGCTGCGCACCTGGGAAAGCTGCAGGCGAACCCGACCACCTCCCAGGTGGGGAGACCTTGGATGAAACCTCAACGGGACCTCCTGCTGGGCGGCTGTGGCGTGCTTGTCACAGCACACACAAGCGCGCGTGCACACACACACGTCCCCACGGGGTTTGTGAAGACCCTAACCCCATCCCCAGCCCAGAAAACACTCCCAAATCTCTTTGCATGTGGTTTCCATGGCTTCGCTGTTGCCTTGATTTCAAGTTTGGAGTCTGTCATTCAACTGCGGCAGCTTTCCACTCTGCCCTTCGGCAGATCCCACCGCCTGGCAGACGGCCACGCCCGCCGACATCTCCCGCACCACACACCGTGGCTGGCCTTGTGTCTCTACACACGTCCATGCTCCAAGACATGCAAAACTCCAGAGACAAAAATATCTCAGCATTTAAGCAGAAGAAATTCTATGAAAAAGAAACGGAAAAAAGAAGAAGAAAAAAACCCTCAGCACATCTGAGTATCCAGTTTCCATGGAGACTGACATCAAAGTGAGCTGTCTAATGAGGGGCGTTTTTCATCGATCTTGTGTGATGCCTTATGTCTCTGAGGGTGTTGAAACTGCTGCTGGTTACTGTTCCAGACACAGTTTCTGGTATGGAAGTGCATATTCTAATGAGAAGAGCTGATGGCGGCTGGCTGTCACTGCCATGCCCTCCGAGACCCTCACGGGAGCCCCGAGTACCCGGCCATGCAGAGCTCAAGAGGCCTTCTCCTGTGTCTCAGACCCTGGCAGAGGGTTCGGCTGGGTGGATGGTGGGATTGCAGCACAGGATGATTACGCTTCTTGCAAGGGGCCCCAAGGGATGTTCTGTAAGATGTCACCAGATTCAGTTTGCAAGTGACGGCACTCAAGAATAATCCACTTCATTTCTGGGGGTTTCACTCCGAATACATGACGATTTTCAGTGCAGCCACAAACCCTCCAGCAGACACTCCGTCTCTCTCCTACGTATGGAGCAGAGACCAACCCTAACAGTAACCCAGTTCAGAAGGTAAATTTCACTATGGGCTGTGTTGCTTACCCAGATACTTGTGGTAAATACTCGAAAAGATAAATATGATGAAGGAAAAAGACTTCCTCCCATTTGGTGATAGTCACGCCCCTTACCAGGCTCCTCCTGCTTCTTCCCAGCCTGACTGCCTGGCACAGCCCATTCCTGTCACCATCACAGCTCCCAGCTCTGTGTGCCTGGACCTTTCATCCTGGGGTCAGTGCCCAGCCCTCTGCCCAGCACTCTCCAATACCCGAGAACGTTACCCTTCCTGGCTTCTCAGCTCCCAAGCTGTCTCCTCCACAGGGATTTTCTCCTCTGGTCATTTGTGTCCATTTGTACCCTAGAGAAACATCTAACCCTTCCCAGATGCACTCAGCGTCTCTTGCTTTGAATTGTGGACTTCTCACGGCTCCTTCCCATTCATAGCAGATGCAGATCAATGTGCCCAACAGATATCAAGCCCCTGTGATGCTGCTGTCGCTTGACCCCTCTGCCCCCCAATGGTCCTGGGCATGTTGGTCATTTAGAACCATGGTCACATAATTGCAGAGTGGGAATGATGTGAGGAAAGGAAACAGGCAGGCAGAAGGAAGCAGCCTGGGCCCTGGTTCACAGAAAGGTGAGTCCCGATAGCCCTACAGCACCCTAATCCTGGGTGTGTCCTCACAGCTCCGCCACAGCCACCGAGGCCACCACCTAATCCTTACGGCAGATATACAGCTCCACCACAGCCACTGAGGCCACTACCTCATCTCCACGGCAGTGCCACAGCTCAGCCATAACTGCCAAAGCCACTACCTCATCCTCACAGCAGAGACACAGCTCTTCCACCACCACTGCCAAGGTTACCACCTCACCTTCAGGGCAGTGCCACAGCTCAGCCACAGCAACTGAGGCCACCACCTCATCTTCACTGCAGTGCCACAGCTCAGCCACAGCAACTGAGGCCACCACCTCATCTTCACTGCAGTGCCACAGCTCAGCCACAGCAACTGAGGCCACCACCTCATCTTCACTGCAGTGCCACAGCTCAGCCACAGCCGCCAAGAGCCACCACCTCATCTTTGTGGCAGCGTCCCCCATCAGGGCTCCTTCTCTGTGGTCCTTCCTGCCTTTCTTGTTTGCATCCTTCATCCTCACAGCAAGGCCTGTCCTGGTGTCACCTGCAAACCCCCTGCTCCCACCGTCTGCTGAAGCCTTGGCCTTTCCAAGTGCAGCCCAGGGATCGGCAGCCTCAGCATCGCCGTTAAGAATGCAGAGTGCCAGGCCCACCTGGAGCTCAGGAACGGGGTATGGGTGCTGGCGGGGCTCAGAGGCTGTGGCTCCTGGAAGCAGCAGCTTGGCCATGAGCTCCTCTGACATCCCAGGTCCACGGACAAATGTACCGCCCCACTGCTCTCCCCAAAACGTGAAGCTCTACCACCGGCTCTGTCAACCCTGAGTCTCCCTGGACGCTCGGGCTCCAAGTGCACTCAGAGATCTCCTGCGGCTGCTTGGGCTGGACTGAACACACCTGCCCAGACCCCAGTAATCCTTTACTCTTTAGCCCATCACAGCCCGACCCTGACTCAGAACAACTACCCTGGAATCAATGGGCTGAGGACTTAACTGGTAACTTACCCTCCCTGGGTAACCCTGAGGCTCAGCTGGGCTGAGAACTGTGCTGTGTGGTCATACAAGCTACTTTCCCCATCAGAGGAAGGTGAGAGGGAAAGAGAACAGGAATCAATAATCATTAGGCCCAATGACAGGCACCAGGTACTCCCAGAGCTGCCCTGGGGGGGCTGGGATGTGCCGTCCCTGACCTGGGCTGAGCCTCACCATCGTCGCTTACAGCTCTTGAGGACATGTGTGTCCTAAGGATACAGACTTGGTGTCTTTGAAGGCCCAGCAGTGCTGAATGTCTGACCCACTGTGGAGACATCTGAAAAGTGAAATGCACTCATGGGTCAGGATCAACATTAGACTCCAGGCTCTCTCCAAATCTTCCTGGGCCAGATCAGGGCCACGGCTGTGTCATGCATTGATTTTTGCAAGCAGTGAGGAGAACAGGAATGCTGAATGAAAATGTTGGGTCTCCAGGTGAAAAGTACATTTAAAAAGAACAGCAAAGACCTATCAAAGTTCTCAAGACAGTTGCTTAGAAGTATTAAATTTATCTAGCCATATTCTTTTGTGAATGACAGCATTTGTTCAAGTACATAAGAATGACCTGGCTTGAGGCGCGATCATGAAATGCCTATGGGAGTAAGCAGGGGAGACAGGAGACTGCAGATGGTGAAACTGAGTCAAAATCATGGGAGCATCAGCCTGGAAAATGGGGAAGAAGTCCCTGAAAGAGGGACAACAGGGGCCGGGCGTGGTGGCTCACACCTGTAATCCCAGCACTCGGGGAGGCTGAGGCGGGAAGATCCCCTGAGGTCAGGAGTTCAAGACCAGCCTGACTAACATGGTGAAACCCAGTCTCTACTAAAAATACAAAATTAGCCAGGTGTGGTGGTGCATGTGTGTAATCTCAGCTACCTGGGAGGCTGAGGCAAGAGAATTGTTTGAACTCAGGAGGCAGAGGTTGCAGTGAGCCGAGATCACGCCACTGCACTCTAGCCTGGGCAACAAGAGTGAAACTCCATCTGGGATAAAAAAAGAAAAAAGAAAAAAGAGAGGGAAGACAGAGAAGGAGGCGGAGGGAGGGTGGTAGGGCCCATGGAGCATTGTCAGCAGACTCTCTGAAGGACTGCGCATGCTCTCTCATTCTCTCTTAGAAAAATTCCGTAATCAACGCAAACACCCACCATGCAAATGATGAGACATCAAACAAAACGAGGTTAGGGGAGTCCTCCAGAAATGAGGGAAGCCACAGCGCCCCTTCTCAGTAACAATCTGAGTATCTGGTAGTGTTGTTAACAGTGGAAGACTTCGATACCATGTAAGTGTCCATTATAAGGGCTTGGTTAAGTAAATTATATTTCAGTCATATTATTGAAGATTATGACATTGAGATGGCTGCAGTGACTCATGCCTATAATCCCAGAGCTTTGGGAGGCCAAGGCAAGAGGATTGCTTGAGGCCAGAAGTTGAAGGCTGTAGCAAGTATTGATCACACCACTCCTCTCCAGCTTGGGTAACGGAGAGAGGAGTGGAGCTTAAGCTGGAGGGAGGTGTAGGGAGGTCATGATTTTTCTCCTCCATCCACGTATTCAGGCTGGGTAGAGTGATCACAGACATTGGAAAACTCACAATTGGCATACTTCTGACAGTCCTACAAAGCTTAAGTCACAGCTCTGTCTTGTTATAGAGCTAAAACTATTGTTTTTAATCAACAAAGGCTTTTGCTATCAGTCCCACTTCCAAGTCACTCACCCTGAACATTTTAGCCATGAGATATGGTTCATCCTAGCCAAATCTCACCTTCAAATGTAACATCCCCATATGCCAAGGGTGGGGCCACGCAGGGGTAACTGAATCGTGAGGGCAGTTACCCTCACACTGTTCTCATGGTAGTGAATGTCCCATGAGATCCGATGGATTTATAAAGGGTGGTTCCCCTGCACACGCTGTCTTGCCTGCCGCCGTGGAAGACGGGCCTTTGCTCCTCATTCACCTGCCATGATGGTGAGGCCTCCCAGCCATGTGGAACGGGAGTCCATTAAACCCCTTTCCTTTATGAATTACCCAGACTTGGGTATGCTTTTATTAGCAGTGTGAGAACAGACAAATATTCCACGCGACCCCTCTGCTGCAGGAAAAGATTGAGTGATGAGAAAAGATATTCATGAAGCATCAAGTGAAACTGGCAGAAATAAAAATGATGTCAGAGGTGAATGCGAAGCCTGTGAGCAGCAGGGAGCGGGAAGCTGAAGCATTAACAGCCCGATGGTACGCGCGATGGTCTCGGGCAGCAGGATCATATTTCAACGCTCTTCATGTCGATCCATCTTTTCTAAGGTTTTCTACGATTATGACTTTCACAACAGAAAGCTTTTCAATTTTTTAAACTATATGCTTTCCATAGTGTTAAGATGATAATTCAGGGTGGTCTAGCAAAGAGAAATGCACTAAATATTAAATGAATGATAATTTTAAAATCATAACTAGACAAGCTTCCATAAATACATAAGGAACTGAGTTTTGCTAGTTTTTGGAACTCATGTTTGTGGAGAAAGATGTAGGGTCATTTGTGTAACACAAATAGCTAGACTCAGGATCCTGTGGTTTACGGGACAGTCCCAGTGGCTGAACCTATCAGCAGCCTGGTGGGTCTGTGCCTAGATCGGTAATGTCCTGCTGAGGTCAGAGGAGCCACATGGCCACTCTGTTGCTCCCGAGTTTAGGAAGGTGCCCTCCGGGCCTGTGTGGACACTTCCTTTTAGAAACTGGTCAAACTCTTCCCGTGTTAGCTTGCTCAGGATAACGGTTTCCAGCTCCATCCATGTCCCTGCAAAGGCCATGATCTTGTTCCTTGTGATGACTGCATAGTGTTCCACGGTGTGTATGTACCATAGTAATGGGTGCAGCAATCACAGTGGAGCATGCTTACCTATGTAGCAAACCTGCACATCCTGTGCGTCCCAGAAGTTAAACTTAAATAAAAAAAAAAGAAACTGGTCAAACTGGTGAATGCCCATTCTCACCATATGTTACAAGCTGAGAGGGCAAATTTCAGGTTGAACAGTGACCCTAAATATTAGTTTTCCTTTAAATGGGACATAGGTTAGTGACTGTCAGAAACCGTGAACAGTTAATGAAGGAGGGGCAGTAAGACATTTCTATTATTTAACAAGTATAGACACAAGTAATGTAATTTTGTGCAATTATAAAATACAATGATAAACAGAATATACATAATTAAATCTGCTAGAGTTTATGAAAGCTCAGGATGCATTTTAATGAAAAGATTAACACTGAATAAATATTGCACATGAATTATATTAATACATGCCGTTGTTCAGACAATACTTCCTCAAACTGCATTTCTTGGAGCTTTTATTCTCGGATTACGTTTTGAACATACACCTTTTCCTTCAGCATCTTTTCTGCCTTTAAAACCGAACCTCAAACATTTTGTTTTTCTATGTAGGCCTGCACCGTTTGGCTGAAAAATTGGGCTGGGAGAGTTTCATGTAGACTTGTGTGCTTTTGCATTATGTTTGATTTTATAAAAGATACCTCAGAAGACAGTCCTGCAAACTTGGCACTAAAGTAGCAGTTTAAGATGTCCTAAAGCAGCCCTGAGCACTCTAGAGAGTTCCGTGGTGGCTGGAATATAAACAGAGCCATTCGTCCCTATAACCGGGATGTGCCTGGCCTCGTCTGCCGGTTCACCCGCCTCCACTGAGGTCGGTGCTGCTTCTCCATAAAGAGACACAAGGGCCCTTCAGAACTCAGAGGTCTGCTCACTCCACAAATCACGCTCAGCTGGTACCAAGTTCAGCAGGATTTTTGTTCGGGAGAACCCACGAGTCTTTTAAAATTTCTGCCATTTTCCCCTTTCCGTCTTAAGTTAGTGCCACAGCAAACGTGCGCTGTGTAACATCCGCACTGCTCACAGATTCCTCTGACTCCTGGGTCCTTTCCACTGGCTGAAGGGCTTCCAGGCTCACAGATTCCTCTGACTCCTGGTTCCTTTCCACTGGCTGAAGAGCTTCCAGTGTCTCTCCGCCTTCGGGCAGGGTGGGCAGTCCATTCACATTGGAGCGCCTGTGTGCCAAATGCTGTATATACACACCTGCATATTTACATTCAGTTTTGAAATGTGATGGAAAATTCAGTGTGTAAAATACGGAGTCCCTTTCTCATGTGAGTCCATTCTAATGTTAAATTCAACAAACCGTAACCCCCCGATTTAAGAGTATGCTAAAGTACAACCTGAGTTCAACAGAGACCTTATTTATGTCACCTTGAGGACTGTCTGGTTTCTAATTGGTGGGGGTTGTATCAGGGTCTTTTCTCCCCTTCATTTGACATTTGTTTTTCTTCTTAAAATGAAGAGGCGTAAAATCTCACACTTCTGCTTTCCAAAGTAATAGAACCTGAGAGGTAGTTTGGCTCAGAGGTTGAGAACAGTTTTTTTTTTTTAATCTGGAAAAATATTTTTATTTTTTTATTATGCTTTACATTCTGGGGAACATGTGCAGGACATGCAGGTTTGTTACGGAGGTAAACAGGTGGCACGGTGGTTTGCTGCATCCGTCCCCCCATCATCAACATCAGGTATTTCCCCTAACCTTACTCCTCCCCAATCCCGCAGCCTCATCAGTGGGTGAACGAGAACATTCTTTAAACCACACTTGAATCTTTACGTCTGTGCTCTGTCACTTACTAGAGACTGGCTCTGGTGACTCGCACATCACAGGCACTCATATATCAAAATACGTCGTCACCTTAATACAAACTCAGTTCACAGTCATTGCGTAGGGACGAGGACATTCAACCCGCCCACGGCCTCACGTGTCTTCACACAGGTGGCCTCCAGAGCAAGTCCCCCGCTACGCAGTGTCTCTGCACTCAAACGCCAGCCCCTGTGTGTACACGCGGCTCATCTGAAGAAGCCTGGGGGATGGCAGGGAAAGGGTGGGCCAGAGAACCACCGCTCAGGCTGCTGTTTCAGTCTCAAGACCCTGTCTCTTTGCACACTCTGTTCTTCTGTGTGCGATGTTCTATTTATCTAGAAAAAAGGTAGTAAAGTACCTGGAGACTGTGTCACTGCGGACTCAGCAAGGCCTGTGTTAGGATCTCAGCTCAGCAACGTAGCCACTGTGGGCCTCTGAGGACAGGGCTGAGCCCCAGAGCCCTGGTCGGCAAGGCTGGGCAGCAGGGCCTTCTGCCTGGGTTCCCGTGAGGAACCAGATATGACACGCGAGAGGCTCCAGAGGGCAGGTGGTACAGGCAGGCCCGCAGCAACGGCAATGCTGTCAGTGTCTGCCTCCTGCTTCCACGGACAGGACAAAGGTCCCTCCAAAAACCCCCACAGCATCCGGCCCTCGTTCCCTTCCCTGTTCCATCGGAACCCAGCTGCCACGTGCTGTTCCATCCGGCCGCGCTCGTGCCTCTGGGGGGCCGGGTGTGAGTGCTTTTCATTCATTTTCAGAAATCCTCAGCACCGAACGCTCACGTGGCTCTGTAAAGCATGAGGGAGGAAGAAGTCACGCTTTCCCCGCCCAGCATGTGTGTTATGTCTCCCCTCTCCCACTTACGCTCACCTGGCTCTACACCGAAGCTTTGTCTCCTCATAAGCAGACGCCATGATAAAGGGGCCAGCCTGGTTTTAACGACACGCTCCTATTTTCATGCCTCACAATCGTGAACGTGTTTTTTTCTAATAAAAAAATTAGGGAATATTACCATATTGGTATTAGAGCCCATTCTACTTGCAACCAGATTCTGCTCATGAAACATTTGTGGACTACAGTTTCCATAGCAACCGGCCACGTATATTTCCAGCGTGCCTGCCTCCATTCTAAGAATGTCATTGTTGTCACAGTCTGTGCGTGTGGAAGTGATTTTCCGATGAAGTGGGTATTGTGGTAGATCAAACACCATCCTCACGGGGGAAAACTCCGCAGAGCGTTGCCCTGCTTTCGTTCCATGTACAAAACATTTCTCATTTCTCTCCTCACTGCTGGTTTCACGAAAATATTTTCGATATCATTCATTCTTTTGAAAAGAAAAAAATTACTTAGTCAAAAGCTAGTGGTGAGTCAGCACTTACCTACGTGTGTGCGGTGGGTTTTCTGAACAAGCCACACGGCTCCTTGGGCCTTGTGACCGTTGAGTTAAATTCGTAATGTCATTCTTTGGAAAAACTCCCGTGGCAGCCTGATAAAATGGCCTCCTAGGCAGGAATCCGACAAGATAAGAAAAAAAGGCAAACTGTTCACTGGTCTCGTGGTTTTCCTTCTCAGTAAAGGAAAGCTGTTCCCCTTCCTCACGTCCGTGACAGGAACAGGTGGAGGGAGGAGACTGGGTGGAGGGGACTGCAAAGTCTGAAACACACGCGCTTTAAAACGTGCTTCCGAAGAACCGGGCGGCTAGTGCTGGTTCCACCTCGTAACCACACCCGAACAATGAGAGTCTTTAATCCGGCACCTCCTGGGACAGGAGTACGGACCTCTGGGGACGAGCAGGTGTTTCTCAAGTGAAAATACTCAGCTCACTACTCGAGAAATCCCCTGCACAAAACTTTGAGGACTCTTTTCCTACTTTGCTTTTCATTTGATTAATTGTTTTGAGAGGGGGTTTTGCTTGCTGCCCAGGCTGGAGTGCGGTGGCACTATCACTGCAGCCTCCATCTCCCGGGTTCAGGTGATTCCCCGCCTCTGCCTCTTGAGTAGCTGGGATTACAGGTGCCTGCCACCACGCCTGGCTATTTTAAAAATATTTTTAGTAGAGATGGGGTTTCACCATGTTGGCCAGGCTGGTCTCAAACTTCTGACCTCAAATGATTCACCTGCTTCGGCCTCTCAAAGTGCTGGGATTACAGGAGTGAGCCACTGGCTAATAAAACTTTTAATATATAAACTAGATGCATATTTACAGAAAATAAAGCTGATGAGGGGAAATAACTTTTCCTCACACAATTAGGAATCACGAAAGGAATTAATTCACCACTCAGACAGGGTTCTGTGCGCTCCAACACATCGGCCCATGTGAACTAAGGTGTTGCAGGAAGTTAGGCCGCTGTCAGAACCTGCTCAGAAATCTGGCCAACAGTGCTTCACTGAGAACACAGTCTTATGCTATAAATCGACTTGCCATCTTAGAAGGGATAAGCGCAGTCCTGTGCCGCTCCACGACGGGGACACCCTCAGAGAAACGCAAGGTGGCCTCGTGCTGACACAAACTCGGAGGGCGTGGCCCCTACACCTGCTCCAGGCTACACACGTGTTCAGCCTGTGACCGCACTGAAGACTGCAGCGTCCCAGCGGAAAGAAGCTGTGTGTCCAAACATGCCTCGACACAGAAGAGCTACAGTCAAAACGTGGCAGGAAAGGTAACAATGTGTGTCTGCAGAGGGCACTTGCCACGAATGCAGCTTGCAGGACGGGAAGCTGCTCTGCGTGAGTGAGTGGGGGGTGAACGTAGGGCCCTGGACATCACTGTACACGACTGTACACTCTGCACACACTGCAAACTTAGGCCACACTCAATTTTTTAAAATATATTTTTCATTCTTCAATAATAAATTAACCTTAGCATACTGTGATGTTGAATACTGAGTGTCAACTTGACAGAAGGATGCAAAGTATTGATCCAGGTGTGTCTGTGAGGGTGTTCCCAAAGGAGATTCACGTTTGAGTCAGTGGGCTGGGAGAGGCAGACCCACCCTCCATCTGGATGGGCACCATCTAATTAGCTGCCAGCGTGGCAGGCAGAGGAGTGTGGAAGGACTGGACTGGCTGGGTCTCCCGGCCTCCATCTTCCCCCCCACTGGATGCTTCCTGCCCTTGGACATCGGACTCCACGTTCTTCAGCTTTTGTGCTCTTGGACCCACACCAGTGGTTTCCCAGGGGCTCTTGGGCCTTGGCTACAGACCGAAGGCTGCACTGTCGGTCATGATTAATCCTCCAACACCACTCAGTCCGGTGGGACTCAGAATGGCTTCCTGGCTCCGCTGCTTGCAGATGGCCTATTGTGGGACCTCGCCTTATGATCCTGAGTCAATTCTGCCTCATGTACACCTATCCTGTGAGGGCTGCCCCTCTAGAGAACCCTGACTCCTACACATACCGTACCTCTTTTGCTTTATAAATCTTATTTTTAAAACTTCTCAATTCTCTGGTAATGCTGAGCCTAAACACAAACATACTGTACAGCAGTACAAATATTTTTATGTTCTTCTTCTATAAGCCTTTTACTATTTTTAATGTTTAGTCTTTAAATTGTTTTACTTTTTAAACTCTGTTCTTAAGCACCAAGACACGAAAACACATCGGCCTCGACCTACACAGGAGCGCCAATATCACCGTCCTCTGGCCTCACCTCCTGTCCCACTGTCAGGACTTAAGGGGAAGCCACAGATGAGGAGTCGCCATCACCTAGGATCACAGTGCCTTCTTCTGGACACGTCCTGAAAGACCTGACTGGCGCTGTTCACAGATAACGGTTTTCCACAGGAGGAGGAGCATACCCTAAAATGATGAAATGTATGGTACCGTAGACGCACAGACCGGCACACCGTTGCTGGTCAGCATCATCACAAGATGCACCGTGCGTCATCGGATGGCTACGCTTCCGTATGGTGGCTGCACGGGGGTTCTTTACCCCAGGTCGCCACACACACGTGAGTCATGCTCTGCGCTGTGACATCGTGGTGGCTACGAGGTCAGAGGACCGTAGGAGTCTTCCAGCTCCATTATAATCTGACGGGGCCACCGAGGCACGTGCGGTCTCTTTGATGGAAACATCCTTGCACAGTGCGTGATTTTCACCGCGCCACTGTGGGAGGTGCTAAAGCCCTTGCCTGCCTCCGATGGCATCTAACTCCCATTTATTCTTATAAAAAGGCATTGTTGCCCTCATTCCGCTAACAGCCAAAAATCTCTGAAACTTGCTCAAGTCACACAGCTAACATGGAAAATCTGGAGCTTAAATTCAAATATCCTAACCCCAAATTGTTCTTGTTCATGAAATACAAGAGGGCAGAAGCCCAACCAGATTGGCAGGGCACCGGCTCCCTAAATTCCCAGGAACAGTCAGGATGAGGGGTCAACGTGACCACTGAAATGTTGGCAAAGCTGAAGTCCTAGAAAGAGTAACAGAGAGTACTGAGCGTTGTCTGTGTAGATCCACAAGATGGAGAGTCCAGGGCCAGAGGCACATGATGTGTAGACCGGACACACCCCCTCTGTCAGAGCCCAGTGATGACGAAGAGGACAATGATGGCATGGGGGGACAAGGAGGAGGACTGGAGGCGACAATGCATGTTACTCATGTTCACGGAGCATTTTCTGTTTCTCAAAGGGCCACTGACTGCAGGGCACAGTGGCTCACACCTGAATCCCAGCACTTTGGAAGGCAAAGGCTGGCAGATTGCCTGAACCTGGAGTTGGAGACCAGCCAGGGCAACATAGTGAGACCCCACGTCTACTAAAACACAAAAATTAGCCGGGCCTGGTGGTGCATTCCTGTAGTCCCAGCTACTCAGGAAGCTGAGGTAGGAGGATCTCTTGAGCCCAGGAAGTTGAGGCTGCAGTGAGTCAAGATTGCATCACTGTCCTCCAGTGTAGGCAACAGAGCGAGACCCTGTCTCAAAAAAACCCTCAAACCTCCAAATGCCAACACTCTCCCAGGCAGTATCTGCGGTGGGTGTGGGAGGATGCTGCGGGCTCTCTCTTACAGAGGAGACGGGCCCAGGCAGGCAGAGCACTTGCTGTCTGTGTGTGAAGCTACTTCCCACATGGCTCTTCCACCTGGTGTCTCCCGATAGCCTGCTGGTAACTCAAGGACCCCATCTCTGCAGACCTGGATAATCTGCAGGGAAGCGGAATGAGATTTCCCCAGAGCCAGTCTGAGAATCCACGTTTACCGAGATGAAACCCACCCAGAAAGAGGGTGGCTGAGCTGCCGATGGTCATGATTAATCCTCCAACATCAGACACTCAGTCCTGTGGCCGCCTCTCCATGCTCCTCCTGCAGACCAGCCGTTCCCCCAGCACAGAGCCTCATTCTGGGCCATCTCTGGGACTGTGCAAAAATACTTACTTCCAGGGCATGGAGAGGCTTAGTGAGATGCCCACGTCCCTTCTTTCTCTCCAATAATATTTACTTAGCTTGTGGTTTCCAACAAGGTGTTATTCTCCATTTCTGAGAGTGCAAGTTCCCCGAGGAACTACAGACAGCACTGGATTCCATATGCATTGTGGGGAAATTCAGAATAGATAAGCAGAGGTTTGCACTGTTTAATAAATTCTGGATTACTGCAAATATGACCGGCTTAGCTGTCAACACAATATCTGAACTCTCCTAGCAAAAAAGCCAGGTTTGCCTCATCTGTTTATCTTCAGTGTCTAGCAGAACTCCAGGCACCCAACCAGGGTTCAGTGGTTTGCTGAATGTGTGTTTGGGTGCAGAAAAAATTCCTAGTCAGCCAGCCGGCTGAGGTTGCTGCCCAGTGTCCGACTGTGCACCTCACTGATTAGGACTGTGCTCTGAATGTGTCATCCAGCTAGAGGACTACTTGGGTGGGCTCAGCAGACAGCACATCTATACACTGACACACCACAGCAGCCCACCTACAGCTGCCTCACGGGTTCAGCAGCAAGCACCTTTGCAAAGGACCTTTCTAAACTATGTGGTGCAGGTGCTCAGCCCTGGCCACAGTGCAGTGGGTGCAAGGCAGGACCAGCCCCTCCTGTTTGTGTTCCACGTGGGCCATGCACTACCCAGGACCGGATCTCCCTGACGGTCATAGCTGAACCAGTACAAGGGTTGCTTCAGAATGCGTAGAGCAGACGCCCGCGTGGGTGCTGTTGCCAGAGGCACGGGAAGCATCTCCAGTGACTTACTTTGACAGTGAGCTCCTTCCAGATTCATGGAGCCCAATTTCAGCACCCTCCTGGAGGGGCCCTGGGCTCATGGTGGGGCTTCTTCCCCTGCTGGATTCCCACCCACACACTAGAAATGCTCAGCTCGGCCAGAGAGTCCCAAAGCCCATGTCACGTGTCCTGGGACTGAAACTTGGCAATCATGAGGACAGCGGCCTGTGGGGGTCACCTCCATGGAGGTCCAGCTGCTGTGTGCTCTAGAGTGGTCAGTTGCACCAAGGGCCCTAGGTCTTCCATGCAACTCTGCCCCTTGGTGCCGGCCATTCGAAGGGCCCCTGGGTCTCTGGGGATGCCCCCAGCTCGGCCAGTCTGCGTCAGGTCCCAAGTCACCCAGGTGCAGCATGGGACTGGACCAGGTGACTCCCGCCAAACCTGGTTTAACCCAAACTCACATCCTTGGGAATTACGTGTACCCTGGAGGCTGGCAGGCCATGGAAGTGCCCGGAGGCCCTGGCATCTCACTGGCCAAATTCACAGCATGCTGACATGACAGACACAGAAGAGAACGGCTCACGCCGGAGCTTTCAATATGAAAATTTCAAATGTGTTTTTACAATTAATGTAACAGGCCTTGAATTTCTGGAACTACAAACACGAAAGACATAAAGTTTCATCAATTCCACAGCCCTGACTCCCTCTTGCACCTTTTGTCTCCTCTCCCCAGTCAACAGTTTCAGTGGCAGTTTCAAGAGAATATGCCCCATGAATCTTTATGGGAAAACAGCAAAAAAACGTTTAGACAGGACCGTGGCTTCCTTGATTGGGCTCATCCCCTGGCTCCAACTCCTTTCAATTAAGTGGATGTTTCATCCCCGTTACCACTGTTTTTTAAAGATGCATTTCTTGAATATAAAAACCATTTCTCCGATTAAATTTGGCAGCTGCTTTTGTAGAGGAAGCAAAGCAAATCAATGAATTTTTAAATGCTGCAATCTTCATCTTGGCCACTGGCCTTTACAGCAATGAAATATGGGGCCAAAAAGCGGAAAGAGAAATGCCTGTTTTCATAATGAGTGTGTGAGGTGGAACCAGCCCTGAATGATCACACGCCTGAGTCCAGCCCTGATGGACAGCGGCTGTAGCAGAGTCGGCTGGCATGGGTGCTAGGTGCTGGGTGCTGGGTGCTGGGTGCCTGGGGCCTTCTCAGGGCTCGGTGATCATCAGCACTCAGGCATCTGAAGAGTCCACGCAATGCATGTGTCACTGTCTTCATTTTACAAATGAAAACACCAAAGCAAAGCAAAGAAGATTGAGTAAGCTGCTCAATAGTCCAAAGAGCATCATCCCGGGAGCCAGTCCTTCCCTTGGCTGTCGGAGTGAAGGCCACACTGGAAGGACCATGCCCAGTCCCCTCACCACCACAGTGAGCCTGCGATGGGTCAGCCAACGCCTCCCGTGGGTGGACGTGGCCAGTGCTGCCTTCGGCCTGGGAACGCGTGCAGGAACGGCTGCTGAGCCCAGGCAGCTGGTCGCCTCCTCTTCCTCTCTCCTTTCTCTTCTTGCTGCTGCTGTTTCTATGCATCGTCCTTTGTCCAGGACTGAGCTTGGCACGGTGCTGATGCCCAGTAGGTTGTCAGCGTGGACCAGACATGCACTCAATGAGCACGATGAATAAACAGATGAATAAAGCTCCTACTCTATTACTAAAAACTAAATTTAGTGAGTTTGAGTCTTTAGAAACATCCCAAAACACTGAATTGGTACTTACACATGATGATTTAATGATGTGTCAGACTGACACAAGATTCAGCCTTTACCGATGGCCTGTAACATGCATGAAAGAGGTTTCAGCTCCGAGACCTGTGCCTCAATAGCACGTGTTTCTGTTCTCTGTACACTGGACTGTAACAGTGGAAGTCACAGTAGCAGCCTTTGCTTCCCATTTTACATTTACAGGCACATTTTTGTTTCTATGTCGCGGTGTTTCCTTTGCTCCTCCTGTGAGAGGGGCATGAGTGCCAGCCTCACCTTCAAACAAGAGACTTGAAGTAAAGGAGAAGATGATGATGTGCCCAGAACCGCAGAGGCAGTAAACAGCTGAGTCAGAACTGGAAACCAGAGCTTTTCACTATTCATTCACCATCCCTACGCCTGATATCGAAGAAGCCGCCCTGTCATTCCTGATTTAATGTGACAGACATGTCAGGGTCGTCTTTTAAAGACTAACAAAGGATGTTTTAATAACTGCTCACATTATTTTTGGATCTGCAGTTCAAAGCTATTTCTGAGTGGAAGAAAACTGTGAGAGGGAATATTTAAAATAATTAATTTTTCTTCCAGAAAGTATGAAAGGCAGGTCACAGACTCCTGTCAATCTGGTAGAACAGCAGCCATTGGCAATTGTGATAGTGAGATCCATGGTCTGATCTTCATTTTAAATACAAAACCCCAGAGGCCCAGAGGCTAGGGTTTGTCTGACTCACCCTAGCTACAAGGCCTGGAGACCCCGGCTCTGTGAACATCAGTCTTCCCAGGCTTCTTCCACTGGGGGCCAGCTTACCAGTCCTTTGCCCAGTGTGATTTGACCAAAACTGACCTTGAAGAAATGTCAGCATGATTTCCTTGTATTTGAGAAAACACCCACACATTCGCAGTGCAACATAAACGTGGCTAAGTTCCTCCACGAAGCAATGACGCCGCTTAAGATTTAATCTGCATTATTATTTTCTCATTTTTAGCAAGGATGATTTCTAATGCTTATTTAGAATCTAAATTAAAATCTAACCAAAGGAATCACAGATCACTGGTGACCTGTAGGGATTAAAATCTTTTTGCGGAGAATGTCCTCTTTAAAGTGAGTACGGAAACCCGCTAATGAGCCGTAAAATTACCCTAAAAGGCAAAAGGCCTTGGCAGTGGTTTATTTTACCACACCGTAACGTGATTATTCTCACTAAAAGGGAATTCCATGTTCACATATACACATCTGCATCTATATCTATATGTCTATATGCATCTCTCCCCTTCTGTCTGTTTTCACTCTGCGTATCTAAAAATTACAGAGAAGGCCGCATCCATGAAGGTATCGCGGGTTTTGAGTGTGGGCTTGACTCCACCACCAATGCTCACATCACCTTGTACGAATCAGAAGAATACTGCGTATTTTTTTAATCAATATAAAAGAAATACCTGCTTTTCTGGATATCCTCTATGTGTAAGTGAAAAGCACTGGATCTAAGCTGGGGAGGAGAGGTCAGCTTGGAGGATGTGCCCAGTGCCTGCCGCAGGCTCATCCGTGCTGGCTCCAACAGTGCTGATGTGGGCGGTGGCGCATGTTTCTCCCCTCCTCAGCGGCTGTGGGCTGGCTCTAGGACTATTTCTTGTGAGTTGTTACTATAAGAATGTTTCACAGAAGGGCAGTGTTCCATGTCCTTGAGTCATCTTCAGCTTACACATCGTCAGCATGTTAACCCAGCCTCTCGTATCTCTTATGTCTCCTGTACTTTGTTTAGCACGGAAGCCGCAGCAATGAAAAGGACACAATCCTGGACCCCATGAGCTCACAGTGAGTGACAGCAGCCATCACAATGTTAATAAAACTTTAACTGGGAGGCCACTGGGCTTTCAGTTCCTATGTAAGCAGACCAAAGACTCACGTAAATGGTAAAATGAAACTAGAGGGCCTTACCAGTCAGAAACCACGAGCTGACCTCTAAGTAGGAATTCTACCCATCGGGAACTGCCGACTGACCTCCAAGTAGGGACTCCACCAATCAGAAACTATCAATTAACTAGCGATTTTTCTCTCTAACCAAGGAACAACTTTTGAAAGTTTCTGTCTCACTTCTCAAGCCCCAGAGGAGTGCTACGGTGCTTGCAGTCTGGTGCTGGCCTATTCATGAATTGCTGTCTGGTCAGATAAACACCACAAAATTTTAATGCACCTAAATTGATCTTCTAACAACAGAAATGGCCAAATATCAGAAAAACAAGGATGGGTCACTCTAGATAGCGGAGCAAGGGGAAGATGTCTTGTGCATGAGAGTCACTGAGCAGGTAAGAGAGTGGCTGGATGACGGACTGTGTGTGCCAGATTTTGCTGAAAGCTCTCCCACGCATGTGTGCAGCACACACACTGATAAGAGCCACATGGCCTCTTCCTGCCTGCAAAACTTCCACCTGGCACATCTGCTGGCGTTGAGCCATCCTTACCTTCCCAATAGAAACCTTACATGATTGAGAGCCATCATTGCATTGAAAGTATAGGCACATGCATATTTATTAGGTATGCATATTTCCATACCTGTAATTGTCTAATGTCTTATTTAATATTTTCCTTCTGTTGCCAGCAGTAAATCTCACCTAAAATGTTCTTTCCTTATACTGTCCTTGGCCTATTTTGCTATAAAGAATGTACCATTCTCATGTGAGCCAAGGAGGTTTCCCCTCTTTTGTATTCTCTGGCACATACTCACTCTCTCTCTCTGTCTCTCTCAAGCAAAGAGAGATTGAGTTATTTAAAATTGTGGACTTATTTACTGGTAATTAGTTTATTTGCATTTTCACTGAATTGTTCAATTTTATTTTTTAGACAAATTGTCTTTTTTATCTAGCTTTTTAAATTTTGTGTCATGAAATAGCCCATTTATGCTCATATAATCAAAAATTATATTTCCAACAGGCTTTAAATGTTTTTTCTGATACTCACTTTGACAGAGATTGTCTATTTTTAAGGAAGTAGCATTTTGTTTTCTATTTTACGTATTCTTTTCTTCTATATTTATCATTTTCTTTCTCTTATTTTATTTGGTATACTGTGTTCTTTTTCTAGCTCATTTTGCTATGCAAATCATTTATTTGTATTTTCCTTGTCATTTTCCAATAAATACATTTATTATGAACTTTGAAGGTTGCAATATAAGTTGCATCTTAGCTGTCTTCCTAGAAATATTACTATATGTCCATTTTATAGTAACGCCAAGCATTGTGCAAGATTCACTGTGGCATCGTTAAGTCATGAATTATGGAGGAGAACACTCTATTAGTCCATTTTCACACTGCTGACAAAGACACACCCGAGACTGGGCGGTTTACAAAAGAAAGAGGCTTATGGAATTACAGTTCCACATGGCTGGGACCTCACAATCATGGCGGAAGGTGAAAGGTATGTCTCACGTGGCGGCAGACAAGAGGAGAGCTTGTGCAGGAAAACTCTCATTTTATAACCATCAGACCCATGAGACTCATTCACTAGCAGGAGAACAGCACAGGCAAGACCCGCCCCCGTAATTCAATCACTTCCCACCAGGCTCCTTCCACCATATGTGTGGATTGTGGGAGTTACAATTCAAGATTAGATTTGGGTGGGCACACAGCCATCCCATATCAAGTAATTTCTGTTGACATTTGATTATTTTCAAATATGAGTATGTTTGTTTATATTATTTCTAACTCAATTGCATGACATTGTGAGGGAGTAGCTGCATCATATATTCTTTAAAATGTTTGTAATTGATTTTGTTACTCTTTGAGGTGTGCTTAGAAAGAATGTTTATCCTACATTTGGTAATATACATTTATCATATTACATGTGTCATTGTGCTGTTCAAATCATCTGTATCCTTACTCAATTTTTCTCTGCTAGTGCAGTTCCTTTTCTGAGGAAAAATATTGAAATGTATAATTGTAAGTTTGTCAGTTTCTCCTTTCTGTGAAATTTAATGCTGGTTGTAAAAGGCTCATTCATTCATGCTTATTATGCTCCTGATTAACTGGATTTTTAACGCTCTGTAATGTTTCTTTTCCTTTTAGTTTGTATTTTGCCTTTACTAAAGTTCATCATTAAAATAAAGATCTTAACACCTGCTACCGATTGCAACCACTCCCTTAAATTATTCAAGTAAACATCCATCGTCATTTTTAATTGTCAGGAATGAATAAGACACTGTATTTTCATTGATCTCTCTGCTTATTGCTGTTTTCGGTATCCCGTATCTTCTGCCATTATTTTTCCTCTTTCATACGCACTGGAGTAATCTCTCAAGTAAAACAGAAGGTTGAGTTTTTCTATATCTGACACTAAATTTTTACAACTACTTTTTTACTTAGACACGAGATTTTAGGTGGGAATTTTATTTGCCTTCAATATGTGGAAGCCATAATTTGACCAGCTCCTTCATATGTTTTTGCTAATGAAGAATCTGTTGTGGGTCTAATCCTTGTTTCTTTGTAGATTCCCGTCTTTTCGTGTGAGGTTAATAAGTTTCTCTTAGTCACGTGTGGCTCTGAGTTTCACATCATCTGCCCAGGTTGGGGATTTTTTCCTTCCAGGCAACAGCTGAGCACTTTCAGTCTGAATGGGTGAGGTTATCCCGGTCCCTTCTCATCCACTGTGCCCTGGATGTGGCTTCTCTGTCACCCTCCAGCATCCTTTCTTCTGGAATTCTAGAATTCTTACTGGAGTCTCTACATCATTCCTCCCTAGCTCTGGGCTTCCACTTCCTGCTGTTCATTTCTTTGTATTCCTCAGCCATGTTCTCGGGCAACTCCTCATTTCCCTCCAGCTGCACTTGGAGCAGACCCAGCCTGGAGTCCGTCCTTCCCAGTGTTGTGTCTCCAGATTCCTTGGTGTCCTGGTTTTTCACAGTTATCTGTTCTTGGCTCACACCTGCCTCTCTTCTGAGCGTTTTGAATTTGCTGATGTAGGCATGGGGTGGACAATGTCGGTTCACAACTGTCCCGTGGCGTGTATGGCCTTGTGGTGAGTTTCTCCAGCAGCTAAGCAGGTTTCTTCCTCCTCTTGCCCCAGCCGGACGCTTTCTCCTCGCCTTGGGGGAAGCTCTCCTGGCGTCTCAGAGCTTAGCCTCTCTCTCACACTGAGGACCCCACGCATGACTTCCGCGAGCCCTATCGCTTGTCTTGGCTGTTTTGCTTTTCCCTGGCCTCCTTTCTTCCCTGGTTTCAGACACTGAGCTCCGCATTCCCCCTCGGCACTGAACTACACATCTGGCTGTCTCTGTTTCTGGGTCTAGGGCTCTGACACCCCATGGCCTCACCCTGCAGTGGCTGCACTGTGGGTTTGTTCTTTTTCACGGTGCATGGACATTTCCATTTGGAAATCACAACCACCCCATATGCCAAGTATCAATATGCTCTAGTCAAAGAAAAATGAGAAAAATGTGTAAAAGGGGTTTGGCTTATAGTGGTCCCTTGATATGCATGTCTTAGTAAGACTCTGCTGCCTTTAAATTGAAGAGTCAGATACAGACGATAGCACAAGCACCCTTTGGCTGGGACTTTCTCACCTGTGCCAAGCCACCAGCTTAAGACTAGCTGAATTTCTAGACGTCTCTTGACTGGGATACAAGAGAAAAACAGTGCAGGCTCACTCTGTGTTCCTTCACCCATGAGGAGCTGACTTTAGTTCACAAGGACATTCACGCTGGCATCCTCTGAGTGCCACTGGAGAGGGTCAGGGACAGGGATGGCTTCGGGTGAAGTCAGGAGGGAGGTAGAGCTTCCTCAGGCCTCACAGACCTTGATTCTGGAAGAGCACAGTGCCCAACTCTGCCCTGAGCAGCTCTCACATTTGAAGGTTGTTTGTGGATGAAACACTCCCATGCCTTAGCCTTTTGCCTGCTAATGAACAGACACATCCCCCCATGCCCAACTGTGGCAGGTCTCAGCATGCTGAGTTCCTTGAGTACTTAATAAGCACCTGCTGTGTACCACCCCACACTGGGCAGGGAACCCACACAGCTGTACCCTCCAGGCTCTGCAATGACGGAGAGCCGGCTTCCCAAGATGCATCCACCCTGTCTGTTCTATCCACAACTTTTTTTTAATGTCAAAGAAACATGCTCCTGCCTTCATGACATCAAGATGCAGATGCACGTTAAATCTGTAAAGACAGGAGAGGTTTCCCTGGCATTACTTGCTCTTAGCGGACATGCTCAGTCACAGACATCCTTGCTTTGCTTCCTATATAGACACAGGCATGTCATTGAAACTTGAGATGTGTAACTTCACCTGCAATGGATGGAAATTTCACAGGTACATAATTAATAGCTGGAATGCACTTCTTCCCTGTTTTGAAAACTAGAATGACATTTTTCTATCCCTGGTCTTCCCTCTCTTTTCCATATTCCATAACTCCTAAAGAATTACCCTCCTGCAGGGGCTGTCTTTCCCGCCTAGCGGCTGTGAGACATTAAGAGATGTCCTTGAGACTTAGCCATGCTGTCCATGAACAGGGCAGCTGCTCTGCGTACCCTCTGTGGGTGCTCTGAAATTCCATGAAGTAATGCATGCAGCCTCGCCCTTGGTGCCTGGCACACATTAGATGCTCAGTAAATATCAGCTATTACGATTGCTAACATTTTTACCTGACATTTTTTTTTGAGATGGAATCTCACTCATGCTCCCCAGGCTGGAGTGCAGAGCATGATCTAATCTTACTGTAACCTCTGCCTCCCGGGAGGGAGCGATTCTCCTGCCTCAGAGTCTCCTGAGTAGCTGGGATTACAGGCATGCGTCACCATGCCTGGCTAATTTTTGTATTTATAGTAAAGAGGGGTGTCACCATGTTGACCAGGCTGGTCTCAAACTCCTGACCTCGTGATCTGCCTGCCTTGGCCTCCTAAAGTGCTGGTATTACAGGCGTGAGCCACTGTGCCCAGCCCCACCACTTTTACTATAGACAGACATACGAGCTTGCTTCTTGAACATCACTAATATCTATTCTCATCTTTTGCCATCATTACCCTCTTCAATACATGAACATGTAACCTTCATAATATCCCTAACTTTAATGAGAGAACTCAATTCCCCTCACCCCATGGAATACCGAGGTATTAGAGAAAGACCGAGCACGCAGCATGAAAGTGATGCCACATATTTCCAGGTGTGCTGCCCTATATATCTATTCTGTGTGTCTCATTCGTGTTATTATTCTGGGAGTCTCAGAATGGAATGTTGATTGATGAACTGCAGTCACAGCTTCATTCAAACACAGCTGGAAGATTCTAATGCATGCATGGCCTATACACAAGCTTTTCAGTTTAAAAAGCAATGGGTAGAAAAATCAAAGAGAAGCAAATGGCAGGCTGTGTTCACAGATTACAGCAGCTCTCACACATGTGACATAAGACACGGGGATGTTCGAACTCTCTTCCAGGAAAAATGAGCTCGGTTTCCTGTTTTGTTTTCAGGCAAAATTCAAATGCCTGAAAAACATACTTTGGATAATTTATTCTACCATTTTCTACTAGTCACTTGTTGGAGACATTGAAATTTTCTCCCGTGTCTTATTCCGAGTCAAAGAGTCTGTGAAACGCCTCGCATCCTCCTCAGGGGAATTACAGTCCAGGAGCAAGGACCCTTCTCAGAACAGCAGATTTAACAGCATGACTAAAAGGCAAGAAAGGAAGCCCCTTGCTGCATCTGCAGCCCTGGCAACAAGGAGACCGAACAGGGCCGAGCAGACTGGGAAGCTCCTCTGAAATGGCACCCACAGGTCTAAACCTGGACGATGATGCGATTTTAATCAAGGGAGCTGTGGGAGAGTCAACTTGACAAGACGACCAGGGAGCCAGGCAGCAGCGTATGGCATCTATCAGGAAACAGCGGCGGTTTTACTTGGTGGGAGCGCACGGCATTTTGGTGACAGGGAATGCAGTCAGAAGCACAAACGGGGTCCCGAGAACGCGAGACCTTGACCCCCAGGCTTCAGCGTCTGCGCTCAACACACAATATGACATTTTAAATATATTCGGGCTACACTGTGAGTATCTTAAACAGGTTTTGGTAGGATAGTGACGTGCAGAGAGTTGCAGTTTGGAAATTTCCTATGGGATGAATTGGAATTAGAAAAAACTCAAAGTGCTGAGATGACCTGGGACACCAGCACACAGTGGCAGCTGAAGTCAGGTGGCCAGAAGGAGGCTTTGTTTACGTGCATTTCTTTAAACGCTGTTGGGATAGAGTGGCTTCGTACTCAGAGCCCCTAAAACCCCCTGGTTTACTAAGTGACAAGAGCAATAAAGGTTTAAAGGAAGGTCCTTATTCGCAGCCAGCCCTTAACCCACGCCTGAGTTCATGCTGCGGCAGCTACTCAACATGGATGCTGCAGAGCGTCAGGAAGGGGCATTTGCCTGGGAAGCAGCCCTGGGATTGTAGGACTGGAACTTCCAGCCCCTCCCCATCCCAGACCTTCAGGGAAGGAAAGGGACTGAAGGTTGCTGGGATCAGGGGTGGGCAGTGATTTAATCCACCGCACTTACGTAACGAAGGCTCCATGGAAAACCCTAGAAGGATTTCGTTCTAGAAATTTCGTTCTACAGCTGAATTGTATTCCACTGTAGCCACGCACCCAGTTCTCTCCTTCTTTCTGCATTCTTCTGCTCCTGGACACTCGGGGGCCGCACCCAGTTCTCCCGGTCTTTCTGCACCCAGTTCTCCCGTTCTTTCTGCATTCTGTTCCTGGACACTCGGGTTCACTCCCTCTCCTGGCTACTGTGAATGACGCAGTGCTGAGACCATTTCGTTCCGGCGATCGCCCAGCGGTGGGACTGCTGGGTGGTATGGTGCCTTTATGTTTAGCCTGCTAAGCAGCCTCCATGCTGTCTTCCACAGCGGAGGGGCTACTTTGTACTCTAAGACCCCCTTCTCCACGGCCTTGCTGGAACTATTTTTGGTCTTTCTGGTGACAGCCGTTCTAACTGGAGTGAGACAGTGTCTCACGGTGGTTTTGGTTCCCACTTTCCTGGGGATTGGTGACGCTGAGCATGTGTTCGTACACCTCATCTTTACACATCATATACGTGTAACACAGGACCCACAAGTAGGTACAATTACTATGAGTCAACCAAAAATAACCATTTAAAACAGGAAAAACAAAATCTATATATACGTGTATCAGAGGGTAACTCCAAACCCCACAAATATGTACAATTACTACAAGTCAACTAAACATAACAACTTAGAATGGAGAACATCATTCTCAGCAAATTGACACAAGAACAGAAAAGGAAACACCATATATACTCACTCATAGGCGGGTGATGAACAATGAGAACACATGGACACAGGGAAGGGAGCACCACACAATGAGGTCTATTGGGGGAAATAGGGGAGGGACAGCGGGGGGGGGAGCGGGGGAGGGATGGCATGGGGAGAAATGCCAAATATGGGAGAAGGGGCAGAAGGCAGCAAAACACACTGCCACGTGTGTACCTATGCAACTATCTTGCATGTTCTGCACATGTACCCCAAAACCTAAAATGCAATAAAAATTTAAAAAAAAAAAGGAAAAACAAAACCCACGCAAGGGTTTGGGGAGCTGGCAGAGGGCAGAACACAGGGAGGTGACCCCAGAGAGGTCACAAGTCTCCACGTGGCCCTGGCCACCTCGCCCCACGCACCCCTTCCGTCCGCTGTTCCTGAGTGGCAGCATTTATACCATGTGGGGAAACCTAAGGATAGTGTTTCCCCGAGTTCCGGGAGCCGTGCAGGCAAATCACTGACGCTGAGGTGGGGCCGTGGGAACCGCGATCTCGAGCCAGTGGGTCGGAAGCCAGACTTGGGATTGTCCTGGTCTTGTGGGGCTGTCCTTAACCCGTGGGGTTTTAGGCTCCGCACGCGGTCAGGGTCCGGACTGAAATGAGGGCGCCCAGGTGGTGCCCCGGTAGAGGAGGAAACTGTGGGGAAAACCACACATTTGGTGGCCAGAAATACCTGTGTGAGTGTGGCAAAGGAAAACATGGAATTTTTCTTGTATTTGGTATTGAGAAGGAAACACGTTTTTCTTTTCTCTTTGGCATCAGAGCAGAGTGTTGTGCGAATGTAGAGTACCGAGGCTTCGGTTTTAACTGTGAGTGTCGACATGTACATTGTGGGTTTGGGGTGAAGAGACAGAAGAAGTTAACAATGGCTGTGACTTCAGGCCAAGAGACTAGAGAAGTCATCCTTTCTTTCAACTGTGCCAGAATCAAATCCATTCATTAGCTATATTTTTCCATGACTAGAGGGTATTGAATCTGAACATCTAAAATGGAATATTTTTCACATTTGAGGCCATCTCAAGTGAAGCTGTGTACCGTTTAGACCAGGCTATTTAATGAATGACTCGGTTACAACACACGACATTCATTCCCTAAACATTCAGTAGTGGGGTCAGTGATACCATCATTCTTGGGCCAGCCAAGGCCAAGGTCTTTGGAAATGAATGGGAGGCAGAGAGTGCAGTGCACGTGGCCAGGCTCACGGCTGGAGAGCCTTTATTTGGTGGATGGGCAGGAGTTAGATTTCTTTTTGGCTAATGAGATGAAAATATTCTTGAGGGCATCTAATCCTCTACTTCTGTCTAGAACATGACGAAAGACCCCATTCTCTAAAACACGCTGATTTCAGATATTTAATTTCTTTTTTTTCCATGACAGACGAGCTCTGTTTTGAAAAACACGCTGATTTCAGATATTTAATTTCTTTTTTTTCCATGACAGACGAGCTCTGTTTTGAAAATAGAGTATTTCATCAGAGCAAAAGGCTCCTGCGGCTGCACTGTGTGTTGTGAACTCCTGCCAATAAAGACAAGGTAGTAATTGAATTCTTCAAATGCATTAGCTGCATCTGTGGAGACATGGGTCACTTTCTCTGGAGTCATTCCAGGACCCTCTGGTCCATTCACAGCCTCTGTGGACTTCTCCACCTGGAGCCTTACCCAGTGAGGCAGCAGCGAGGCCCGCTGATCCCCCCAGAGGCGGCCACACAGTGCAGTCCTTCCCAGCCTCCTGCTTATCTGTCCACTATTTTTCCTCTCCTCCCCCGTTCTGGGCATCGGGTCCCCTGTGCATTCACACCTGTGCTCTGTCCTACACCCGCCTGGCGAGGGAACTACATGTCAGCCCAGTCAAAACCACTGTTACCACATTAACCTTCACAGCCGGAGAACACACAGAGCTGAAGTCAGAGAAAAACAAGGTTTGCTTAAACGCTCCGGGGCTCCGTGTCGTGATCAGGATGAAGGCGGTGACAATGTCGCTTGCTTCAGGGGATTCTCTGATCATGCCGTGAAATGCCGCGTACCCACACGCCCTGCGGACGCTCAGTGAATGCGGGTCTTCCCCCCGTGCCTCCCAGCTTTCTCCTGCTGAGCACACCGGGGGAGTGCGGGGCAGGACCACCGACGGCTGTGTGGAGGAGTGATGGGGACCCCCAGCCCTGGGCTCTGAGACCGTCAGCCACAGCCTCACCGAGTTGGGGCTTCCTCATGAAACAGACCTGTTTCCTGGAACAAAAGCACCTTCTTTGCAAGATTGAGCAGCATTCACACTAACAGGTTTCAGGCAGAGAACAGATCATGCTCATGTTTGAAACATGTCTGAGAGACAGGAAGGGAGGTGGCCCTAGGTGTTTGTGAGACACATTCCACCACCAGACTCTCCTCCTACGGAGGCACCCAATGTGTTTGATTCTGTTTGTTACTACCTGGTTTTTGATTCATTTTTTGACTTATTAATCTGCCTGAGAGACACTTTGGATTAAAATGTCAACACGGAAACAAGAGTTTCCGTGTTGACATTTCTATATTGAGGTGACAAGAAGCTGTTTGTTTCAATGTTGATGTTTTCAAAGGAGGGGCATCTGAGGAGGCAGACGAACTCTGGTCCCAGACCTTGGGTGGCTCCTTCAGCGGGGCCAGAACTCCGCATCCTCACTCACGAAACAGAAGCAGGAAAATCGGAAAATCAGGTTCTCCCGCCTGACGATTGTTCTGAGCAACAGACATGTTTATGGAAAAGTTTAATTCGCCTTAGGAACTATAGTACGCTGCAATGCAGAGGTGTGACCCTCCCTGAAGTGACAAGACACATCTGAAACACAAATGTGGACAGCTGCACTGACCAGACTGATCTCCACGGCGGTTGTCATGGGAACCTAATGATCCTGGTCCCCATAGCAGTCATGTTGGGAACCTAGTGGCTGTCACGGGAACCTAATGATCCGGTCCCCATAGCAGTCATGTCGGGAACCTGATGATCCCGGTCTCCACGGCGGTTGTCACGGGAACCTAGTGATCCCCTGCCAGGCCATGCTGATCGCCACTCTGTATTGATGCTGGTATCCAGAAATCATCTGGGGACAGGATGGCTTTGACGTCCAAAGTGAGCATTGAAAATACTTTGCAAAGTCTCTCAAGCAGCTCAGGCTGATATTGTGTGGGGTTCTCTATGCTTCTGTCATCTACAAACGTCTCAAAGTCTGTCAAATATGTTTGCATTTTCCACCTGCTTCCCATTGGCAGGGGCAGCCAGTTTGGTCATCAGCACCCTCCCCCAGCTGATATGTTCAAACTACACTTTTAGACACGAAATTACCCCTTCAGGACTTCATCCCCGCTTTGGGATTGTGACTTAGTTCAGCCACTGTGGGAAGCATCTTGAAGATTTCTCAAAGATCTCAGAACTACCATTTGACCCAGCAATCCCATGACTGGGTATCTACCCAAAGGAAAGCAAACCATGCTACCGAAGACACCGCACACGTACGCTCGCTGCAGCACTACTCACAGCAGAAGAGGCGTGGAAGCCACCAGGCGCCCGCCACGGCAGACGAGACAAAGAGATGGTGCTACCTATCCACCGTGAAATTCCACGCAGCCGTAAGAGAGGGCGGAACCACGTCCTCCGCAGCAACACAGCTGCAGCTGGAGGCCTTAGTCCCAAGAGAATTACTGCAGGAACAGAAAGCCAGACACTGCATGTTCTCACTCATAAGCAGAGGCTAGACATGGAGCACATGTGGACATGAAGGTGGGAACAGCAGACAGCGGGGCCACGAGACAGGAAGGGCGTAAGGGGCCGGGGAGAATGCTGCCCACTGGCTGCTCTGCTCAGGGCCTGGGTGACGGGACCTTGTGCACCCCAAACCTCAGTGTCATGACAAAAACCCATGTAACAAACTTGCCGTGCACCGCCGACTCTAAAATAAAAGTATATAAAAAATTAGCCCTTAAATCAGAAAGATGCTCTAGAGAAAGTCGTAAGAAGATAATTAAATGCGAAGTTTTGCATCCTAAAACCAGCCCAGGCTGCCTGGATTCAAGTTAAGCTCACAGATTAAAGATACAGACAGCTCACAGGTTGGCAGAATAGAGTTGTCTGTGTACTCATGTGTGTGCATGTGTGCAGCTGTGTGTGTGCACGTGTGTACCTGTGTGTATCACATGGACCACAGCCAAAGGCTGGACAAATGTAATACAGGGATTGAGACACCTGATTATTCTCTTGTTTTTTTTTTTAGGAGTCTCACTCTGTTGCCCAGGCTGGAGTGCAGTGGCGTGATCTCAGCTCGCTGCAACCTCCACCTCCCGGATTCACGTGATCTTCCTGCCTCCGCCTTCCAGGTAGCTGGGACTACAGGTGCCCGCCACCACCACGTCAGGTTAGTTTTTGTACTTTTAGGAGACCTGGGGTTTCGCCACGTTGGCCAGGCTGGTCTCAAACTCCTGACTTCACGTGCTCTGCCTGCCTTGGTCTCCCAAAGTGCTGGGATTACAGGCGGGGCCGCTAAGCCCAGACCGATACCTGATTATTTAGCATGAGGTTCCATGCCTATAAGGCAAGATACACTGAAGGCAGAGACCACCTGGACGTGCGTGGACGGTAGGGTCCTCAGAGACAGCTGCCCTGTAGCTGTGCTCAGTCCCTCCCTGCCGCTCAGTCCCTTCCCACTGCCCAGTCCCTCCCTGCACCTTCTGCTCTGGTGTGGACTCTGAGCTGGGACCCCCAGCCTGGTCAGTCCCTCGTGCCCTGGTGCCTCCTGACTCCCACAATCGACACCTCTCTGGGTCCTCACCTAACTTACACCCTGGACCTTGCATTTCTGGCTTGCCCTTGGCAGGTCCTCACTGCCTCTCCCTGGCTGCAGCCTTCAGCCTTGTTGGCCTCACTTCACCCATCGTGCTGACGACTGTGAAACACCCCCTCCAATCGCACGCCCGGGGTGCCGTGCCAACCCCATGAGAGTCCACAGAACACCCCTGCCATGCCCATTTCCAGCTTTAGCACTTTCTCAGATTCCACCTTTATGAATATAAGTCGGTTTCTCTCAACAGACAACTCCCTCCAATCCTGAATATTTAACTTTCTCCATAGCCTGACTACTAAGAGCAGGGGAAAAAGCGGCTTTCCTAGCCATGTCACCAAGCGCCCACACAGTGCCCTGAGCTGCACTTCCTTTTTGACTGAAATCCCAGCACCCTATTGATTGTGTCTTCAGGGAACAGCTCACAATGATAAACAAGAATTCACCACAGTAAGGACACCGTTGGCACTGCGCATCTGAAGGTGCCTCTTCTCGGGCTGTGCCCCGCCAAGGCCCACTTAGCAGGTATGACATCTGCCCATGGCCTCTGCAGGAGGACAGCCCTAATAGGAGGTCATCTGCCCGTGGCCTCTGCAGCTTCCAGAGCCCTTGCAACAGAGCACGTGGCTGAACGTGGTGGATGCTGGCAAGGCAGCACCCATGCCTACACTCGGGTGTCCCACATGGGCCTCGAGGGGTGTGCTGCAACACTAGGGCCCACGTGAAGGCTCACGATGGCAGAGCTGATTAGGGAAAATTCGCCCTTAGTGAGAGAGACTTCATGCGTAGCTTTCCATAAATTCAAGTTCTGGAAAGTTCACGGAAATAATTTTAGAAGCCCTTAAATGAAGTAGACACGCAGCTCAGTGAGCCTTTGAAATGCGTATTCTTGGCATTGTTTGGAGTTGAGCAGATGGTTCAGAGCAGGAGGGAAATGAGCGGATAAACTGGGCCAGGAGGAGCACGAGCCCTCAAGTCTACCACCTGTATGTGTTCTGCGTTTCCGTTACCTCGTTTCATCTGCCCAGGACTCCACTGGCACGGTTTATGACTCCATCTTCCCGCCAAAGTTGCCAGGCTTGGCGGGGAGGGTGGAGGCGAGTGGGCTGGAGTTACAGCATCAGCGCACATTGGGCCAAGGGCCAGCCAAGACCGCCTGGCGCAGGGGTCAGTCCTTTATACTTTTATGGTATTTTACATGGGAAACCCATAGGTATCCACATTACAATTTCCTGCCTTCAAAACCATGTAACATTTTGGTGTTTTGATTATTCTTAACTTTGTTTTCAGTTATAATAATGGAATTCATTACACATCGTTAAAAGATGTAAGTTCAAACAAATATAAGCATTCATTTTCAAACCAAATTATTGCAATGAACAGCTTCTCTGTAGCTGAGAGGAACAGTTAGCACACAATGACCATAATTAGGAGGTGCTGGGTTTCCCGGTCTGACTCAGCACCTGCAGGGAACCCTTGGCCTGTGCCCGCAGCCTTCAGGGTGATACTGTGTCACCTGCTATGCACTAAAACTCAATAAACAAAGCCAGAGAAGTATTAGGTTAGCTGGTGAGTCAAACTAATGCACAGCTCTATACAATTATAACAAAATAATGATTAAAGTCTCCTAAACAGAGATATAAGATGTTTAAATCTTCACTAGAACTCACCCTTCCTTCCTGGAAAAGACAACTCCAGACAAGGAAGTTTAAATAAAAATGGCTCTAGAGTGAGGCCAGGAGGTTCCCACAAGGAGACGGGGCCACAATCTGGGAAAACCCCTGAACAAGAACACCAGGTTGCAAATCAGCGTCTCTGGATGCGCTGACCTGGATGTGGGGTTTGATGCAGGCCGCAGCTGTGTGCTGCTGCTGCTTCCCAGTTACAAGCTCTCCCAGGAGTTTAAAGCCATAATTTCACTGCATTTCATTCGAGAAGGGATCTGACTTGCTGCCTGAGAAGTGCTTGCTTGAACCTGACGCGTGCGGAAATGCAGCAGCCTGCAGACAGACTGTGGGGAAGCCTTCCCCTGGTGACCCCAGGAAACTGTGGGACACACGACGAGTTATCACTAAAGAAACATGTGAAGCGAGGGGAGAGAGTAGAAAGGAGCGGGTGTTTCAGAGGGTCAGAGCAGCGTCTGCTCTGCTGTGAGCTCCTCGCCATGCAGCCGCCTGGGCCACGGTGCCGCACACCCGAGGCCATGCTCGCGAGTGTCATCTTCCGTGTTGCTATTACTGGCATCCTCAGTGCCAGTGTCCTCACAGTGCAAAGATTCTGCTCTGATGCCAGGGAGATTCCGACAACCCCCAGACGGTCTGGGCACAGATCGAAGCCTGCAGTCTCCTCAGCAGATCCAGGGCAGGTTCTGAAACCTCCCCTTCCCCTTGGGCTCTTGGTGCCAGAGTCTAACATTGCTGGGAAAGACACCTTTTTTTAGTTAGCCGAGGTTCTACACACCTAGGACACGTATTAGTCAGGGTTCTCTGGAGGAAGAGAAGCAACAGGCACAAAGATACATAAGACGGGTTTATTTTGGGAACTGGAGCATGTGATTATGGAGGCGGCGAAGCCCCACGGCTGGAAACACAGGGGGTCAGGTGTGGGTCAGCCCAAGCCCAAAGGCCCCGGGGTTCTGGTGGAGGGCAGGAGGAGATGGAGATCCCAGCTCAAGGAGCAAGGACGCCCTCCCCTCCTGTACCATTCTGTTCTATTTGAGCCCTCATGGACTGGGGGGCGCCTGCTGCACTGCGGAGGGGTTGCTTTACCCAGCTCCCCATTCAACGCTGGTCCCTTCTGGAAACACCATCCCAGACGCCTCTGGATAGTGTCTTCCCAGCTCTCCGGGCATCCCCTGTCCCGTTAGGTGACACAGAAGAGTCACCACCACAGTGGCAGGCCAGGAAGCAGGGAGGGTTCTGAGAACACTCACCATGCCCAGCTCTGTTCTTGAACTTGTGTCTGGAGAATTTCCGAAATCAGTCTTTACTGAACCCATTTCTTCCGGCGGGTGCTCAGCTGGTCTAGACAATTCCGTGCTCAGGACCAGGACTGCCAAGAGGAGCCAGGCACCCGCTCCAGTGAGGAGGGTTTGGGCAGAGGCCACATGTGGAACTGAGGCAATGCTGCTCCATTTTCACAGGTGGATTCATCTTTCAGATGCTTCCCCAACAGACATCGATCAAGTGTCCACTGTCTCCAACAGAACAGACCCTGAAGCCCGGGCTGATGGGCAGGCGGGCAGCATGGACCCCCGCTGCCTGGCTTCCTCTCTGCACCCGCGACCGTAATGTTAAAATGACAGTCAAGTCTTCTCATTAACGCAGTGAAACGGACAGACGAAGGGTCTCTCAGTGACACACCTGCTACAAGTTCCTAAAACCTGGCTTTCCCTGGCTCTGCTTTCATCAGAAAACCCTTTGCACTGTCCTGTGAAAGCTTGACCCAAACTTGCTAGAAGGCCCTCAAACATCCAGGATGCATTTTCAGAGAAGTTATGTGTGAATCCACGTCTCCTCCTCCAGACAAGAGGCAACACTGTGTCTGTGCCTGACCGTGCTGGAATCCCAATGGAGAGCTGCATCTTCATCACCCCAAAGCCTGGAGAAGGGCCCTCTGTGGGGCCCCGGGGCTTCCGGGCTTGAAGATGCCCATGTGGATGTCAGGAGGCCCCAGGTGAACTAAGAGTCTGGGCAGAGACAGGCACTTGGAACACCTAAGCTGGGCCTGGAACTGCTCCTGTGATGAGAACACGGATGCTCAAGCTTTGGCTGCTCCGGAGAGTGAGGAACCAGAGCCCATCAGGAGGAAGACAGAACTGGAAGGGCGTGGAGGAACGTGGAAAATGAGGCAGAGTCTGAAGAGCACCAGGATTCCTGTGTTTGCACTCCCGGGATGAAAACTGAGCTGCAGATGCTGGAAGGAAAGCGTGAGCTCTAGACTGGAGATGGGGCTCGCCTTGATCACACTGCAGACCAGCTGCTCCCGGGGGACGATTCACCGCCTGGGGGCACTTGGCAATATCTGGAGGCTTCTCTGGTAGCCCTGACTGGCACCTGGTGCTGCATCTGGGATGCTGATAAGCATGCCGTGTCCCTCAGGACAACCCCAGGAGCCCCCAACACAGAGCCACTGGGACGTCCTGAGGGGACCCTCTGGCACTCAGTGATGACTCCGGAGGACAAGGAGGTGCTGAGAACCTCAAATGCCTTCCTGAGGCCTCAGATTCATATTTATAGCAAAACTGATCTGTCTGCATTTGGGGGGAATAGTCATAAAAAAAGAGTCACATGTATCAAAGATACAGGCCCATTCCAATACACATACGTTCGCTTTAGCAAAGTCAAATCACAGACACCCCTGAGTTCTAAGCTGCAGTTATCCAGAAGAAAGGACCCAACCACGACCACTGCTGCCATGCAGTCACCCGCCACAGGCCTGGTCCCTGCTGACACGCAGAAGCGCTGACCAAGGCCTCGCCGAGTCCCCAGCGATGCGTGAGGCCAGCCACACACAGCAGGCCTGTGTGACTCCCCACGGGTTTCCACACCCTGCAGTTGTGGGGTCACAATCAAAATTCAAAGTGAATATGAAAATAAACCACCTATTTTAGGCCTTTTCGGACAAGGTCTGTTTGCTCTCACTCAGTTGCACGCTCAGGTTCGGCAATGAGGCACGGCAGGACCACGCAGCATCTGAGTCAGTGGACCGCATTTGCCTCCCAGGCCGGCTGGGTGCAGTGGCTCACGCCTGTAATCCCAGCACTTCGGGAGGCTGAGGCAGGCAGATCGTCTGAGGTCGGGAGTTAGAGACCAGATTGACCAACATGGAGAAACCCCATCTCTATTAAAGATATAAAAAATCAGCTGGGTGTGGTGGCACATGCCTGTAATCCCAGCTACTCAGGAGGCTGAGGCAGGAGAATCACTTGAACTTGGGAGGTGGTGGAGGTTGTGGTGAGCCAAGATCTAGCCATTGCACTCCAGCCTGGGTGACAGAGTGAGACTCTGTCAAAAAAAAAAAGAAAGGGGGAGACAGAGAGGAAGAAGAAAGAAGAAAGAAGAAAAAGAAAAGAGAAAGAGAGGAGAGACAAAGAAAGGAAGGAAGAAAAAGAAAGGAAGGAAAGAAGGAAGGAAAGAAGGAAGGAGGGAGGGAAGGAGGGAAGGAGGGAAGGAAGGAAGGAAGGAGGGAAGGAAAGAGGGAGGGAAGGAGGGAAGGAGGGAAGGAAGGAAGAAAGGAAGGAAGGAAGGAAGGAGGGAGGGAAGGAGGGAAGGAAGGAGGGAGGGAAGGAAGGAAGGAAGGAGGGAAGGAAAGAGGGAGGGAAGGAGGGAGGGAAGGAAGGAAGGAAGGAAGGAAGGAAGGAAGGAAGGAAGGAAGGAAGGAACCCTCTTCCTAGGAGAGCAGGTAACGGGCAACCGTGCACCTCGACCTGGGGTCTGGACTCATGAAGGAATGAGTCATCCTCTCGCCCACTAGAAGGCTACCCTGTCCATGATCTGGGTGTTCCCATGGCGCCTGAGCCTGGAACCCAGGGGTCTCACTTTCTAGGCCCTCCCTGGTCTCCAAACAATGAGAGCTGTAGATGAGGCTATTCAAACAGCTCTTCCTCTCAATCCTACGACGACCCAGTTTTTTGAAAGATCCTACAGCATTGCAACAATGGGTTATTTTCTCAGACACCCGTGACTCCTCCATGGCCCCACGGTCCAAGGTGGACGCACAGGTGGGTAGGAGGGGAGGGGAGGGCAGAAACTCGGGTCTTGGAGACACAGCAAGGCATTTGCTGTTTCCACTTAATTAACCACTTCTAAGGATAAACTGGCTTGAGAAAGGGTGGTTCCTTCAATCCAGAAAAAATAAACTATTTGTACCAAAGTGAGGTCCTTAAATATTGGAGTAAAATCAAGAACAGAAAACGTATTGCCAGACCTTCTGCCCCCAAACCTTTTATGACCCCGTCTCCTCTTCTCTAGCAGCCCCCTGACAGCCCCTTCCTGGTCTCTGGACGGGGCCAGCTCTGCGAGGCATTCAAAGTGGACCACGTGCTGGTAGTGCTGCCCAATAAAAACACCAATCTTATCTCACTGCACTGGGCCAGACCCCGCGAGCGTCATTTCTCATCGTCCCTCACTTGCCTGGCACTGTGGGTCCCCCTCCCTAACGTTTACATCCACAGCCTGGTGTCCCTGGATGAGCTGTCTCTGCACGGATCCAGTCTGGGCCTGAATGGGGCATCCAGACACGCGGGTCCACCAGGGCGTTCTGCAGGGTCCCATGCCCCAAATTCCCTGCCTCCGGAAGTTCTCTTCTCGCTCCAAACCCTCAAATGCCCGTTGCCTGGGTCAGAAATGCGTGACATCGAGCGTTGGGTTCAACATCTGGGACGGTGTCCCCGGGACACTTCCGGGTCAATCTTTACTGCTCCTACCCAGCCAGCTGGGTGTCTCAGCGTCCAACACTTCTGCCTCCAGGTTGCCTCCTACTCTTGGGGCATCTTCTTTCTGCTGACTGAGTCCAGCTCCTGTCGAGGTCCCGCTGCATTCATCCGAGGCAATGTTCCAGATGGCCCACGTGGCGGAGGGGCACTGCCGCCCTCTTCTCCCGCCCGCACTGCCCCGGGGCCCTTCTGATTTCAGTGCTGCTGTGCCGGCTGCGTTTCGCCTGGCTCGCTAGGTTCTCCCTGCCCTGTCCCTTTACAAGGATGGTGATGCTGCCCTGTAATCCTTTGCCTCTTGCACATAGCACTGTGTGTCTGCATTTGCTGTGCGCTCACTCTGTGGCTAAGAGACTCGACAAATGGCTTTGTAACAAGTCGGAGCTGAAATCCAGCAGCACTGTTCTCAGGCAGAGCCCTCTGCTCAATAGACGTATCCTCGTTCATCACTGTCTCCCAGAGAGGCATTCAGATGCAGAGCCTGGCGGCTGAACGGAGCTGAGAGGGAGAGGCGACTGCGGTTCGAGGGCAGACGTCCAGTTCCCACGCGGGCAAGAGGCGCGGCAAGTGAGGCCCAGATGCTGGCACACACGCAGGGGCACGCAGCTCTGACAGGTCACCATTCTGATTGCAGCGCAGGACTCAGAGGTCCCAGGGGTGCAGGAAGGGTTTCTAGGTGGGCCTGGAGGTAATCCCGATGTTTACAGTTCACAGCCATCTGTTTCATTTTATGCATCCAAAAAGCTTACTCAAGCCAAAGGAATAGAGGGAAAAAGTATTATTTTAATCAATGCACTTTTAAAAGGTCATACTTGAGAGTTCCTAAAGAAACAAGCACAGCACAGCATGTGCAGGTGACAGCTGTTTCCACGCCTTCTGGAGAAGCTCAGGTAAAGGGCTCGATCTGCTTTCCCCAGCATGATCATCATGGCAGAGATCATTCCAGAGCCAGCTGGTTGACACCTCGAGAGCTCATGCACAGCCTGGATTCAATTACTGATTTTCGGAGGAGCTTCTCCTTTAGGCCGGATACTCCATCAGGGCACAGTGATCTCCATCGGTGGATGCTATGTTGGCCTGTGAAGTTTCTCCTGCCTGGAAGCATTTCTGGGGACCACAGACGCGCTCCATGGTGCAGACTAGAGCCCGCGACAGCTCCTGTTCACGTGTGAGGAAGAGCCATCCGTGCAGGATCTGGGGGCTCTGCGGTCCCTCTGAGCAGGACACCTGCTGGCCACATTGTCTTCTGATTTTTAGGAAAACACCCATCTGGGTGTGTGAGGGATCAAGGTTTGCCTTGGGTCCCTGTGGGGAGGGCTCGCTCTGGGTCTGCGTTTGGTCCCTGTGGGGAGGGCTCGCTCAGGTCTGCGTTTGGTCCCTGTGGGGAGGGCTCGCTCAGGTCTGTGTTTGGTCCCTGTGGGGAGGGCTCGCTCTGGGTCTGCTTAGGTCCCTGCAGGGGGAGGCTCGCTCAGGTCTGCGTTTGGTCCCTGCAGGGGAGGCTCGCTCAGGTCTGCGTTTGGTCCCTGTGGGGAGGGCTCGCTCTGGGTCTGCTTAGGTCCCTGCAGGGGAGGCTCGCTCAGGTCTGCGTTTGGTCCCTGTGGGGAGGGCTCGCTCAGGTCTGCGTTTGGTCCCTTGGGCGGGCTCACTCTGGGTCTCTGCTGGAGCTGTACCTGCAGATCCCCTGCTGCTCACGGCTGCCTGAGGGGAGGTCTGGGAAACAGGTATCCTTGAAGAACGTTCTCATGGACAGGCAGGGCTTGTCTCTCTCCTGCATCCATTCTGCAAAATCTGAGGTCTGGGAACATTTAATCATCGGCTTTTCCTATCCAGGCTGCTGAGCCTGGCGGGGTAAAAATCAAAGACCTGTGTAGACTGCTTCTCCCAGAAACCTGTGGTCTGCAGCAAAGCCTCGTCCACACCTCTTGCAGCTCTGAGTGCCCATAGTGGGCCCTTGCCCACTCCCGAGTTACCATTCCCAGCTTTGCCACTTTCTCCAACGCCTCCTCTGCGGACCCTCCGGCTTCCCCGGGGTGCGGCAGCCACCCTCCCCACTGTCTGTGAGGAAGCCACATCCCCTTCCCATCATCCTCCTCCTGGTCCCCTTCCTCCCATGATGGTGCTTCCCAGAAAGAGGTCCTCGTGCCTCCTACCATGAAGAGGCCGCGCACTCCCAGGCCCTTAGTTCTGTGTGACCACAGCCTCCCCACCCATGGCCTCTGCCTCCCACAGCCCCGAAACCGTGACCAGAGCCTCCCCACCCACGGCCTCTGCCTCCCACAGCCCCGAAACCGTGACCACAGCCTCCCCACCCACGGCCTCTGCCTCCCACAGCCCCGAAACCGTGACCAGAGCCTCCCCACCCACGGCCTCTGCCTCCCACAGCCCCGAAACCGTGACCACAGCCTCCCCACCCATGGCCTCTGCCTCCCACAGCCCCGAAACCGTGACCACAGCCTCCCTACCCACAGCCTCTGCCTCCCACAGCCCAGACGCCTGAACCATAGCCTCCCCACCCACGGCCTCTGCCTCTCACAGCCCTGAGCCTCGAAGTGCTGACACCAGCCCCAGCTCGCATGCACTGGCTGCACCCACCTCTGGCTGGTGAGTCTCCAGCAGCCCTGCGCCTGCCGTGTTTCCTTACGTGCTGGGGACCTCCACGCATTGATCCCTAACCCACCTGTAAGCCTAACTGTGGGCTCCAGGTCCCCATGTGAACCCACTCACAGGACATCTCGGCCTCCAGCGCCACCAGTCCACACGCTATTAAACTGAAACCTCTGGCCTCCTAGACAATTTTACGCCTTTTCTTGGTTCTGACTGCAGCAGAGGTGAGGCCCGCCTCCTGGTTCCTGAGAAAAACCTGGACCCTCCTCTCACCCTTCACTGTACCAGTCGCCAACCACACGGAGACAAAACCCAGGACCCAGCTCGGCCCCTTTCTTCCTCAGGCCCCTGATCGTTTTGTGTGGGTAAGACACACATAAAGCTGACTGAGTGCAGTGGCGTCAGGTACGCTCACGGCTGCGCGACGTGACCACGTCCAGCTCCAGAACCTCTTCAGTTCTGCAAACTGTCCTCAGCCCCACGCACCAAACCACCCATCTTAAAGCTGAGATGTGTGTCTCCAGATGGCGCAAACCCACCCTCCCAGCAGCCCCGCTGGCACCGCCCAAGTCAGGTGTTTCTGCTCTCTGTCAACTTATTGCATTCTTTTAATTCAAAATTTCATCTTTATGCTAATTTCGCATGTATATGGTTTAAAAAAACCCAGTAATACAAGCCTCATGAAGAAAGAGAGCAGAGCTGCCTCTCCGTCTCCCCCTCAGCCTGAAGACCTCTCCCCACGGGCGAGCCCTCACCTCCCCCAGCTGTCTCCTTCGGCGCCTCCTCCCATGGTAATGATGGCGACTGCTCTGCTCTTTGCTAGAGGAAACTGGAGCGTCTCAGCCACACTTGTGGGACGTGTCCGTCTCTAGTCCCCTGCTTCTCTGGCTTAACAACATGACGTTCAAATTAACATTTAGTATTAACATTATTTTAGGTAAATACTGTTCAACGCGAATCTGCATAATGAGCTGTTAGCACCCATCCTTTCTCAGAGAACATTTCGCCTCCGTGGAGTTATTACTTTAGTTTCTGATGTGCATAATTTATATCCTTAATACAATTCAACATTCTCAACACAGTCACAGCATTTTTCCCATCACTGTGGTGAGACCCATTCAAAAATCCATCTTCTCTTCGGACCCCGCACTCCTGCCACATTCTGTGTGTGGCCTGGGCTTTCCTCCTCGTCCCGAGCGTCCCCTCTGCCGCTTGCCTGGCTGAATTCCTGGTTCCTGGGTCCCCGCACCTTCCTCTGTCCAGGTTTCTTCTCTTGTTTTTGGATCAGCACATCCTCTGAATCTTCCTGAGAGAGTCGGGGAAGGGGAACCTCAGGGACTCTGTGTGGCTGCTCTCTCACTCCACCCTCCCACCTGGCCAGTGGCGTGCCTGTGTACGGAGCTCTGAAGTGGCTGCCACTTCCTGGGGATTCCGGAGGGAATCCTGCAGCTTCTCCCAGCTGTCCCTGCCGCTCTGGAGAAGATGGAAGCCGTCTTGTCTCTCGATCTGCCTTTTCTCACTGAAAGCTCGCAGCCTCCGCTGACTCTGCTGGTGTCCAGGAGTTTTACAGCGGTGTCGGCCTGCAGCGTGCCCATTGCTCTGGGCAGTTCGTGCACCCTGCGGTCAATAATCTCCCTGACTTTGGGCCTGGTGATTTTTCTAGAATTTCATTTTTCTGGATAATTTCCCCACTCTGCTTTCTCTGTGCTCTTTTGAGAACTTTGTCTTCATACGTTGGAGTTTTTGCAAAGTCACCGTGAGCATTTCATCTTTTTACTCTTATTTTCCATTATTTCATCATTTTCCTGTTTTCTGGGAGATGGTTTCTTCAATTTTATTTTCAAAATCATAGGTAGATTAAACCATATTTTTGTAACATAGATTTAATTCCTAGGAGTGCTTGCCTGGGAATTGCTTGAATCTTGAGATCTCACTGATTTCTGTGTTAGGACTGTGGGTGCTGCTGGCTAGCTTCCCATGGCTCCAGGAGAGGGGGTAACTGTGCACCAAGTTCTCGGGGGCCAGGATGGGAGGGGTGCAGGATGGGAGGGGTGCAGGACGGTGCAGAGACGGTGCAGTCACAAGCACAGGTGTGAGCCACTGCGCCTGACCAAGGGCACATCTTTCTGCACACACATTCCGCAGTCACAATTAGTCTCTGAAACTGACATCCAAGGCCACTTCATCCCTTAACTTTTATGAATCCTTCAGTCATAGAAACATTCAGTTTTTAAAATGCAGACCTGGCATACTAACTTGCTGAATTCTGACCTAGGTCTTTGATCGGTACCTAAATAAGCCTATATTCTTTCCCAGTGTCCAAATGAGCTGGTGAGTAATGAAACACCCTGTATTGTTGTGGTTGTGGACTTCATCACCAAGTGCAAACACCAAACCCCAGAAATGCCCGTGTGAGTGTTCCTTCATGAACGTATCATCACATCAGAGGAGAAGAGAACGGGGGTAAAACGCCCTTCCTGTCAGAGTCCACTGCCAAAGACATCTGCCGCTCTGTCACCCACGAAGAGTAAAGAGGTTCATTAGTTTGCTCAGCTGGAAAGTGCCTGCTGGGCGCCACTGGTGCTCACCTGACCGGCAAGTTAATTCCTGCTTCCTGTCACTGTCAAGTTAACGCGGGCCCTGATGTAGCTATTCAAAATACTGCAGTTTTCACTGACCTTACAGAGAGAGAGTCTCGGCCCTGGGCCAGGAGGACGGCACCTGTCCCAGCCCCAGCCATGGAGAAGAGCCACAGAACTGGATGTGGTAGTTAATCAAGCAGTCCTTGAGCTTCCCCCCACATAAGACCCCGGCAGGAAGGCGAAGGTGTCCTCAGCCTGGTAACGCCGCCAGCTCCGTGTGTACCTAAACCATTGGCTTCCTTCAGCAAAGGCCAGCAGCCTCCAGCACCACGAGCTCGTGTGCATGAGGCAGGGTCAGTGCATCCCAAACTGTGTCACAGAGTCTCTGCAAGGGAGTCTGAGATTTTCAGCGCATTTACCCTTCAGGGCTGCTGCTCTTCAAGTTCTTGGAATCCGGCACAGAGTGGAAGCAGCCCTTTCCCGGCAGCTTTTCCATCTCCGAGACTCTGAAATACTGTAATACATTCTCCAAACCTTAGAATGTGATGATTTTCAGAAAGCGTGTCATTATTTTTTTGAAAATAAAAATCGCTTATTTTTCTAGTTACAAAATTAATGACTATACCTGACAAACTTAATTATACATTTGCCAAATTAGATAAAGGGGCTGATCCCCGCAGTCACACAACACTGTGCCCATGGTGATGAATACCCATCTGAGAATATGGATGCACAAAGGTCCCTTGATCTGTGTTCCACAGAAATAAGGTGGCACAGCATAAGCTAATTCTATCAGCCTGATTAACATAATATTATAATTTCACATTGATTGGGCTCTCTCCACACACACACACACACACACACACACACACACACACACACACTTTGTACAAAGGCATCCCTTCCATAATTCTAACTGCTTATAGAGCTTTTCTGGGGGAGATACGCTAAAGTTTACTTAACCAGTCCCCTTCGATGAAACATTCAATATGGCTTCAAATTTCTTGCTATAATAAACATAAACTATATATACGTCTTCTGTGTTTTCTTCTTTGAGACAGGGTCTTGCTATGCTGCCCAGGCTGGAGGGCAGTGGCACAATCATGGCTCCCTGCAGCTTCAGCCTCCCAGGCTTACACAATCTTCCCACCTCAGCCTCTAAAGCAGCTGAGACTGTAGGCACACCCCACTGCACCTGCTTAATTCTCTAAAAGTTTATTTATTGTAGAGATGGGGTCTCACTATTTTGCCCAGGTTGGTCTCAAACTCCTGGGCTCAAGCAGTCCTCCTGCCTCTGCCTCCCACAGTGCTGGGATTACAGGTGTGAGCCACCGCGCCTGACCAACAATACACGTTTCTGCACATACATTCACAGACCCTTGAGCTTCAGCAGCATTGGTGTGGACTGCTGGATGTGGATCTTCTTCCTCCTCTGCCACCCGCAAGGCTGCAAGAGCCTCTTCTCTCCCCGAGCCCACGCGGTGTGAAGACCGGGAGGAAGACCTCCGTGGTGACCCTTTTCCACTTAGTACATAGTAAATGTATTTCATGCTCTTTACTGTTTTCATAGCGTTTTCTTTCTCTAGTGTACTTTACGGTTTGAATACAGTATGTAAGACATGCCACAGACACGGTGTGTGCCAGCTGACTGTATATCACTATCTAGTTAACAGGAGCCCATCACTAATGACATTGGGGAAGTCGAAAGCTGTATGAGGATTCTGACCTGCATGAAGCGGTGGGTGCCACTAACCCCTGTTTTTTCAAAAGGGTCAACTGTGTACAAGTGTGATTTTTTTCAAGATTACATAAGTGAATCTAAAAAACATTGCATAGACTTTACCATTCTTGGTGTTGGGGTTCAGGGGTAGACAAGAAATGTAATTTTATATTTCCTTGATGTAAATGTGTAGACATGGAATTCCTGTCTGAACAGCTATGCTCACTTTGAAAACGTCTCTCTCTCTCTCTTTCACACACACACACACACACACACACACACAGAGAATAGAATAACCCTCAGATTTACCAAGGAGGAAAAGCCCAGCATTCTCAGCAATGCGATGGAGCTGGAGGACATGCTGCTGAGTGCAGTAAGCCAGGCACAGAAAGGCAAACACTGCGGGACCTCAGACACACACACACACACACACACACACACACACACACACACACACACACTTGTACTGGTGACTAAAAAGTCCAGATTCCTAGAAGCTGAGAGTGGAATTGTGGGCACCAGGGCCAAACACAAGCGGAATGGGGAGATGCGGGTCAGAGGATGTACATTTACGTCACAGGATGTGTAAGTTCCGCAGCTGTAACAGCAGCCTGGATGGGGATGGGCGTGTTAGTTCACCCAGCTGTGGTGATCGCTGCACAGATATACTGACATCAAATCATCACGTAGGACTCCATGAAGGGCTGCACACGGTTCATATTCCCAAACTCAGCCACAGAAAGGTTTAATACACAAGCAGGAAGCATAATGGCCCATTTTTCCATATCTTGGCTGACAGTGGCTACGATTCATCTTTGCCAGTCTGACAGCCAGCAGTGGACAGCCAGCGGCGACACGGACGTGTGGTGAGGCTAAATGTCCTTCTGAGCACCTTTCACCATCTCTGCTTGTTTCTGGGTGCCCCTGGGAAGCACCTGTTCTCTGCACTCATCCGTCCACCTTCACGTCACGAAGAGCAGCGCTTCACCACGTGGGTGCACCCTGGATTTTTAATTTCCCTCTTAGGTCTAATTTTGACTTAGAAAGTAACTCCTTAATATCATCTAAGTAAAATATAAACATAAAATGTAAAGATGAGCCTTTTTGCCTTTTTGGCCTTTTGGGTGCCATTTTTAAATTTTTTTGAATCATGTTCAAAACATCCTAAGCAGTTCCAAGATGATACAGAGAGTCACCAAAATCATGTTTTGTAATTTTTATGGCTTTATTTAAACTTTCAGTCTCTGGAATTTCATAAGGTAAGGTATTGTAAATGTAATGTCACGGTCCCCCAAATGGCTATCCCTGTGTCCCAGTTAATACTTCAGCAGGAGCGTAACTAAAGAACTTTCAAAGTGGCTCAGTGCTGAACAGAGTCCCCACGGAACATGACACCTGGATGAACGTTTAACTTCAGAAGCGATTTGCAGTCATTTTGGGGTTCATGCTGATCCTTCATAGGGACTTTAGTTCACATTACTCTGTAACCAGGTGAAACGCGGAAGGCCTGACGCTGTCTCAGAAGCAAGCCGGGCTCATCACAACTCTTGGTACAGTTGATCACCTCTGGCAACCAGAGACATGAGCTTTGTGCCCTAATTTCTGCTTTTCAGACTCTGCAGCTCCACGCAAAGGGAACTGAGATGTTTCTGAAGTAACTTGTGACTCCATCTCATCATGTCTGAAGAGACGGCTGCTGCCGTAACCAGGTGCAGGTAATTTGCCATGCAGCAGCAAAGCCTGAGCTCCCACTGGGGCCTGCAGCCCCGCCCGCACAGCACACACGTGTGTTCACATCTCTGCAAAGCGCTCTGATGTCTGCAGCCAAGACAGCCTTTTCCACATGCCAGAACCCTTCTCAGGTTGTCTGTGCACATTCGTTTAAAAGTGTTTACTGAGCAACTGCTACCAAGCAGCTGCTTGGCTGGGACATAAAAGAGAATGAGACCCAGAAGAGGCAGCCCCTGCCCCTGGCATTCAGCCGCAGGCAGGGCAGGCAGCTCCTGACTAGGGTGCAGATACTGGAATGGAGCCCGGCCCAGCAGAGACTTGGAGAAGACAGCACCCCAAAATGTCAGGCTCCCACCAAGCAGGAGGCAAGGGAAGGGAGGGCACCCCAAAACCAGCAGGCCCCCCAAAGCAGGAGGCAAGGGAAGGGAGGGCACCCCAAAACCAGCAGGCGCCCCCAAGCAGGAGGCAAGGGAAGTGATGGCACCCCAAAACCAGCAGGCCCCCCCAAGCAGGAGGCAAGGGAAGACAGGGCACCCCAAAACCAGCAGGCCCCCTCAAGCAGGAGGCAAGGGAAGGGAGCGCACCCCAAAACCAGCAGGCGCCCCCAAGCAGGAGGCAAGGGAAGCGATGGCACCCCAAAACCAGCAGGCCCCCCAAGCAGGAGGCAAGGGAAATGAGGGTGTTGGCCGCTCCCTGTGGGTTCCTGAACAATGTCCCTTCTCCCAGGCACAGCTGCCATGCAAGCCTCTGTCACTCACGGCATTGGGGGCTCCTGATGGTGAGTGCTGTGCCCGTCAGTTAGAAAGTAAACCCTTTCAGGGCCTGGACTGAGTTTTCCCATCTCTGTGTGACAGGGGCCGCCAGGGCCCTGGTTACAAATGAAGACGGGGGTTACCTCTCTTAGGAGAAGAGGTGAAGCAGCCTTAAGCACGGTGGCTCAGTGAATGAGTGAAGGAAGGCCCTCCCTGTGGGGAGGGGCCTCTGCAGACAGAGGCTGCCTGGCTCTGAACCCCAGCCTGGCACTTAGTCTCCCTGCCTGTCCCTCCACCTCTCAGATAAGGGATGCTGGGTGCAGGTGCCATGTGGGGTGGCTGTGCCAATGACATGACTTAGCAAGGACGTGGCTGTTAGGCCCGTGCCTGGCACAGAGCTGATGACTTAGCAAAGACGCTGCTCTCAGGCCCATGCCTGGCACAGAGCTGGCACCGCACAAATGTGAGCTAAAATGCGCGAAGGCAGGAGAGCTCAGGCTGATGGCAGCGGGTGGCCCTGAGAGGCTGACGGGCCGCAGTCCACGCGGGGCTCAGGGAGGAACCAGCCTCGTCTCCTCACTTAGCTGTGCATTTCACGGTCTTGTAGCCATAGAAACAAACAACCTTTTTGGAAAAGAAATGGAATTTTTTCATTTTAATTCAAAAAGAAACTTTATCCATAGCCCAATGTCAGCCCCAGGAACACATGCTTCCGTGGACGCTGCAGGACAACCTGATCTACCCGGAACTAGAAGTGACTGGATTTTCTAACAACATGGAGGCTGAAGGACAGGGCAGCGTGTGTGTTGAGCTGGCCAAACACACCACCCTGAAGAGGACGGCACAGACTCCCCAGAGAAGTGAATCAGGATTTGAAAGGACCTGGGAAATCAAGGAAATGCCAGAAACTACAGACGGAAAGAGCAAAAAAGTGAGAATGGAAATTAGAATGAAACCAAAACACGTGACTTTCCAAAAATGAGGGTGACAAAAGCAGAGGAAGGTGGTGCCTCTCCCCGCCCAGCCCATGTGGGTGCAGGAGGGACACGAGAGGAGGACAAGTGCGTGCGGGAGGGACAGGAGAGGAGGACAAGTGCATGTGGGAGGGACAGGAGGGGCCAGCTGTGTGTGCAGGAGGGACACGAGAGGAGGACAAGTGCATGCGGGAGGGACAGGAGAGGAGGACAAGTGCGTGTGGGAGGGACAAGAGAGGCCAGCTGTGTGTGCGGGAGGGACAGGAGAGGCCAGCTGTGCGTGCGGGAGGGACAGGAGAGGAGGACAAGTGCATGTGGGAGGGACAGGAGAGGCCAGCTGTGTGTGTGGGAGGGACAGGAGAGGCCAGCTGTGTGTGCGGGAGGGACAGGAGAGGCCAGCTGTGCGTGCGGGAGGGACAGGAGAGGAGGACAAGTGCATGTGGAAGGGACAGGAGAGGCCAGCTGTGTGTGCGGGAGGGACAGGAGAGGCCAGCTGTGTGTGCGGGATGGACAGGTGAGGTCAGGTGTGTGCAGGACGAACAGGTGAGTCAGGTGTGTGTGGACAGATAGGTGAGGTCACGTGTGTGTGGGACAGGCGAGGCCAGATACACACAGGACAGACAGGTGAGGTCAGGTGTGTGTGGGACAGACAGGTGAGACCAGGTGTATGCAGGACAGACAGCTGAGGTCGGGTGTGTGTGGATGGACCGGTGAGGCCAGGTATACACAGGACAGACAGGTGAGGTCAGGTGTGTGCAGGACATACAGGTGAGGACAGATGCACGCAGGACAGGTGAGGTCACATGTATGCAGAAAGACAGGTGAGGCCAGGTATACGCAGGACAGACAGGTGAGGTCAGGTGTGTGCGGATAGACAGGTGAGGTCAGGTATACGTAGGACAGACAGGTAAGGTGTGTGCAGAACAGACAGGTGAGGCCAGATACACACAGAACAGACAGGTGAGGTCAGGTGTGTGTGGGACAGACAGGTGAGGCCAGGTGTACACAGGACAGGTGAAGTCAGGTGTGTGTGGGACGGACAGGTGAGGCCAGATGTACACAGGACAGATAGCTGAGGTCAGGTGTGTGCAGAACAGACAGCTGAGGTCAGGTGTGTGCAGATGGACAGGTGAGGCCAGGTGTATGCAGGACAGACAGGTGAGGTCAGGTGTGTGCAGGACAGACAAGTGAGGTCAGATATACGCAGAACAGAGAGGTGAGGTCAGGTGTGTGTGGGACAGACAGGTGAGGCCAGGTGTGTGTGGGACACACAGGTGAGGCCAGTATATGCAGGACAGACAGGTGAGTTCAGGTTTGTGTGGAATAGACAGGTGAGGCCAGGTGTATGCAGGACAGCTGAGGTCAGGTGTGTGCAGGACAGACAGCTGAGGTCAGGTGTATGTAGGACAGACAGGTGAGGCCAGATACACGCAGGATAGACAGGTGAGGTCAGGTGTGTGTGGGACAGACAGGTGAGGCCAGGTGTACGCAGGACAGACAGGTGAGGTCAGGTGTATTTGGGACAGACAGGTGAGGCCAGGTGTATGCAGGACAGAGAGGTGAGGTCAGGTGTGTGCAGGACAAACAGGTGAGGCCAGATACACACAGGACAGACAGGTGAGGTCAGGTGTATTTGGGACAGACAGGTGAGGTCAGGTGTACGCAGGACAGACAGATGAGGTCAGGTGTGCAGACAGACAGGTGAGACCAGGTGTATGCAGGACAGACAGGTGAGGTCAGGTGTGTGCAGGACAAACAGGTGAGGCCAGATACACGCAGGACAGACAGGTGAGGTCAGGTGTTTGCAGGACAGACAGGTGAGGTCAGGTGTGCAGACAGACAGGTCAGGCCAGGTGTACGCAGGACAGCCAAGTGAGGTCAGGTGTATGTGGACAGACAGGTGAGGCCAGGTGGGCACCTGTGTCCAGGTATCTTGAGACTGTTCACTTGAGCAGCAGCACAGTGAGTCCTCTCAGAAGAAACATGCAGGTTAGATCTCGGGCAACTGTCAGACTCAGTGGCTGCTAAGAGGGACCAAGCCTGAGGGTTTTCAGCAGCCACAGGGCCCGGGGGAGGCCGCCTCTGCACAGGGATGCCTGAACTCCTCCACAGATGTGGGGCTGCCTGCCCCAGACAGACCAGGCCGGCACAGCTTGGCTGTGGGGACGCAGGCTGCAGGCCTCCCGCTGGGCACACCTCCATGCCTATGCTGGGGCTCTGCAGGGAGCTCGAGTCTTACGTCACAGAGATGAGAATGATGAAGAGGCGGTGCTGGACCAAGACTACCAGAACCTGCAACACTGTGCTGTCTTGGAAGGAGGCAGGAGGGAGCTGGGCTCAGATCCGCCGACCCCACGCTGGCAGGGCCCTCCCTGCGGGCCCTTGGTGGGGCACATGGCTTCTGACAGGCTGGGGCGAGCCTGTGCTCCCAGCTTCACCTTTCCTGGGATATGATGACCTGTGCATTTCCCAGCCCCCTCATGGCCAGCCCCAAACGCCTCTGCTGCCCTAACACTACAACTGCACATCACTGACCTGGAGGGCCGGGCAGGGACAGGTGCGGTGCGGCTGGGCCCGAGGACTTCCTCTTGCTGGGATGCACCTGCCTGCCTGGAAGCTCTGTGCAGAAGCGGCAGCGGCCTCGCCCTATTCTAATTTATGCAGTCAGGGACCCGGCACAGCAGCTGACATTGCGAAGGCTGGAGGAGGTGGCCCCTGGATGCACTATGTTAATTACATGGTGTGATTAGAAATCGGTTCCCATCCTTCAGAACCGTGTCTGCAGAAGGGGCCACGACCAGCCCTTTGATTTGGGCGTCGCTCTGAGGCCACTTCCTAGTCTTGTGCATTTCGCTTTCACGGCCAAATACGCCTGTAGCAGCAAGAAGAACCCCATCCACCAGCCACAGGTCTCACGGGGGCTCCCTCTGAGTGATGGGTCTCGGCAGCCTTGGCAGCAGCGTGCCCCTGCCGTCCGGCTCCCCCTCCTCAGCGGGAGGAGAGCAGCTGCTGAAAAGGAGCGTCTTCCAGTGAACGTGCCTCATTGTACCAGCAAGGCTTCCAGCACAGTGGGAGCTCTGAGTTCTAAAGCACAGGTCGGCAGCTTCCAGGCTGATTCACTCACACCAGCAGGCGGGTACACAGGCTTCGTGGCAGGGTGCTTTTCAAGGAAGCTCCTCTCTCTGCAGGCCACCATGGCCAGTGCACTTTAGAGGGCCAGCAGTGCACAGGAGCTGGCTGATGGAGTGAGGAAAAGGTACAGAGACCTGGTCTGTCTCCCAGGAGGCGGCTTGCGGCTACAAGACAGCACGGTCTGGGCCCGTCACCCACAGCTGGGCTTTAAGGACTCTCTGAGTTTACTGCCTCATTCAGATTCCTTTCACGGCTGATGTCTGTCTTATTTGAAAAACATTGAGCCCAAATGTAGGAGGTCAGGGCTCAGTTCTGATACGGTGGAGAGGTGAGGTTAGGAATCTAATTTCCTAGAGATGAAAGGCATGTCAGCGGCATTCTCCCCAGAACAGCACCCCACTGTCACGTGGGCTTGAGATCACACTCATTAAAAAGGCAAATCAGCGAAGACAGAGTGCCAGGCTGTGTGGCACCGGCGTCCCACTCATGGCAAATCAGCAAAGACAGAGTGCCAGGCTGTGTGGCACCGGGGTCCCACTCATGGCAAATCAGCAAAGACAGAGTGCCAGGCTATGTGGCACCGGCGTCCCACTCATGGCAAATCAGCAAAGACAGAGTGCCAGGCTGTGTGG
>CM052661.1:911282-929938 GCA_028533165.1 Leontopithecus rosalia | reverse complement strand
TATATTGGGATGACTTTTCTGAAACAGAACGCCCGTTGCACTCATTCCACGTGAACTGCTCTTCACGTGCTGTGGAAAGCATTCTCTGCATGTCTGAGACACACATATGACCGCCTAGCCTGCAGCAGGGTGGATTCCATGCACTGAACCTGAGCATCTTTGCAGGCAGTGTCTGTTATAGAAGACACGGGAAAGGGCATGTTCCTGAGCTGGAGGGGTCACAAAGTCGTACTCATTAAGCTCCTAGTTTGTGGACACCCAATGGATGTCGAAGGACATCCCTGACTATTGAGACTGGAGCCCCTTCTACAAGAGGAAGTGAAGTTTGGGTAGAGAAAGCACCACAGTCACCTTCTCCCTGGTGAAATGATCTCACTAAATGCTGAAAAAAAACCACATCTTGGTGAAGGGAACAATCTCCCACGGCCCTCCGTGGGCAGACATGTCCACAGAAACACAAACCTGACCCCGGATTTGGGTGTCTGCAGACACGTCTCTGTGTCCAGCCCTCGATGGCGGGTGCCCACCCTTGTCAGGCAGAAGGCCTGGGAGACACGAGGGCACAGGGCTCTGCATCTAGCGCTGCCCAACCTGCAGCCACCGTCAAGGCACAGCGCCTTCAGGAGGGCTGGCCCACCAGCTGTTGCCCACTGCCCACGGCTCCCCACATGCAGACACCTCTCCAGGCACAGAGAGCTCCCTAAAGACACTCCCCACCCCACGAGCAGACACCTCCCCAGGAACGGAGCGCTCTTGGGAATTACTCCCATGAACGAAGTCTCAGTGTTCCAGAAGAAACAACAGGAAGAATGTGGGATTTGTTCTTCAAGGACAGCAAGCTATGAATGAAACTAGCATCTTGCAGGTGAGCACACAATCCCGACGCCCTCTGGTGATACGCTTAGCAACACTCAAGTGTATCCCATACGGATCTTTAAACTGAACTTGTACGATTTCACACTGGAGAATAAAAACACAGCTTAAGGATTCTGGCATTGAAATGAATTCTGATTCGGTTGTACCTAACTCCATGTTCACATGGGAAAATATCCTGCCTCTATTGTAGTACAATAAATAAGAATTTCATGATAAAGCAGCGGAAATATATCACAATTTCTCCCTCTGATCTTCCTCTAACCCACATGATCCACGTCCATGTACTGAAAAGTTGTGATAACGGGCTTTGAATCAGTAGCCAGGTGACTCTGGAGAGCGGCTGAAAGCCTCCACACCTCCTTCACAAACTGCTCCTGGCATCTAACGGGCAGCAGCCAGGGATGCTCCTAAAATCCTGCAATGCACAGGTCAGTGCCTACACGGAGGATGATCTAGCCTGTATGTCAGGAGAGCTGAGGCTGAGAAGTCCTGCTGTGGAGGGGACCCAGTGACATCCGCCTTCTCCATACCAGGAGTGGGAGGAGCAAAGGCAGGACAGTGTCAGCCTGGTTTGTCTGCAGAGCTGGCCCTCAGTAAGTGTTGGCAGCACATTAACTGGTGTTCTAACGTTGGCACCATGGTGACCAGCGTCCTAGTGTTGGTGCCATGGTGACCAGTGTCCTAGTGTTGGTGCCATGGTGACCAGCGTCCTAGTGTTGGTGCCATGGTGACCAGTGTCCTACTGTTGGTGCCATGGTGACCAGCGTCCTAGTGTTGGTGCCATAGTGACCAGTGTCCTAGTGTTGGTGCCATGGTGACCAGCGTCCTAGTGTTGGTGCCATGGTGACCAGCATCTAGTGTTGGTGCCAGGGTGACCAGTGTCCTAGTGTTGGCGTCATGGTGAGACCAGCGTCCAAGCCAGTCCCACTGCCTAGACTTTCTCCCTGGAAAACCCATCTACAGCATGAAAGCCCGTTCCTGTCATGAATCCTTAATGCCCTGTGCTGCCTGCCTACTTCTTAGAGCGCTGGTTTTCAAAGAGTAGCCCTGAGACCAGCCGCCTCAGTTTCCCCTGGAAACTCTTGGTTGTGCCACCCCCAGCCCGGCCCAAGAACCACTGAATCAAAAGATCTGTGCTAGGGTGGGCCCAGAATCCTGCTTACACAAGCCCTGCAGGTGGCTAAGGCTCACTGAAGCTGAGCACCATGGGTCACAAGAAAGCTCAAGCGTCAGGAAACAAGCTTCTTCTCTGCTGTCCTCATTCTAAAGTGAAAGCATAAAGAAAAGTGACAGCATCAAACTTACTTGTGTAAATCCTCTGTTCTGTTACTCGACACATAGTATCTCAATAGAATTCAGACAGATGAACAGAGACACGGCACAGACCTAGGGGCACATGTGACACGGGCACCACACGGACCCTGTTCCTCCAGAGTCTTGCTCTCTGGGAAGGAATGAGGGTGGAAGGGGAGAGGATTTTAACAAATGCCAACTGCAATTAAGTGGCTTTTCCTAATTGGCAATTTATTTTTATTCATGATACAGTTTGAATAAAAATTGTAAAAAATGCCACCACCTTGAAGGTTTTAGGAAATCGGCAGCTGTGAGCCCATAGAAGGTTGCTATGACAGTTTCCAGCTGCAGAAATGACAGGTGACAGCAGCACATGCCCGGGAGGGAGGAGGAGGCCTGCAGGTGAGGCCTAGGTCTCAGAGTTACCCCCGGTTACCCACCCCATCGCCTGGGCAGGTGCCTGCAAGTGAGAGTCCAGGTCCCAGAGCTGACCCTGGCCACCCACCCCATCACCTGGGCAGGTGCTTGTAGGTGACAGTCCAGGTCCCAGAGCTAACCCTGGCCACTCACCCCATCACCTGGGCAGGTGCTTGCAGGTGATAGTCCAGGTCCCAGAGCTGACTCTGGCCACCCACCCCATCACCTGGGCAGGTGCCTGCAGGTGACAGTCCAGGTCCCAGAGCTGACCCTGGCCACCCACTCCATCACCTGGCAGGTGCCTGAGCAGTGTGAGCAGCAGTCCCTGCACCCACACAGACAGCAGGCTGCACCACTAAGTTGACCTGCAGCACTGACATGCCAAGTCTTTGTTCGCAAGATACTTTCCTGCTCTCCCTGGCTCCCTTTTCAGAGACAAGTGGCATATTGAAAAGGACACTGCTCTCTTCTGCTGAGCTGTGCAATGCTGGACTCTCTGGGGTTAAGCTTCCTCATCCTGAAATGCAGAACAGTCAAGCCCCCTTTCGAGGTTAGTGGACAATTTCATGATACCCTTAGAATATAGGGGAAATGCACAAATATTCACTTCCCCTCTTAAGCGGTGATGGCATATGAGCTAAATGCCCGACCACAACTGTATCCTTCCAGCCCAGCCCTGAGATGTCCTGTTAGCAGTGATTTATGCGCCTCAAATTTCAACATCCAGTTTCATTACCATCAAATTTAAGAAAACATAAAAGATCTTTAAATTCCTTCTTTTCCAATCAAGTCACGGGAAGTGAGAGGATAATAGAGTTCTGCAAAAGAGATTTCCAATTACAGAAGCCACAAACCACCACTGAATGTTAATCCTGCAGTGACCGGGCAGCACACGCGCTGGGCAGAGCACCAGCCTGAGTCGCCCTGCCTTCCTGTCCATCTCCCACGCCTTGAGTCCAGGAACCGCACCTGACTTCCACCAAGCTGGCAACTGCTCTGAGCCTCTGCTCTGGAGAGAATGCCACCTGCATGGGTACAGCACCAGCCAGCTCCAACTCAGGAAATGAGTGAGTAACTGCAGACAGAGCCCAAACGGAAGGCTTACGGCTAAGCACAGCCTCGGTTTACTCCACTCAATGCCTGTCTGAAGACTGCTGACCAGGTGCTGGCGCCGTCACCGCGTACAGGATGGAGGCAAAAGAAAGACATGCCTTACTCCCGTCCCTGAGGAGCTTATACATGCAGCTGGGAGGCGAAAAGCCCACACAGGATGGTTTATAAAAGCAAAGACTGCATCAGCCAAGGCTGCTTCCAATGACAGTTACTGCGATCTTATGACACGAATGTATTAGAAGCAGCTGACACAGAAGACACTGACTTTCCAAGGTGTGAAGCACTGTCCTAGGCACTTAATGTGCAGATTAACTTATTCAGTTCTTACAACAGTCCTGTGTGGGCGTTACTCATCCTATGCTCATTTTAGCGATGAGGAATGGAAGCTTTAAGGCACTAGCCCAAGGCCAAGCAGTGGTAACGGTAAGAGCCTGAGTGTAGCGAAGCAGAGAAAGAGAAAGCCCGAGTGGGGGGCTCATCTGCTGAGGTCCCAGGAGCAGATGCCTTCAGGCATCTTCTAACCCCCGTTGGGCATGACCATTTATACTTATTACTTAGGTAGAGATGGTTTAAAGTTAAGAGAAGATAAAGGAGCATGGAATTCCCCAACCTCTTTTATGTCCATGCTCCACCTCACTATTTTGAGAGCATGAATGGGAAGACACGTAGTGAAAGGTCCAGAAGGATAGAAAGGTGGCGGGAGATGGTGCGACCCCACCTGCCTGCAGAGGGCAAGGGTTTGGCTGGGATGAATCGTACCACATGACCTGGCTGCTGACCTTCCGGGAACCACTGAGAACCCATCAGAGCCTGGCAGCGCTGGATATACGCTGTCCACTTGCATCCCACGCCAGACACCGGGCGTCATGTGCACAGAGTTCAGGTGACACCTAGTATGTGTGGAGGACCGGCGTGTGGCACAGGAATGGGTCATCAGCTGTGATGTGTGTTACAGGAAGAGGCCGGCAGAGCCGATGGAGTCAATTTGACCTTTGCACTGGGAAAGCATCAGGAATAGATGAATCCGGGCTAAGTAAAAGTTCACCTCCATGCTGCAAAGATGCCTTGGATTTCAAACCAGCATGGGCTGCTGTGGCTATATTTCTAGAGTCACCAGAGAACGAACGATCAGATCACCAGCTAATGAGATGACTCTGCAGCATACCACGTGGTATGCCAAAAATAAAAATTAAAAAATGGATATATGGCACCGAAAGGACAAAAAGACTCAAACATCTTAGTCATCTTGAAAAATCTGCTTTATCCATTTTTAATTGTTAATCCTCCCAAAATAGGCCCACGCTTAATAAACGGAGGTCAGGCTTGATGGTATATTCTGTAAATAGTTACTGTGATCATCCTCACTGTATTTCTACCTTTCTCACAGAGTACAGCATAGGGGACAGCTTTGCCCACAGCTCCCTGTGGTCACATGCACACAAACACATATACACATACATACATGCACATGCATATGCACATGCACAGACACAATACACAAGCACATATACACACATGAGCGCACACACATATGCACACATGCACACATGTGCACACATGTTCACAATGCACACATATGTGCACACACATACACAGGCACACACACACAGATGCTTACAATCAGCACTCGGTGAAACAGTAACACAGGAGGCCGCTGTGATAGGTATTCACATTAAAATGTGAACGCAGAGTCAATACCGGAAATAAAACCAAACATCGCTCATCTGGTGACTGAGGAGGGAGGTGGATTCTGAAGGCAGGGTCTGTGCTGGCTCCGTGGGAGGCACTAAAGATCAACCAGAACAACTCAGCTTCTTTGGATATCTGACTTCTCTGCCCCCTCTTCCCTCTCTTACCAGTTTATATATGATTTATGTCTAGACATAGGCGAAATATCTTGCTATTTGTGATAAAATCTTTATAGTTAAGCCAAATACACTGCCAATTCACAACAGAGTGATTTTCTGAACTGCAGTGAAGAAGGTTCCACAACAGCAAATCATTTTTCATGAGACGCGCATTAAACACTCTGTTACAAGTCTGAGAGGTAGCACAGTTTCCAAGCATAGCAACCACAATTACCTTCCAAAACGCTTTTTCTTAACAACGTGTGAGCCACGCCTTTCCTGACGATTTAGAATGGCAGGAGCAGCTCTGGAAGGGAGTGGCAAGGATCCCGCCGTCCCCTGAAGGGCATGCCTGGACTTCCGGGATTCCGGCTGCTCCACAGGCACGCGCTGGGATCGGGAGTTATGAATGACACCCAGAAGTGTGTGCTGAGTTTTGTGTGCTTGTTGATCTGTGGACTTTCCCAGAGAGACAGGAACGAGTGTTCACCAGATACTTAAAGGGTTTGAGATAAAAGGGAGAATCCAAAAGAATCGTCTTCAGGCATCAATCCTAGAGAAAGCTTTAGAGTTTCTGTGATCTGGGTTACATCACCTGTGGAGTCCCCCACGCAGTCACCAGGCCACAGCTGAAATCCTTGCATTTCAACTCAATAGTCATCCCCCCATTCCTGAGAGAAGCTATTTCCCAAAACATGACCTGCCGTTCATAGATCACGCTGGTCCCCGGGGTCTGTGGTCACGTGTGTGTGTGCTGGGGGGTTGCCATGTAAATGTTAACACTGTTAATGACTTAACATTTCCCGCATCTCTCAGTAATTCAGACCCACAGACCCCCTTACTACGTTTCTCTTATCCTGAGAAAACATGCTGCAGGGACCTGAGGCAGAATGCCCAGCCTCCGGGACGATGCCTGCTCTCCACCCTCACGGGCACAGGCTCCTCCTACCGCTCCCCCTTCACCTCCTGTCCTGCCCCCTTCTTTGTCTGAAACTGCATCTGCACCAAGCAAATTCTGCCACCCCGGTCCCTCCCCTCACACCTCTGCCTTGTCCCAGGACAGCCCCCGTTCATCCCTAAAGTTTCACCAGTGACTCTAGGAAGGCCTCCAAGGCTGCCCCTCCTTCAGATGGGGAGCTGTGTCTGTTCTCACTGCCCTGAGGATGCAGTGGCTTGATTCTCTCACAATGTGCCCTTGCAGAACTGCAATTCCCTGTCGCAATTCGTTCCCTGGTACGAATGGGTGATAAATGTTTATTTTATGAAGGGATAAACAAATGCATCAATACTCACAGTACAGAAAGAGGCACAGTAGCATTCATTTCTAAAATGGGGCGGGGAGGAGAGAAACAAAGAAGAAAATAGGAAACCTTTCAACTTGTAAATATTCAATGACTCCTCAGCACCGGGTCTGGCTTTCAGGAGCACAGCGGCATGAGACAGACCCCCCCCCGCCTGGCTGCGTCTCAGGGGATGGCACCACTGTGGCAGGAGCCAGGCTGCATGGGGCAGCAAGGGAGGTTTCACCAGGATGATGAACAGCTGAGCAATTTCTCCATGAAGAGACGCAAAGCCATGGGCGTGTGGCTTCTGCCACCACCTGTTCTTCCTCCTGGGCAGACATTTATTCTGGGCAGTGAGAGAGGTGACGCTGTGCATTTACATCTGAGCTCCGGCCCCCAGGCCCCGGCATGCAGCGCGGCACAGCTCTCGTCCCACACACACCTTCCCACAGGCTTCCCTCCTCGTGAGCCTCAGAGCTCCCAGGAAAGTCGCTGGCATTGGCGTCAGTGGCTCCGTCTACTGGAACCTGAGATTGATTTGCTTGACTAGGTGTGCTGGGATGCTTGGTTTTGGAGACAGGTCAACACCATTAATAGCTAGAGAACATCCAGGTAGCAGCTGTAGTGTAGCAAGAACCATTTTATCCAGGCGAGCAAACTCCCCAGAGCCATCCCCACATTCTGCAGGACCCGCTATCCTGGGCCCTGGGAGGGCACCTGCTCAGTAACTGCACTTTCTTCTTGTCAGGAGTGAGCCCTGCAGGCTCCAGTAAGCTCCGTCTGCTCCTTCCAGCTCCACGTTCAGAGAGGAAGCTCCGTCTGCCCCTTCCAGCTCCACTGTCCAAGAGGAGAGCCGTGGAAAGGCAGGCATCCAGGTGTCTGCCCACTCCCCTGTGCCTGTTTCCCAGCATCTGGGGACCCCGAGCACCTGCAGCGCCCTGCGGAGACCCCTGGCTTAGCACCTGAGCCGCACATCCCCTGAATCAAGGCTGTGGGAGAGTGAGGGGTCCCTAAGGAGTGTCTGCTGGACTCAGGTGTGGACCAGGTAGAAGTGACCACACAGGTCCTAACATACCCCTCAACCTCCCCAAACTGCAGATGGCTTTGTTCTGACTGTAGGCCCCTGACCTCCCACTTCATAGAGCATTTACTTCAGAAAAATGTGTCCTTGCAGGATTTTTCCCTGGTCATCTCGGATGTAAATCTTCTGCCAGGCTCTAGCCAGCTGCACCTTCTGTCTGAGGGCCCAGGAGCCCTCAGAGAGGGCTGTGAGCACAGATGGCAGCGGGGGCAGGTGGGCCCCTATGCCCAGTCTCTGGGGAGGGTGGGAGACTTGCTCCTGTTCCACCTTGTAAAACTACCTCCTGCCATGAAGATAAGAGAGTCTGGTTTTCCTCTGGGAAAGGCCGATATGCAAACGCAAACGCACACACCCCAGAGCCTCCTCCAGCTCTGAGAAGTCCCCTGCCCTTCGTTCAAGGGGAGCTCAGCACTGGCTGAGTTCAGGGCTGTCTCCTCAGCTGTGAGTCTTCAGCAGAGTCCTCTGTGCCGGTCGAGCTTTGCCCAGAGCAATTTTCACTTTGACACAATGCATCTGTGTAACTGACAGAACCACTGCAGAGGTGGCAGGCTGGCCCCTGCTGCCAAGGTGAGGAAATGAAGTTGAGAAACGCTGCCCGCCCGGCCCCAGTCCTGGGGGGAATGTGTCTGCTTTGCCCGCGTGCCCTTCACATGACCAGCGCCTGCCTCTCACAGTGGCACCCCTTCACCAGAATCTGGGGTTCCTGAAGGTTGGGGTGGAGGAGGCCCCCAGGTCTATGACTCCTATCCTACCCTGTCCAGATCATGACATGGGCAGCTGGGTACCCCCATGATGGGGTGTGAGAAGTTCCCCTGGAAATGCTGAGGACCCCACAGCCCCTGTGGGGAAACGTGACCCAAGCCCATGTCAGAATGGCTTTCTGCAGACAAGGCCAGGGCTGAGCAGTAGAGGAGAAGCACGTGGTGGACAGAGTGCTCCTGTGTGCCTTTGTGCCCTTGACCTGCGGCATGGAGCTGGGAGAGGCAGCAGCAGGCATGGGGGAGCTTTTGGGATGCTGCTTGCGCTGTCTGTACCTTCATTTGAATTTCTTCTTTCCCAGAAAGGAAGGCGGCGCCCGCAGCCTGGCAGCCAGCTCCACCTGCACATGGGTGTGTGGCCCACATGGTATTTTCTTTTTATGAATTACTTGCCACTTTCTAAAAATGAGATTTCAGACAGAAACCAGATTTTTGGCTTATCTTTAAAGCTTAGAGGATCTGGTGGTGCGGGCCTGTGTCTGGCGGCCCTGGTCATGGGGCTGAGCTGTGGCTGACCCCCTGAGGTTGCCACCCCTAAATGAGGAACGCTAACATGACAGACAGACAGATGGAAAAGATGAGAAGAGAAGGGAAAAGACAAGAGACCCTAGCCATTGGCTTTGAAACGTCCAACAAAATTAACCAGGAGAAACCCAGAAATCCAGGCGGTCGTGCCTCTTAACCTGAAATGCAGAGTTTGAAAGAAGCAAAGAAATGGGCGCTGTCACTCGAAACTAAGGCCTTAGCTCTCTAATTAAAAACCAAATGGTTAGAAAATAGATTAGGTTATTCTGGGGCTCAGCACCGCCCGCCGCTGTGAAACGCTTTCAGAGAAAGCAAGGACAGCGCCTGCATTGAGAGAGACGGCCCCACGCCAGAGCTTTCTGCGGTGACTGTGGGCGTGAGAGAGATGAGGGGTAGCCACAGTCTGTGTGGAAACCACGGCGTAAGGGGATCACAGAGCGAAGGGGGGCATGGGGACACTGACGGGGTGCCCTTGTCTGAGGCTGCACACCTGTCTTGTGGTCCTTACCCATCCTCACAAGGATGCAGTGACAGTGGGGCTGCTGTCTGCGTGGACGTGGGAAGATGAAGCTCAGGAAGCAGCCGTCTGCTTGGGGTCCTGCGCTCTGAGTGGCAGGACTGGGTCCACACCCAGGTCACATCCCTAAGACCCAGGATTCGAGCTGTTTACCTGCCTGGCCCTGTGCAATTACATGTGAGCTCTCGTCCCCCAGGGCCCTGGCATGCAATGTGGTGAAGCTCTCATGCCCCACAACCTTCCCACAGGCTTCCCCTCCTCGTGGGCGTCAAGATGCAGTGCGCCCGCTTTCTCTTAGAACTTGACTCAGGGAGGTGGATTCGGGGAGGATCTTCTCCTCCACCAGAGTTTTTGTACAAGTTGTCAACTAACTGTCAGCCTGCTTCCTCAGAGCTCAGCTACCGTGTGAGGTCGTGCACAACATGCTTGACACCAATTTATTAAAAGGAGAAAGCTAGTGATCAGGCCCAGGTGGGCTTCCAGGCTGTTTAAACTACACGGTGAGTTAAGAATATACCAAGCCGGGCGCGGTGGCTCAAGCCTGTAATCCCAGCACTTTGGGAGGCTGAGGCGGGTGGATCACGAGGTCAACAGATCGAGACCATCCTGGTCAACATAGTGAAACCCCGTCTCTACTAAAGATACAAAAAATTAGCTGGGCCCGGTGGCACGTGCCTGTAATCCCAGCTACTCAGGAGGCTGAGGCAGGAGAATTGCTTGAACCCAGGAGGCAGAGGTTGCGGTGAGCCGAGATCGTGCCATTGCACTCCAGCTTGGGTAACAAGAGCGAAACTCCGTCTCAAAAAAAAAAAAAAAAAAAAGAATACACCAAGCTCAATAACATATTTAACATCATTTACCTAAAACAATTATGACCAAGAAGAAGCTGAAAAAATGTTTACACAATTCTCTGCACCAGACAGGTACCTGCAGAGCCGTGTGTTACATTAATTCTGAAGACGACAGGGGGACAAAAGCTACAGGGATAAGAGTAATTTTTAAAGGTGACACACAGATTTCCGTTTGTTTTTATTTTTACAAAGCACTAAGAAAGATAAACCTTTCTGTAATCCCAGCATTCTGGGGGGCTGAGCCAGGTGGATCACCTGAGGTCAGGGGTTCACAACCAACCTGACCAACATGGTGAAACCCCATCCCTAATACAAAACACAAAAGTGAGCCGGGCGTTGTGGTGGGCACCTGTAATCCCAGCCATGCGGGAGGCAGATGCAGGAGAATCACTAGAACCTGGGAGGCGGAGGTTGCAGTGAGCCGAGATTGTACCACTACACTCCAGCCTGCCCAACAGAGCAAGACTCTATCTCACAAAAAAAAGAAAGGTAAATCCATGTCCTATAAACAGAATCTGAACCAGAGACTTTGGATGGATGAACGTCTACTCCAGAGTTTTGTGTTGGGGAGAACTGGTCCCTGAAATACTGACTGGAAGAGCAGGCTCTCTGCTGTCCTCAGAGAGTCACGCTGTACAGGGGGCACAGTCAGGGCTACACATTTGCAGTTGGTGGTTCGACCCCTGCAGATACTGCTGCGAATCCTGCGTGGTGAAGCCCCAAGGACCCAAGGACCATCTCAGCTTCTCTGCACCATCCCCGTGAAAGCCTCGATCTGGCCCCAGGGCACATGGCACACAAAGCTTAAAAGAAAAGGATCACAGAAAAGTTTGCTTTCCCTTCCCAGGATGAAATTTTAAGGCTGGCTATCTTGTTTTGTGATCATCCACTTCCCTTTTAGACCTTGGCACTGTGCTTCTCAAACACACGTGGGTGATGAGAGGCGTGAAAACGTGTTCACATGTCTGGTGGGACCAGAGAGTTCCTGGGGCTCTCTTTGGACCTCACCCTTGAGTGGCAGAGGGCCCACGCCCCGCCTCAGGGCTCTGCTTCCTTGTGCCTCTGCACAACTGTGTCAGGCTAAACAAGAGTCAGGCCATCCTGACCAAACACGAGTTTGGAAGCTACCGGAAGAATGAGGCTGCAGGTCCCCACGCCGGGGGCAGTGTGGGGTGTATTTCTCGGCCTCTGAGAGCTGCAGTTGCCGTCGGGGTGCGGGGGGTTTGCTCATACACCTGGGTGAAGCGGATTCCCTGTGTGCTTTTCAGGGTGCTGGAATCGCCCTGCCAGCCCAGCTCACCCAGGACGGAGCAGCCACAGTGCTGTGCTGCCTTTCCAGGGGATACAGTCAACCCTGAGCTGTGTCCACAGGCAGTGGGGCAGGGTGGGTCCCTCTAACCTTCTTCCTGGAGCAGGCAAAACACTCTGGGCACCTGGAGGGCACCCATGCCCTTTATTCCAACACAGGCTTGGACAGACGCAGAGAGAGGCCTGTGGCTGCACGTGGGCCTGGTGGGTGATATATGGAAAGCACTTTCACAGAGCCAGTCCCGGAAGCTGCAGGAGTCGCTGATCCTCAGGTGTGTCTGCACAAAGGTCACGACCACAAAGGACACCCTGCGATCCGCTCTCCTCCCACGCCACGCGGGGGGCTTTGGTGGATTTCCTCGGCATACTTGGCTGGAGACACAAAGAGTGGCTTGTGATGGGCCTGTTCTCCTCTGGATTCTTTGCTGAAACCCAGCGATGCTGACATGTGCTGCAGGCCCACATGCCAAGCCTGCAGCACGGAGGACCCGTGGGACCTGTCCACAAACTCAGGACAGTCCAAGTGTTCAAGTCGCTCTCCAGGCACGTTAGCAACATTGAAAGAGATTTTCCTTAAATTTAGGGACAGAAAAGCACTTTATCTTCATCTAGCAAGGCTTATAGATGGGCAGAAACCCTAAGGAGAAGTGCACGAAGCCCATTTAGTTTCTAAATCATAAGGGAATACACAGGTCCTCCCACAAACATCCACAGTCCCATGCTGTGCAGGGGACACGTGGGTTTTATAAGTGCTCTGAGGCCAGCGCCTGCTGTGCGGGCTTTCTAAGCACTCTGGGGCCAGCATCTGCCAGGGGGGGCTCTCTGCTGGTGCCACTGCATCACCACAGGGATGGGATGACTACACCCGAGGGATAGCTGCCAATGGCATCGGCCTCTGCACCAGAGACTCTGCAGCACACACTCCCGTCGAGTGGCCGGGCCTCAGCCCAAATCCCACTGGGTCGTCAGGCGGTCCCCACGGGCCAGCTTCCCCTTCGCCAGGAGCCTAGGCCAGTGGCAGCTCTGTGTCACCCGTGTCCCCACATTCTTGGGCTCCAACCTGTCTCTACTTCCTGTTTTAAAAAAGGAAACTGTCCTCCTCTGAAGCCCAGGGCAGCATGGGCTCAATTTCCCTTCTCCAAAACCGCGCCCGGGTGTCCTGCCTCTCTTTAGGTGAAGGCATCTAACCAGGGCGCATGGAGCACCTGAGGACAGGGTCTTCCCAGGAGGGAGGGCAGGGGGCAGAAGGGCTGCATTGCGGGAGGTGGATTTTCCTGCTGTGTGTCCCCCAGTGTGTCCTCCAGGGTGCCCTGGGCCCTCCTTTCTGTGGTGGAGGGATACACGGCCTTGAGGGTTGGCTCTCCAAGTGCAGTCTCCGGACTGGTGACCTCAGCATCCCCTGGGAATTTGCTAGAAATGCAGAATCTTGGGCCCCACCCAGAGTTGTTGAGTCCAAAGCTCTGGGGGCGGGGCCTGCAATCTGTGTTTCAGTAGCTTCTGATGCACAGGGAAGTTTCAGAGCTGTGCATCAGAACCTCCGGGTTCTGCTGCTGACCTGCAGGACTCTCTCCCTCTGGGGCTTGCGGGAATTCTCGAGTCTCTGCTTAGATGTCACCCTCATGTGGTGGAAAGCCCACACCCGGCCTGTTTCCTCTGGCCTCTGAGGACAAACGTGGCCTGATCAGGCAATTCTGTTCCAAGCCGCCCTGCGCAGCCTAACCCAAGTCAGAGAATAGGCCACGGTGGGCCCTGGGTCCACACCACGGCTCAGATCACACCGTGGGGTTAACACGTTTTCTCTAAAGACATGCTGCCCATCAGAAGCCTCATTCACATGGCCGGCCTTCAACACCAAAACCAAAGAGCCGGCCAAATGCTACTTTCTTTCATGTCTGTCTTTCCTCCTTGCAATAAGTTTACTGTATCCATCTGAGGTCTGAGGGATGCAGAGCCTGACAGCGGCAATGGTGAAGCTAAGGAGCACACCCCTCTCCTGACGCGGCCACCTCGGTGAGCGTGGAAATGCAGCTAAAATCCACCTGTGTCACAGAGGCCCCGAGCCACACGATTTCAACCCAGGCCTGGTCCCACGTTGGACCTGTTCAGGTGTCTCTGTCCTACCTTTTCCCTGTGATCTGTGACTGCACCTGACACATTAGCAGCAAAAGCAGTGACTAGAAATGAAGACATTAGGCAAAGAAGTCAGTGAAATCGTTTCCATTCTCACCTAATTCCATTTGCCAAACCTCCCGTGGCCCCTCTTTCTCTGTTCGTCCACATCCTTCTGAATAACTTTTCACCTGCAAAGTCTCTTCGGAAAAGGATGCACCTGGGTGTTCTTTTATTCCACAATCTCCACTTCTGCCCGCACTTCCTCCAGGGACGCGCTGCGTTCCAATGCTGCCTGTGCCCCCACTCCCAGAGCACCTGCCGGCCGTTCCCCTCCTTCCTCCACGTGGTTGGTCAAGGGGTCTTGAGATGGTTGTCTACGCTGACTGCGTCTGTCCTAAATGTCACCAGCAAAGGAGCCAGAACACCCGGGCGCTCACACGTGGGGAGCCAGCATCCATGTCACGCACCTGCAGGTGTGTGGGGCCGGCGCTGCCACCCATGGGGCCAGGTCCCACGCTGTGCTCCTGAGGCCCCCGGCCCTGAGCCCCAGTGTACGTCTGAAGGGCACTTCATGGGAGCACGCAGCTGCTCAGAGCCACAGCAGAGAGCGGCGCTCGCGGGAGGCTCTGCTGTGCTGGAGCGAGGCCAACAGTCTCACGTTATGAGAGTTAAAATCCATCAGAGGCACCAGGGTTTTTTTTTTTTTTTGCTTTTTAAACAATTTTTATTTTGAAATGTGTAAGAGTTTATAAAGTGTGCTCTCTGGGACACGTGAGTGTTTTCTGCACTAAAATGCCAGGGCACCTGCGAGGCGGGGAACATTTGCCGTCCTGCTACTGTAGATAGTATCAATATCATTACTCACCAGCAACAGGAGTAGCAGTCATTGTGCATTAGAGGACTCCTCATAATTGCAGTGACTGCTTTAATAATAATAAGCTACAAAAAAAAGTTTGCCACCAGTGGATGCATCAGGAAGGAGTTGTGTCTGGGTTGTGTCTGGTTTAGGTGAACAGCGGTGTCAGTGTGATGGGTCTGACAGATTCCAGAGAAGCACTGCCCTGACGGACCTCCTACCCCCAGGACTGGCACACTCTGTAGTCCGGAGAACTGGGAGTGTCTGCGGCAAGACCACCCGAGCCCACCCTCGAGACCGGGCCCCCTGGCGGCTCGCCTCCTAGGCCACAGGCAGCGTCCAGCACATTTCTCCTGTGGTAGAGCACTGTATGTTTATTTCGGGTTGCTCATGTGCTATAATGCCGTGGGATCAAAGTCTGCAAACAGAACAGACATTAACAGGGAGGACGATTTCTCCTGCCAGATCCTGAGCTGGGAGCCCGACCCCGCTGTGTCTTCCCAGCTGTGAGCACAGCCTCAGCCCTCGCCGCTGCTCACGGTTTTGCGGAATGAACGTGGGCCGTAGACACCAGTGCCATAGACACAAGCGCACTATAGACATTAGCGCGTGGACAGAAGCGCACACCCTGAAAACGAGGTGTTTCCTCACTGCGCCTCGGCTGCTATTCTTACTGTAGTGCTACAGAGGCAAACGACCCTTTGCTTATACTCATCTCACTGACTCACCGTCACGGATTCACCAGACCCCACCGTCCGTCTTTCCCTCGTACTTTGCCAACCCTGCACAACTCCGCCACGTTCCACAGCGGGGGCCACAGGATGCCTCTTGCGGTGTGGACCCCAAGGGAGGAGCGCTTCCTGGCATTCAGTCCCAGGCCACCGGCACAGATAGAACCAGGACCCAGAGTCTGGAGCCATGGAGATGCCCATGACATTTCCCCTGAAAGCACCTGGCATTCAGTCCCAGGCCGCCGGCACAGACAGAACCAGGACCCAGAGTCTGGAGCCATGGAGATGCCCACAACATTTCCCCTGAAAGCACTTGTGGTTTCACATGGCTTTATTTTTCTGGTTGGTATCCTGAACTTAATGAGCTTTCAAAATCTGGAAAATGAGGATTTGTTTTACTGCCTGTAAACATTCAAACTGTAAAGGTGAGTGGATCAATACATCAGCATCCCCTACAAAACCAGAGGACAGCTGACAGCGGGTGAGCTTTTAGTACAATGCCTCCCCATGTCCCATCTCCCAGAGCAAAAGCTTTCAGACGGAGCCTCTCTGGGATCCACAGAACAGCAACGACGGGGTGAGAGCCATGGAGGGATTGTGAGGTCCACATGAACCATCTGTCAACCCCCTGTGGGGCCCACCTTATCCAGGGACCCAGCTGGTTGGCACAGCCTGAGGGCTGCCCTATAGTGATTGGCAGTACTGTGGCCCCAGCCATCCAGGGCAGGGAGACAGGGAAATACACACACACACAGACACACACACACACACACACACACACACACCCCAAATAAGGAGCCCTGGGTGAGGGCCACGTGTGTTCCTGTGCAGGTATTTTGCTTAATTTGAACAGATGATTATAGTGCAGACAGTGACCCTAGGGGAGAGGTGAAGGGGGCTGTTGTGAAGAGGTAAAGGTGGAGTCAGGGAGCCACAGGGCTGTGGGCACTCGTGTACAGGGACAGGGCCAGTCTTGTTCAGAGCTCTGTGGCTACTAGTCAATGAAGCATTTATTTTTTTCATTAAAAAACACTCATACTTGCTTAGATAAAAAAAACAAAAAGAATCTCATAGAATCTCACTGCCCAGAGACAACCCCTGTTAGCGCCTGTTAGCACAAAGGTGCTCTCTGCCTGTGCGTGCACACTGGCACACAGGTCTCACCCCATCACGGGCTTTCTGCTCTGCGTTACCTCTTAACACATGCAACGCACATTTCTGCAGCTTCCCCTTTCACCCACAACATCATCTCAACAGCCCCATAAGTTTCTCATTCCTTAAGTTTTTATTAATTTTTTTTGGCAGCATTGCACTGTGTTGCTCAGGCTGGGTGCAGTGGCTTCGTATCAGCTCACTGCAACTGAGTTTAGGTGATTCTGGTGCCTCAACCTCCTAAGCAGCTGGGACTGCAGGCGTGTGCCACCACACCCAGCTAATTTTTGTTTTAGTAGGGATGGGGTTTTGTCATGATGTCCAGGCTGGTCTCAAACTCCTGGCCTCAAGCGATGGACCTGTCTTGGCCTCCCCAAAGTGCTGGGATTACGGGTGTGAGCCACCACACGCAGCCTCCGTAAGTATCTTCTTTTTTAAATTACATCGCAGTGTTCGAAAGCTTGTTTTTAACGATTCATGCTAACAAAATATGCTTGAAGGGAAACTTCTAGAATTACAATTTTTGGGTCAAATAAATGAATATTTTCAAGACTTCTGATAGAAAACTGCCCCCCTGAAGATGGCATCTATTCTTCCTTCCATAAACCGAGATGATCACTGCCACTCCATGTAACTAGAAGAAACACTAAGATTTTTAACTTTTAAAAAATGTCCACTTACTTCATTGCTAGTGATGTTGGAATTTCTTCCTGGGCTAATGAACAATTTTCACTGTGAAAAAGAACTGCTATTTTTTTCCCCTTTGCTGATTTTTTTTCCTCTAGGGATATTAACTTGCATTTTTCATATTAAATTTATATTTTTATATACTAAATAATTTGTGTCAATGTGTTGCAAATATTTTTCCTGTCATGTTTCTGCTTTTTAGTTTTATATATGATGTTTTTTGACCTATAGAAATTTGAATCTTAGGTTAAGTAAATTATTTTTGTTACTGTTCCTAATTCAATTTCATGCTTCTAAAGGCTTGCTAATCCAAGATTTGCGTATATTTTTATCATAGTACAAATATTCTTCACCTTATGGTGGGGTTATGTCCTGATAAACCCATCAGAAACTGAAAACATCCTAAGTAAAAAATGCATTTAATACAGCTAACCTCCTACACATTATAGCTTAGCCTGGCCAACCTCAAACATGCTCGGAACACTGGAGCCTACCATGCAGCAAAATCAGCACAAAGCCTGCTTCACCGTAAAGTGAACATCTTATATAATTCATTGACTACGACACTAAAAGCAAAAATCAGAAGGGTTGTGTGGGACTGGAAGTACTGGTGCTCATGAATGTGTGCTATTTCTGCAGCATCATGAAGTAGAGCAACCTCACGGAACTGCTGAGAGCCGAGGAACATCCGTCCCTTTGTTCACAGGTGTCTGGAGACAGCCTCCCGTGCACACGCAGCCATGTGCTGGGTGCTGAGCTCGGGAGGAAGCGGATGGGGAATGTCCTTGCCTGACTCTGAAAATCAACCACACGAGCGGTGTGGGAAGCAAACGGACACATTTAGGGGTTGGCAAACTCCATCTTGATCGTCAGCCTCAGGTGGACCTTTGTTGCTTCTTGCTGTTCACGAAGTCATATTAAGAGGGAAGATGGACAAGACCAGCTGGGCCCCAGGAAAGGTTCAAGTCTTGACCCAAAGCTTATTCTGAGAAATGGGCCAACTGAAGCTTACTTGTTCCAGGGACTGACATACGTAGTAATTATTACAAATTACAATGAATTAAAATGATATCATAATAAACACTCTAAGAATATTAATGTAATGGTGGCACTTAAAGCATCCGTCTGGGGTGGGAAGGGCTTTTAGGAGGTGATAAGAGCTGAAGCCCAGCGGTAACCTCAGGAAGGGAAGGGAAGGGGAGGAGCAGGGGGAGGGGAGGGGAGGGGAGGGGAGGGGAGGGGGAAGGGG